>JAWPHD010000037.1:0-600000 GCA_037043455.1 Cyrtodaria siliqua
AACAAATTTTATTTGTGGGATGTACAATTTAACATTGTGGATATATTTTTATTTGTTGGATGTACAATTTAACATTGTGGATTTATTTTTATTTGTGGGATGTACCATTTAACATTGTGGATATATTTTGATTTGTGGGATGTACATTTTTATTTCTATGGTATCACGGTACTTAAATGGTTTGACGAAAAATCTATTATATTGTAGATATAATATTTAATCCTCTTTTCATAAAATGGCATAATTAGATTTGAAAAGAAGAGTCCCCTCATTGAGCTCATTATTTTTGAAGTTCTATGATATCACGGTATGCAAACATTGTGTATCATGCGTTTTTAGAAACTGGTATAAGATGCATTGAGTGACCATTTATAGATACACTAATGTATATGACAGACTCATCAGATTAAAAAAATAACCAATGTTATAACATTCAAGGTAGTGGAAACTGCATTTATGGAGACTAGGGGTATGGAATTTTTAAGATCATAATAAACTAATAGGTGTTTTTGCATGTTTTTGGAGATGTCCATTTATTTGCGGTACAGATACTTTTTTTCTATATTATTTTATTCTATGTACCTGAAGTCATCACATCTACAACATAACGATCATATTTTGGCAGAGATGCAAATGTTTTTTATAGATTTGACAGTACCTTGATATCATAGAACCCTCGATACCATAGGAAGCCAGTATACCATTTAACATTTTTGATATATTTGTATTTGTGGGATGTACCATTTAACATTGTGGACATATTTTTATTTGTGGGATGCATCATACAGACCCAGTTGTGTTCAAGTACCCCAAAAATGCAATCCGTTTTGTTTGCGCTCTGTTTGCATTCCGTTAACGTTTTACATTTCATTATTTCAATGCATTTTTTAAAACAAGAGGCCCAAGAGGGCCTGTGGACGCTCTACTGGCTAACATGGCTCTTATAACATCAACGAAGCGTTTTTTTTTGAAAGTTTCGGGCAAAACTTTTTAACGAAATCAATGGCCATAACTAAAGAATCTGGTAAAGTTTGGTAAAGAGCAGATGAAAAATGAAGAGCTAAAAAAATAAAATTAAAACAATTAAAAAGAAAAAGAAAAAAGAAATAATTAAAATATATATATAAAAAAAAGAAAAAAAAAAGATGCAAAATGAAGGCCCTATCGTCTTGACGAGGCAAAGTATAGCATTTTGAATTGAATCAAGGGCCATAACTTCGCTTTTACTGGTCCAATCTGAATGGTTTTCGAACTTGTCCGAGCTTTCATTGATATTAACAATCTGATAAAGAGTGGTAAAGAGCGGATGAAAAATGAAGCCCCTATCGTCTTGAGGCAAAATATAGCATTTTGAATTAAAGGAAGGGCCGTAACTCTACTGTTACTAGTCCAATATGGCTTTCATTGATATTAACAATGTGGTAAAGTTTGGTAAAGATAGGATGAAAAATGAAGGCCCTATCGTATTAACGAGGCAAAATATAGTAATATAGAATTTCAACTAAATCAAGGACCATAACTCCGCTGTTACTGGTCCGCTCTGGCTGGTTTTCGAACTTGATCGAGCTTTCATTGATATTAACAATGTGGTAGAGTTTGGTAAAGAAAGGATGAAAAATGAAGGCCCTATCGTCTTAACGAGGCAAAATATAGCAATATAGCATTTTTAACTTAATCAAGGGCCATAACTCCGCTGTTACTAGTCCGATCTGGCTGGTTTTCGAACTTGTCCGAGCTTTCATTGATATTAACAACCTGTTAAAGTTTGGTAAAGATCAGATGAAAAATGAAGGCCCTATCGTCTTAATGAGACAAAAGTTAACGACTGACGGACGGACAACGGACAACTCGGCATCCCATAGGCTCTGCTGGCCGAAGAGCTAAAATTGTAAACCATTTGCGTTTTTGGATGCATTCAGTGTTTATAAATGAAACTATGCCTTCATTAAATGCACGGATGAACGCAGCAGAATGTGTCCTTTTAAATGCACAAACGGAGAAAATGCATTTGCGTTCGTTCTTTCAGCGTTTACCAATCGCAACATCTCTCAAGATTAAATAATGCATGATGTCTAGCATGCGATTTTGATCACGAGTCGGCAACATGTTTATCAGATCATATTCAAGAATGAGTATTCTCTGTTGACATTACTTGGTGGTGCACATGATGATTATTCTGTTTTCTTCCAGGTTTATGTTAGTTTGATCAAAAATGTAAATTACATATAACACTATATAACGATATACCGGCTGTTTTTTTATCATCATTATTTTAGTTATATTGAAATAATTTAAAGTTTGTGCTGCATAATGAATAAAATATTTTCTATTTTGTATCAGTAAAAATTAAAGTAAATGTGTAATCATGCTTCAGCAGTTTTAAACACCATTTACACAGTGTAATTATTTATATTAAAATGCTGAAATTTGTAAAAACGATAAACGCTGAAAATGAACACAAATGCATTTTTAAAATATAGATAGTACAACATTCATTCTGCGCATTTTCCATTCGTTCAGCGTTTGTTCTTCATATATTTGGGGTACTTTGTGTGAGACGTGCCGTACTTTGTGTGAGACGTGCCATTTAAAATTGTGGATACTGAGCTCTAGATAAGCTGCGTATCTGCGTAATTTACGCAAATAAATGAGCCAATTTTTTTTTATTTTGTTCTATGCATATTAAAAAATGTAATTTGTTTTAGAAAAACACAAAATATTTATTTCAATACTTAGCGAAACATAAATATACAGCGTTTAAAATTATGCCGATCTTGTTCTATTGTCAAATGTTCCGTACTCATCAATCGTGTCAATCTCTACCCAAAGTAGTCGTTCCTTGCATACACATACATTGTAATGGCCTCTGGGGAAGATTGCAATCGTGTGTGGAATATGTTCATGTACTATAAGATGCAAGACTTGATTAGAACATATTCAGAACAAATCTACGCCTGACAAACAAACAGATCATAAACTGGTTTCGGGTTTATGCTTACATATTAAAATGTGTTGAAACAATGCATAATTAATATATATAAGTACTGTAATCCAGTCAGTGTATGAATATTCTGTCAATTTTTCCCCTAACAATATAGTTGGATGAAAGTGTTCTCGGGTTGATCACAATGCAAATACAATTTAAAGTTAACTTTCCATGGATGAAAACGTTTCTTCTGAGTCAATTATTTGGCAAATATTGTTTAATTTAAATGATCAATTTGTTGCAAAGTGAAAAAAGAAACACAAACAAAACAAACACATAGAGATATATACTCTGACAGTTGAAACTATACAATTTATAATAATTCTAAATAATTGAAGGAAAAATCAAATGAAGTGTAAAAACGTTGTTAAAAAGAGTAAAAAAAAACTGAAATAGTAAAATCTTTATCTAGAGCATTGGTGGATACATTGTTGAATAACTGAAATTAGGCCAGATTTTTTTATAGATTTTTTTGGTTCTTAGATTTCTTTAAAAAAATTACCACAGGAGGAGCTGGAGAAAAAGAAAGTCTGAAACTTTTTAAGCACATATCTTGAAATGCAGTTAGGCAAGTCATAAAACAGAAAACTGACGTTATTAAATGTACGGTTGTTTGAAATGCAGACCGAAATACACATACCAGATACTTTTTTTTTTACCAATTTGTTGTTTTTAAAAAAAAAAGAGAGTATTTTTACATAGTCTGAGAACTGAAAAATAAAAAAACTCTGATCTTATCTTCCTGAAATTATTTGTAATATATTCTTTTTATTATATATAATTCTTCTCTTATCACATAACTTGCTCTGTGGGAGTGAAATATGTATAAATGACATAAATATTAATGTTTGTTTGTATGGTGTTTTACGTCATTTTCAACACACATAACGTTATTTATGACTGTCGATTTTTTGTGGTGGAGGCAGACCACCCACGTTTCCTGGGTAGAACCAGTACTGTACACCTCCCGCCATCCGTAAGAATCAACATTTTCAAGTCAAGCTCCCAGTTGGATTCGAACCCGCAGCCGTGAGAGTCGAGAATGTTTACAACGCGATGTTGTTAACCATTCGGCCAAAGAGACGTCTTATGACATTAATATCTTAATACACTAGTGTAATAAATATGCAAATGAAGGCCAAATCATTGCTCGTTTTTTGTGTTTTTTTCGTGTACCTCAGTGTGCAGCTGGAATTACCACGACAATTTCTGTAACCATTGAAAATACAGTCCACTCTCAGTTACTCAAACTCGCTTACTTCAAATTTCCGCTTAAGGGTGCCCTCTGCTGAGGTTTTGGATTTTTGCACTTCCGGAAATTTACATTTGTTATATTTCAAAAATTATAATAAAACTGGAAAAAATAATTATACAGTAACAAACTTATGCCCAATAGGGATATTTTAGTGCAAAAAAAATAAAAAAAAATTAGATTTTTTTTTTGACCTCACATGTTGTGCCCAAAATTGACAATTTTTAACATAAGCCAAAATGGGGGGTAGGGGTACAAAAGATGGTATTTCTCAAAAACCATTTAAGATATTCACTTAATTTAAACTTTATTACAAAGACATGTGTTAGCATATACATAGACAGGAATAAAAAGTATTTTCCTATTATTTGTTACAGACCTATGCCGTTATATGTCAGAGCTCGTCGAAATCTAAAAAAGCACATTTTTTTCTCAGTTTTTATTGAATATCTTTCTTATATGCACACCGACCCCCAATTTTTATTTTTTCATTCTGATACTCAGGTCTTGTATATATTGTAGACAAAATATCTCAAAAAGTTATCTGTTCCTTTATCATGAAAAATTTATGGATCACAAATTTAAAAATGCAATTTATAGTAAACTGGGTGGGGTAATGACAAGGGATGTACTAATTTTTCAGATGGTGATAAAAATACCCCAACCCTTAATTTTTCGTCCTAAAGTATGATCTATTACATTAAAAAAGACGGAAAATCGATACCTGTTCTGCAAACCACACTACACACATGTAAGTTGCCATACACAATTTGCAGCTGATTCAGAATTTAAAACCGCACTGTGAGAGTGTATTACTAAAGATTAATTTTGCGAAAAAGTTATATCACCGACCCATCATTATTTTTCCAGAAACTAACTAGTAATATGTTAGTCTTCATAAAAAACAGGGAAATAAAAAATTCTATCTGTTCTGATATTCACCAGAGGGCCCCCTTAAAACAGTCTATTAAATCATTTTGGAATTATTTTATTATTAGAATTTTGTGTTTCTGGGTTTCAAGAACCTCTTAATGTCCAGTAAAACCTCAGTTTGTTCTGTGAATGTAATGAGCTTTAAATTAACTGGTTTCATTGGTCTAATTTTTATCACTGAACCAATCAGAATGCATCATTCATATTTTCATTTGGTTGCTTCTATCATGACATTACTTTCTGGTATTATGACATCATACCCTGGTATTATGACATCACGTCATGCTATTATGATGCAACTCAGTGTGTTCTCAGAACTGAATGAGCATTTTAATTGCTGTGAGATTCAATCAAGTTCAGATTTTATTCCAAACTGTATGTATGGGGAAGTGAGAAACAGATTAAGACTGTTTGTATCACTCATTGAGTAATGAGTAATGAGTTTCTTGAAACAAAGAATCACAAAATTCTAAAAATAAAATAATTCTAAAATGATTTAATAGACTGTTTTAAGTCAAATTTCAGTCACAGTCCCAAATAGTCCTTCTATATATTTTTTATGTAATTAGACTTAAAGTCAAATTCAATAAGTCGTATTATTCACTAATTCAAACTATATAAAGTGCCGCGAAGGCAAGTTTGATCAAATGGAAAGTTCAACCAATCATAAGGTGATAATTTGCTGAGATGATTTGTACATGTGACACTTTATAAATCATTTATAACTTGTTTGTTAATTTCTTGTCTCTAATTGTGCTTGGTAAATTAACACATGGCAATGAAGAAGTTTTGTTTTCACTAAATTGAAATCAAGAGGGCCATGATGGCCCTATATCTCTCACCTGAGTAAATTTGAACCAATAAAACACAATAGACACAACTATTATTAGGTTTTCTTTAGGATCCAAATGGGAACTTGACAAATAGGATGGGGCAAATTCTGACCACTTGGTTCACAATTTCAACGAACTTGATGTAAAACATACAAAATTTTACCCCAGGTTCAATATTTGTACAATCTTTGTCTAGGATCAGTAGATGATGGTACATGCAAACTATCTGATTAAAAACTTGTGGTTTCAGACAAGAAGATTTTTAAAGTTTTCTGATATAGTTTTACAGGGAAACTGCCCTGCAACCTGGAGGCCACGTTTTTGGACAGATCAACACGGTTTGAACAATCTTAATTATTAAATGCATTACATGGTCCGAGTATCAACTTTTACACACCATCCAACCCCTTCTCCAAGAAGCGAAAACGGGGTTGGCTGGGGTATGAAACAAGAGGCCCAAGAGGGCCTGTGGACGCTCTACTGGCTAACACAGTTCTTATAACATCAATGAAGCGAGTGAGTGCCATTTACGTTTTTTTGAAAGTTTCGGGCAAAAAACAGTTTTTTAGCTAAATCAAGGGCCATAACTAAAGAATCTGGTAAAGTTTGGTAAAGATCAGATGAACAATGAAGGCCCTACCGTATTAACGAGGCAAAATATAGCATTTTTAACTAAATCAAGAGCCGTAACTCCTCTGTAACTGGTCCGACAGGTCCAACATAGAGCTAAAAAAAAAAAAAAAAATAATAATTAAAAAAAAAAAAAAAAAAAATATATATATTAAAAAAAAATAAAAAATATATATATATTAAAAAAAAAGAAAAAAAATTAAAAAAAATTATTAAAAAAAAAAATAATTAAAAAAAATAATAAAAAATTAAAAAAAAAAAATATTAAAAAAAAAAAAAAAGTAAAAAAATAAAATAAAAATAATAATAATATATAAAAAAAGAAAGCCATAAAATCTGCTAAAGTTTGACAAAGATCAGATGCAAAATGAAGGCCCTATCGTCTTATTGAGGCAAAATATAGCATTTTGAACTAAATCAAGGGCCATAACTCCGCTGTTACTGGTCCGATATGAATGGTTTTCAAACTTGTCCGAGCTTTCATTGATATTAACAATCTGATAAAGATTGGTAAAGATCGGATGAACAATAAAGCCCCTATCGTCTTAACGAGGCAAAATACAGCATTTTTAACTAAATCAAGGGCCATAACTACGCTGTTACTGGACCGATATGGCTGGTTTTCGAACTTATTTGAGTTTTCAACAACATTAACAAACTGATAAAGATTGGTAAAGATCGGATGAACAATGAAGCCTCTATCGTCTTAACGGTGCAAAATATAGCATTTTTAACTAAATCAAGGGCCATAACTCCACTGTTACTAGTCCGATATGGCTGGTTTTCGAACTTGTCCAAGCTTTCATTGATATTAACAATGTGGTAAAGTTTGGTAAAGATAGGATGAAAAATGAAGGTCCTATCGTCTTAACGAGGCAAACTATAACAATATAGCATTTTTAACTAAATCAAGGACCATAACTCTGCTGTTACTGGTCCGATCTGGCTGGTTTTCGAACTTGTCCGAGCTTTCATTGAAAATAACAATGTGGTAAAGTTTGGTAAAGATAGGATGAAAAATGAAGGCCCTATCGTCTTAACGAGGCAAAATATAGCAATATAGCATTTTTTACTAAATCAAGGGCCATAACTTCGCTGTTACTTGTCCGATCTGGCTGGTTTTCGGACTCATCCGAGCTTTCATTCATATTAACAACCTGTTAAAGTTTGGTAAAGATCTGATGAAAAATGAAGGCCCCATCGTCTTTACGAGACAAAAGTTAACGCCGACGACGGACGACGGACGGACGACGGACAACTCGGCATCCCATAAGCTCTGCTGGCCTTCGGCCAGTAGAGCTAATAAAACCTTAATATCGGCTTAAAATGTTAAAAATCGCTTCTTTTTTTTCAGTAAAAAATGTTTTTAAACGTGTTTTATTGTCGAAATATTCGTTATAAAATCCAGCTAATATAAGCTTTCACATCACTTAATGGAATTAAAGCGGGACCGCGTAATGATAAACAAATATTTATTAATAGTAAAAGTTGTCAATTGTTCTGTTTTTGATATAAAATTCGAAATGTTATTTTTATTATTCGTTGAAATATGAAAAATATGATAAATGTCGGCAGTATAAATATATGTATATTGTAAAACTGGTGGTTTGGGTAATAAAACACATGTCTACCGAAATCTTTTAATGCAACTTCGGATAATTCAAACTTTTCTTCCGGGTCCTTGAAATTCGAGATACGGAGTGCAGATTGTACCGCATTATGGAAATCAACGCGGCGGTATCGACTGCTTGGAGAGACCGAAGTAACATACAACGGCATCATACCTAAACATATTCGACGGCATTTTACCAATATATAGGACGGCATCATACCAAAACATACGACAGCATCATACCTCGGAGGCATACAAAACGAATAAAAACGAAAACTCTTCAAATATATGTTGAGTTGTTATTTTTAAGAACAGCTTTGTTGAAAAAATTATTTCTTTTCTTTTTTAATTAATGATGTTTTATTTCTCCACATTTTATATTGATCCCACTTTTTTAATTTATGATTTAAATCTCTGACTGCCCTTGCTCTGTGAATTTCATCAGTGTAACATCCTGGAAGATTTTTCGTTTTTATTTTTGTTTTGTTTTAATTGGAGCATGTTCAGCTAAAACAGCATTAATTTGTTTATACAAGAAATTTAATGAATCATTTGGATCAGCAAACATTTCGGAAACTTCAAGACATCAAACCTCGAAACAATTTGAACAATGTTGACAGTGAATTGACTATACATAAACAATTTTAATCTATGGCAAAGTGATTGAAGGAGTGGACTCCCAAATATTATAAATGCGTTTAATGAGCATTTCGTTAACGTTTCTAAAAAATTAAACAAAGTTCAATACAAACTAGAAAACTTTGATAAGTTAAGGAAGTTTTTAGATGAAAAGTTAAGTTTTCAGTATTTAATTTTGATCTTATCTTTGATAAATAAGACGTAAATAAATCTACGGTATTAGATGGAATAGGTCCTAGAATAATAAAATTATGCAGAGATATGTTAACTGTACCAATAGCTTCTTTGATAAATGTTTTGAGTCTCAGAGTTTTTCCGGATAAACTTAAGGAAGCATTTGTTCTCCCTATTCCAAAGAATGGTAACATAGATGATGTAAATAATTACAGACCTATCTCAATACTTCCAACAATATCAAAAATATTTGAAAGATTTAATGCTAATCAAATTCTTACCTATTTCAAGAAGACATCCATTCTATATGCCCGCCAGTCAGGTTTTCGTAAAAACCACTCGTCAAACGGCACTTATACATATTGTTGATACATGGCTAAAAGATATAGACTCAGGAAATCTTGTAGGAACACTCTTTTTAGATCTTAGTAAAGCCTTTGATTTGACTGATCATGAAATCCTCTTGTTTAAATTAAGACTGTACCGTTTTTCAGAAGCATCCATTAAATTATTTCAATCTTATCTTTCAAACAGAAGCCAAATAGTTAAGGTCGCGTTGACACAATCTCAAATGTTCTTCCTGTGATTTCCGGGATACCGCAAGATTCTATCTTAGGACTGCTTCTTTTTCTGTTATATGTCAATGACATACCTTTGTATATTGAGCACACCAATGTAGATATGTACGCAGACGATACAACACTTTGTGCATTTGGGAAAACAATATCGTGTATTCAGACTAAATTGCAAACAGATTAAACAATGTAAATGATTGGTGCACGATAAATAATATGATTATTAATTCCATTAAGTCAACTTGTATGATAATAGGACCAAATAAAACTTTAGCAAATTGTGCAGCATTGTTGCTTCAAATTAATAATACAGATATTCAAAATGTAAAAGTACAAAAATTACTAGGCATCTATATTGATGAATCATTATCTTGGAAAAATCATATATCTGAAACATGTAGTAAACTTCTGTCAAAAATAAATCTGTCAAAAAGGATCTCCTACTACCCAACATACATGATTTTTTTTTCTGTAACTCTTATATTATGTCCACATTTGATTATGGCTGTATGACATAGAGCCAAACAAATAAATCCTCTATTAATAGAATACTTAAAATTCAAAAGAGGGCTGTTAGAATCATGCATGAAGCCTATAAACACCCCTCTAAAATAATGTTTAAAGAACTGCAGAACCTTTCAACGGAGATGTGAATATCACACGTGTTATGATTTATAAATCACTAAACAATTTAACACCTGATTACATAACTGATTTAATATTGTTCTCTACAAATTCAAATTATAACTTATAGGGACACACGGCAATCTTGAAGTGTTTGAAATGGGTGTATCGATTTATATATCCAGTATCATTTTTACTTTTACCCTGGTTATATTTAAATAAATAAAATTTTAAGTATTCACTATTTCGTCTTATTATACTATAAGTTATATTATTTGTGCAATAATATCAAAAATTAATAATATGCAAAAACAAATTGCTTAATACTTTTCTTATAATTAATATTAAAGGAGCCCTTTTATACCTCTTGTTTCTTGTTTATATTTATTACTGAACACTATATAAACACATTGCAACTCATGTTTTGGTGATATATCGCTTTCCGTGCTTTTTATCGACAGGTAAAAAATCACCTGTTGACCGATACAATATCCGTATTCGCCTCGGGTTTATTTCCGCTGATTTCCGGTGTGTGACGTCACACAAAGTACCGCGCCATATCTGACAGATTGACGACACATATTTTATTGAGATAACTTAGATCATACTTTCTTGAAGCATAAAAGGCAACTGTCACCGAAAGTATGAAATACATAGGGATGAAACTGTTTATTGACTGCAGACTCATTTCTGAGAAAAGCGTGTTGCATCACAGAAGTTCAGGGATTTGCTCTCCTGTAACATGAAGCCGTGGCTTAACGTTTTCTCTGACCATTGGCAAGTGGATTAAAAACATGTCTACGAACGGCAAGACGATTTTTGAAATGAACCGTCCTCCGACATGCATACATGTTTGACTTTTTAATGTGTGGACTTTCCGTAGAGATTCTCTGCCCTAGACATGAATGAATGAATGAATGAATGCATGGTGTTTTATGGCACGTCGACACATAAATAGGTCATATTGTGCGCAAAAAACCGATGAGTCATGAAAGAATGAAGTAGTAATTAAAAATAATATAATGAATGGTGTTTTACGGCACGTCGACACATAAAAAGGTCATATTGTGCGCAAAAACTGATGAAAGATGAAGAAATGAAGGATTACTTAAAAATTAATGTAAATATATCAAGTTAAAACTATTAAAAAATAAGGGATGATACTGCCCTAGACATAAACTGATACACTGATTTTATAAGTGTACAACTTACCTAAAATGATCATTTGTTATCCATTTCACACTAAAATGATAATCAAAAAAAATAATTGTGATATGAAATACATTGGTTTAAATCTATTATCTAGGTACTATGCATTGTTTGAACGGCAAAATACAGGTGTCAGTGCAGTGACGTCTTACAAGAAACGTTTACACACGGTCTGAAAATTGTCCACACGTTTTTTGGTCGAACGCAAGTCACATGATGCATATGTAAACGTCCTTTTGTAACAAACCCAGATGTCAAATAAATGAGACTAACCGATTGCATACTTTCATAGTTTGTCTTTGTTGTTTGTGTTTATTAACATATCACTTATTATGCGCCTATCAACGTTTTACCCCACTCAGGTGGCGGCTAGCATACACAGTGGGAATTAGACAAATGTACACATTGATCGCATAATTGTCATTCGAAGGTCTAAGGGTAAGAGTTATATAAATATCACCATTCCATGTTCTGTCCAAGTTCTTCTCCAGAATTCTCTATTTTTATCATAAGGCCAAAAAGAAAAAAATAGATGTGTTTCCTACTGCATGCTCTAAGAAATTAGGGTCGGTAGGTAGGAATTTCTTCTTTTTTTTTCTTTTTTTTTTTGAGCAAGATATTGTGAGATTCTACATGCATTTATCTCATAAACCCCATACATGTTGATGATACAGCTGAAAGTTTCTCTGTGATGTCAGTTTACCTCGATATATTGTGATAAATCATTGTTCAGAACATTTTTTTTTTTTTTTTTTTTTTTTTTATAATTATTTTTTTCATGAAAAGTTTTAGGGTCGGTCCCTTAAAAATAAGTTCGGTCGGGGCCACCGGAAACACATGTATTTTTTTTTTTTGGCCTAAGTAATAAATCGGGCAACAGGTATTGCTAATTCAAAGCATATATTACCTTTATTCAAGCATGTTAATAAGACCTCACATATTTACCCCAATATTTTTTTTTTTTTAATTATTTATATAAAAAAAATGGCCCAATAAAATTATGTTCCGGTTTCTGACCAACCCCGTTTTTAAGGGCTGATCTCAAACATTTTATGCCAAATCTAATCTCTGTAATCTGTAATATATGATGATATCAACAAATATATGTTTGAAGTTAGTTTATCAGGTTACAAAATAATGAGTGAAGAAAAAGATAATTCTCACTACTTATCTACCCTATTTGTTTGAGCAGGTAATGAGCCACATATATAATTTCATTTGGTATATAATATTATGTCTAATTATAAGGTTTATATTCCCATCGCCATTTTTCTTATGTAGTAGCCTCTTTTTTATAAATGAGAGCTCTATAAAGTTATATTGACCTAAGTATGCTTTGTTCCATACAGCACTGAATTCAACACCACTGATGGTGAAATACACATGGTGATAAAACTCTTTGATGCCATATAAGCTGGCTAAAAGTAGCTAAGTACTGCGATATACCATAAATGCCATAAAACCCTTACTGGCCACTCAATCTAGAATATGCAGTGTCATAAAACTAACTGACCGTGTTACAGAAAGGTGATAACAGGATATGGCCAGGATCATAAACCCTTCTTTCACTTGTTACCGAATACACAGTGTCATAAAATGACTTTGTTCTGGCTGTTTCCAACAACTTGGCCTAGAGGTTCATGTACTATAATTATTAAAAAAATATATTGATTTATAAGACATTAGTGAAATTAGCAAGCAATAATCTGATCATGTAAATCATAATCAGATCGGATAAGCATTTATTGATTTTTTTTTAGATATAATAACTTTAATCAGCTTGAAAAAAAAGTACACTCTCAGAAACTGAAACATCCGAGTCGCTGTTCGCCCTGGGCATCTGTGTGACGTCATCGCCGATGTTGGACTTCGGGTAAACTCGTAATATTCCGGATTTTTTCCCGTTGATTTCCGTAAAGGTGTGCCGTGTGATATATGGAAACGTAATAATAACGTGTTTCGGTTGTGATTTTAATCATGAGAAATATATCAATAGTTTTTATACAAATAGATCTATCAAATAAATATAAGTTATAAGGGTATTAAAGGGCTCCTTTAATGATTGAACAAATGCAACTTATGCAGAAAAAATAGCGGGACGCCATGATTTTTTTTTAAATAAAGATTGCAGTGTGTCCCTTTAAGATCTGTTGCTAGAAAGGATATTGCCCATTTAACACACAGAACAAACATTCTTAAACATACTTTTGGTTATTCAGGAATGGTAGTTTGGAACATGATCCCCTTTGATATACGAGCCTCGCTGTCTTTAGTTACATTTAAGAGTAAATTAAAATCATTTCTTTTAATGAAAGAGTGAAACCCCTGTTCGAATTACAACCTTATGTTACAAAAGTATGAAAATGTGTCTGTCTTGTTGAAGTTATAAATTGATGCATGTATTTTTTTATCTTGCATTATATGCTTACATTATATTTTGTTGATTTATAGATGGCCATATTGTAAAAAAGACTTGTGTAAATGCTATGTCGGAAAATGTTATCTTCTTGAAATAAAGTTATTATTATTATTATTACACCAAAACATGCGTCGGCATCATACCAAAACATGCGACGGCCTCATATCAAAACATGCGACGGCATCATACTAAAACATGCGCCGGCATCATACCAAAACATGCGCCGGCATCATACCAAAACATGCGTCGGCATCATACTAAAACATGCGACGGCATCATACCAAAACATGCGACGGCATCATACCAAAACATGCATTGCCATCATACCAAAACATTCGACGGCATCATACTAAAACTTGCGTCGGCATCATACCAAAACATGCGACGGCATCATACCAAACATGCGTCGGCATCATACGCGACTGCATTATACCAAAACATGCGTCGGCATCATACTAAAACATGCGAAGGCATCATACCAAAACATGCGACGGCATCATACCAAAACATGCATTGCCATCATACCAAAACATGCGACGGCATCATACCAAAACATGCGTCGGCATCATACCAAAACATGCGACGGCCTCATATCAAAACATGCGACGGCATCATACTAAAACATGCGCCGGCATCATACCAAAACATGCGCCGGCATCATACCAAAACATGCGTCGGCATCATACTAAAACATGCGACGGCATCATACCAAAACATGCGACGGCATCATACCAAAACATGCATTGCCATCATACCAAAACATTTGACGGCATCATACTAAAACATGCGTCGGCATCATACCAAAACATGCGACGGCATCATACCAAAACATGCGTCGGCATCATACGCGACTGCATCATACCAAAACATGCGTCGGCATCATACTAAAACATGTGACGGCATCATACCAAAACATGCGACGACATCATACCAAAACATGCATTGCCATCATACCAAAACATGCGACGGCATCATACCAAAACATGCATTGCCATCATACCAAAACATGCGACGGCATCATACCAAAACATGCGACGGCATCATACCAAAACATGCGTCGGCATCATACCAAAACATGCGTCGGCATCATACCAAAACATGCGACGGCATCATACTAAAACATGCGACGGCATCATGCCCAAACATGCGACTGCATCATGCCAAAACATGTCGGCATCATACCAAAACATGCGACGGCATCATACCAAAACATGCGACGGCATCATACCAAAACATGCGACGGCATCATACCAAAACATGCGTCGGCATCATACCAAAACATGCGACGGCATCATACCAAAACATGCGACAGCATCATACCAAAACATGCAACGGCATCATACCAAAACATACGACAGAATCATACCAAAACATACGACGGCATCATACAAAAAAATATGTGACGCCACATCATAAGCTCTGCTGATCTTTGATCAGTCGCGCTAAAAACAATACCCTCACCCTCCCCCTCCCCCCACCGCCCAAAAAACAACTTGTGTACGTTTGGTTAAGATTGCTCAAGAAATACGGCCAGGAACGTGAAAAAATGTAAAACTGCATTTTTGCTAATTCAGGGGCCATAACTCTGATGTTACTGGTCCGATCTTGCCCCTTATCGAACTCGTCCGAGATCTTATGGTCATATTCAATATGTGCAAGTTTGGTTATCGAACTCGTCCGAGATCTTATGGTCATATACAATCTGTGCAAGTTTGGTTAAGATTCCTCTAGAAATGTGGCCTCTATCGTGTAAACAAGATGAAAAACTGCATTTTTTGCTAATTCAGGGGCCATAACTCTGGTGTTACTGGTCCGATCTTGCCCATTATCGAACTCGTCCGAACTGGTCATATACAATCTGTGCAAGTTTGGTTAAGATTCCTCTAGAAATGTGGCCTCTATCATGAAAACAAGCTAAATGTTGACGACAGACGACAGACGACAGACGACGAAGACTGGTCACAATAGCTCAGGTGAGCTAATAACTGTGTAAGTTTGGTTCAGATTGCTCAAGAAATGTGGCCTGCATCGTGTAAACAACATGTAAAACTTCATTTTTTCTAATTCAGGGGCCATAACTCTGGTGTTACTGGTTCGATCTGGCCCATTATCGAACTCGTCCGAGATCTTATCGTCATATACAATATGTGCAAGTTTGGTTAAGATTCCTCTATAAATGTGGCCTCTATCGTGTAAACAAGATGAAAAACTGCATTTTTTGCTAATTCAGGGGCCATAAAAGTTTGGTTAAGATTGCTCAAGAAATGTGGCCTCTATCATGTAAACAAGCTAAATGTTGACGACAGACGACGAAGACTGGTCACAATAGCTCAGGTGAGCTAATAACTGTGTAAGTTTGGTTCAGATTGCTCAAGAAATGTGGCCTGCATCGTGTAAACAACATGTAAAACTTCATTTTTGCTAATTCAGGGGCCATAACTCTGGTGTTACTAGTCCGATCTGGCCCATTATCGAACTTGTCCGAGATCTTATCGTCATATACAATATGTGCAAGTTTGGTTAAGATTGCTCAAGTAATGTGACCTCTATCATGTAAACAAGTTGACGACAGACGACATACGACAGAAAACGGACGACAGACGAAGAGTGGTCACAATAGCTCACACTTGAACACTTCGTGCTCAGGTGAGCTAAAAAGAGAAGTGAAATAATGCCTGGTGGCAGATGTAAAGGTGGGGGCGTCCGTGGCCGAGTGGTTAACATCTCTGACTTGAAATCACTTGCCCCTCACCGCTGTAGGTTCGATCCCTCAGGGGCCTAGGAATCTTTATGTGAGGAAGCTATCCAGCTGGCTTGCGGAACATCGGTGGTTCTACCCAGGTGCCCGCCCGTGCACGAAAATTGCCCGGAGGGGCACCTGGGGTCTTCCTCCACCAATGGAAGCTGGAATGTCGCCATATGACCTTAGCTGTTGGTGCGACTATAAAATCCAATTCAATCAATCAGATGGAAAGGAAGAAATGCATTCTGTTTGAACATGAATGGCTATTAATCAATGACAAAGCTAAATCCAAATGTTTTCTAATTTTTATCCCAGAAAACAATTCTGAATATCACAAAACTGTTAACTCTTGACAAACAAAACACATTTACCATGTTCACAGAGCTGTAGAGTCTTTAAGTATTTTACTCATACATTTTTTTTTACAAAAAGCCTGTTTTTTTAAAATTGTGAGTACCCTAGGCTAGCGCTAGGATTTTAAACCCTTTAGCCAAAGCCAAATGTGGCTAAAGCCCTAAAAATTCCTTTAGCCAGATTAGAATGTCTTTAGCCAGACTTTTGCCAAGATATTTTGGAGCTTTAATTTAAGGCGCTAAAACTTCGCGTTTCCGTACACATCAATTGTAAGTTAAAAAGAGTATGCTTTTTAATCTATGTGTATCAATATTTCCATATCATATGCATGCTGCATTCTGCATTAGTGCTTATAATTAAAACTTGAGTTGTATGATATTCAAAACTTTTAAAAATTGTAGTCAATATAATGTAATTTAATTTTTTTTCTTTTTCAAGTCTGACATTTTAAAAAGGTCAGAATGAATGCATGTATATAGTAAGGAAATATAAAAAGACAGACTCTCTTGTCACCATTTATTAGACCATTTTTTGTTTTTATTAAATGCATTTCAATATGCTAACATTCATAGAAATAAAATAGAGAATATTATATCAGTGCCTTTTACTATCAAGTTTATTAGGCGAGGCTTAGAAAACGAAGACTTGCGAGGCTCTGCCGAGCCATTCTTCGTTTTCGTGCCGAGCCTTATAAACTTGATAGTAAAAGGCACTGACATAATATTATATTTATCATGAAGATTATCCACATTTTTTGTATGAATTACTATTATTACCTATCTCCTAGAATGTTACGCTTATCGAGGACGCCGCCATGTTGTTGTTTTTTTGCTTGTTTTATGACGTCAGGCAACATTACGTGCATGACGTCAGATAACGTTATGTACAATAAACGCCGAGGGATTCCGCATTGATTTGCTCTATTGCTCAGTGCCTAACAAAGCAAAATTTAATAGGTCACCCCTTTATTAGGCAGAAAAATGCACATCTGCATGATAAATAACAATATTTATTTTATGATAAGCAATGAAATACTGTGTTTTATCAGTGAAATAAAAGTGTTATTCCACACTGTGGAATATAGAGTTTTATTTCCATAGTAGCTGCCGGGACTACTTTTTGAATGTTCGACCAACACAAATGCATGCACAGTAACACGGATCACAAAATATTCCTACTGTTATACTGTTAAATCCACTGTTTATTTAATTTCCCTTTTTCTGTGATGTTAATGGTTTCATTAAAGGTGACGTCATGTAACGTTTCGTTACGTCATTGTGACTAGGAAAGAAGCGTGTGTAAAACGGTTTAGTTACTGAAATTGCTTAAATAATTGTATGTAAAATCATAAAATAAAAAGAAAATTTGTTGTTTTGTCGTGAACAACATATTTTATTTCATCTCGAAGTGAGAAAACTTTTATATTTTCACTCATGCTTCGCATTCGGGAAAATATAAAGTTTTCTCACTTCTCGATGAAATAAAATATGTTATTCACTCCAAAACAACAAATATCCTCTATATAACACAGACAAAAATGTAAGGCTAAGCTGAAGCACATAAAACAAGTTCATCTAACAGGGGTTCCAAAGAAGCTAGAAAAATCGGTCGAATTGTGAGACAAAATTCAGAAATGCTACATACATGTACACCATGACTATCATGCATAGAATAAGTAATAAAAGCCACTTCATTCTACATTTGTACCAATATTTTGAGTAATCCCACCGTTTGTATAATACAAAAGGTGTTTCATGTTCATTTTGATTCCCAATTTACAGACAGCCGATCATACACGTTCACACTTGCCATTGTTCGAGTTCAAGTTACGCTACTATGTGTACAACTAATTAGTGGGCACTCAACACTTACCAATGATCGTAAAGTTCAAAAAGACCGACACCCTTTAAACAGAGCATCACTGGCTTATTAATTTTTAAACAAACATTGTCAAACGTTATGTTTTGATCAGCCCTTTTTTGCCGCTAGGGGGCGCCACGTTATTTGATGTTTTACCTGGCTCAATAACGCAATTAAATATATGGATATTATTGAGCGCGGGGACACAAACTAGTTGAATGACATCAAGAGGCGGAAGAGTGGGCGACGTCTATCGCACACACGACAATTTGACAGCGGTTTTCAATAAACACAGCGATAATTAGTTATCGGTCAATATTGATTGTCGCTAATTAGCTTATAACACCCAGCGGGATATTGGCTTATAAACAGTTGAAGACTTTGTGTATTTGAATTTGTGTTATTTTGAGATTTTTTAGACAAAGTCGGTCGGAAATTTGGATACGCCAGACCGCCAATGCCTGGCGATTTGCTATGTATTTCTTATGATTTTCATTCGTCAGTTTGGGTTACTTTTTGCCTATGGCGATTTGGGGAATGGTTAATGCGAGCCTAGGTACCATTATGGTTTCACAAAGTGAAGTGGTTATACCCCCGCTTTCACAAAGTGATATAAAAATCACGTTGTCCGTAACATTCTGTCGCATACAACATTTTTGTTGCGTCGCGTCCCGTCGCGTAACACATTTTTATTACTTGCATTCCTCAAACAGTTTTCAATGGGGTGTTCCCCAATGGGTTGTGCCCAAAATTCATATACACATAACAACTAATAAATAAGCGGGGGGTATTCATCACCTTCAGTGATAGTTCTAGTTAATCATCAACTTACTACAAATACTGATACTTTTAAAAATCATGAGTATTATATTTGTATGTTTTGTCCTGTGGAAAAGTTTGTTCCGTATTTGCATGACGAAAATTGTTCCAAGCATGTGTTAAGGTCATACAGTCTCGTTTTTTTTATTACTTAAATTCCATTTAATCAGAATATTTGTTTCTTTTAAAATGTATTACTTTCAAATATGAAAGCATGAACTATTTAAAGAGAATGTTTACTCTGAACGAGTTCCTTGTTACTTATTCACTTTGAATCTGATGAGTAAACAGTGATTGCAGTCAAAAATTATCTACAGCTCTGTATTCATTAAAGGTCACAAGACTAGCACTAAAGGTCCCATTTAAAAGGGTACATTGCAATCTTGAAGTAGGTATCAAACATTAAAATCAACACCATGATCTGTTTATCCAATTTTATCTTTAAATCTGCTTGCTTATGTTTAAATTAAATGTATTAAATAATATTTAGAGTTTTCAAGTTTTCTTTGTTTTCATACAACTGACTTAGTATCAGTATATTATTGATGTAATATATTCAACAGTTAGTTATGTACAAAAAAATCGCTTTTAACGTCTGCTTCACTGTTGAACTTTATCACGTGACTTATTAAACCTTTCTATTGGTCAACTTTGTCAAGTGACCAGGGCTTTCCCTAACATCTGGTAGATGGGTGATTCACACTCCTACTCTAGTTAGATAACTGGCTACTTTTCGTAGTTCCCAAAACCACAACAAAAAGGAAGAATTATAAATCGCCCTGTGCGACTATTCTGATTGCACATTTCTTTGTCATTTTAGTTTTTAACTTTTTTTTGTTCTTCACTTTTGATGTGTTTGTTTTGACGTTTCTGGTTGCTCAAGCTCTTCTAACCAAGGGAGATCATCCACGGAGAACACATACGGGTTTGGCTCTTCCATACACTTGGGATCATACTTCGGTCCGACCGTCCACAGGGTTTCCAGGTCGTACAGCTCCCGAGTTTTCGGGAGGAATATGTGAAGCACTATGTTCCCTGTTTAAATATAAAAGTAGTCATAGTAGTGCAATTCATTGGTTTGTGAAAGGAATATGTGCAGGCTGCAGTAGTTATGTGCAGCTGACTGGTTTGTGAAAGGAATATGTGAAGACTACAGTAGTTGACTGATTTGTGAAAGGAACATGTGCAGCTGACTGGATTGTGAAAGGACTATGTGAAGGCTACAGTAGTTGACTGATTTGTGAAAGGAACATGTGCAGGCTGCAGAAGTTATGTGCAGCTAACTGGTTTGTGACAGGAATATGTGCAGTTGACTGGTTTGAATATGTGCAGGGTGCAGTAGTTTTATGCAGTTGACTGGTTTGTGAACGGAATATGTGCTGGCTGCAGTAGTTGTGTGCAGTTCACTGGTTTGTAACAGGAATTATGTGCAGGCTGTAGCAGTTATGTGCAGTTGACTGGTTTGTGAAAGGACTGTGCAGGCTGCAGTAGTTATGGGCAGTTGACTGGTTTGAATATGTGCAGGGTGCAGTAGTTTTATGCAGTTGACTGGTTTGTGAACGGAATATGTGCTGGCTGCAGTAGTTGTGTGCAGTTCACTGGTTTGTGAAAGGAATATGTGTAGGCTGCAGTAGATTTGTGCAGATGACTGGTTTGTGAAAGGAATATGTGAAGGCTACAGTAGTTATGTGCAGCTAACTGGTTTGTGAAAGGAATATGGGCAGGCTGCAGTAGTTATGTGCAATTGACTGGTTTGTGAAAGGACCATGTGCAGGCTGTAGTAGTTATGTGCAGTTGACTGGTTTGAATATGTGCAGGGTGCAGTAGTTTTATGCAGTTGACTGGTTTGTGAACGGAATATGTGCTGGCTGCAGTAGTTGTGTGCAGTTCACTGGTTTGTGACAGGAATTATGTGCAGGCTGTAGCAGTTATGTGCAGTTGACTGGTTTGTGAAAGGACTGTGCAGGCTGCAGTAGTTATGGGCAGTTGACTGGTTTGAATATGTGCAGGGTGCAGTAGTTTTATGCAGTTGACTGGTTTGTGAACGGAATATGTGCTGGCTGCAGTAGTTGTGTGCAGTTCACTGGTTTGTGAAAGGAATATGTGCAGGCTGCAGTAGTTATGTGCGGTTGACTGGTTTGTGAAGTGAACATGTGCAGGCTGCAGTAGTTATGTGCAGTTCACTAGTTTGTGAAAGGACTATGTGCAGGCTGCAGTAGTTATGTGCAGTTTACTGGTTTGTGGCAGGAATTATGTGCAGGCTGTAGCAGTTATGTGCAGTTGACTGGTTTGTGAAAGGACTGTGCAGGCTGCAGTTGTTATGGGCAGTTGACTGGTTTGAATATGTGCAGGGTGCAGTAGTTTTATGCAGTTGACTGGTTTGTGAACGGAATATGTGCTGGCTGCAGTAGTTGTGTGCAGTTCACTGGTTTGTGAAAGGAATATGTGCAGGCTGCAGTAGTTGGACTGGTTTGTGAAAGGAATATGTGCAGGCTGCAGTAGTTATTTGCAGTTGACTGGTTTGTGAACAGAATATGTGCAGGCTGCTGTAGTTATGTGCAGTTGACTGGTTTATGAAAGGAATATGTGCAGGCTGCAGTAGGTGCAGTTGACTGGTTTGTGAAAGGAATATGTGCAGGCTGCAGTAGTCATGTGCAGTTTACTGGTTTGTTGAACAAATGTTTCCCGTTTGAATACAAACTAGAGAATTGGTTGCCGTCATTTTGGATACAAAATAACTATATAAAGGGGCATAACTCTGGGGGAAAACGTATTCCAGAACTTCACTCCCTGTTCTTGGGATCTGACAAGAACTATAGGCTGAGTTTACCGGAAATGTAAATTGTGATGTACAGACGGACATACAAATGTACAGAGGTAACACTGTATAATGACCACTTCACTTCATGGTCGGGGCATGAAAGGTAATGTATAGTTCACTTCACTTCATGGTCGGGGCATGAAAGGTAATGTATAGTTTACAGGTGGCAGGAATAGTTGCAGTACATCTTTTATGTTAAAATATAAATGTAGTAATGTATGATTACAAGTATTAGAAATGTTTCCTGTTGGAATAGAATAACAGGTGTAATGAAAACACCTAGCTGATGAATATTCTATTAATAGATTTATTAACATTTACTTTGTTCTATTAATAGAATCTTGTTCTATTAATACATTTATGTTCTATATATAACTAGGCACCTTAATGACAATTGCAGAAACACTGTAGTATTATTTTCGACCATAGAAACAATCAACAGTGCATGTATGTACATGTTTGCATGGGGTTTAACATGGCTTTTAACAATCTTTCAGTATATCACAACAGTTTCTACTTGTAGCAGTGAGCTCAATGCTTAATTTTACAGCGCTGTCACACTGGAATCACCGACACATGACATGATCACATGACACCAGATCGACCAATCATAGAACTACACTGAATGGCAAGCAAGGAAGCTTTATTCCTTCATAAACAGGGGCTGAATATGGGGGCCATTCCCCTAGTAAAACAGACTACTTTTTTCACCTCTGTTGTTAAGAAAATTCCCCTAAAACAGAAAACAAAAAAGTTTTTTATATTTGCACACCCAAATCTTCAATTTCTGCCTAATACACTGTTCCCTCTATATCTTGAAATGGCATTATTTTTCCCCCTTTAACTCGAAAATTTGGCTTTTCCCCCCCCTATTGAAGGGCCTGTGCCTCTTCCCCTATTTCCGAAAAAAATTAAAGTGTTTGGTAAGACCCAGCCGGGGATTGACCCCAAGACCTCCCGAGTGTGAGGCGGACAATATCAATCAATAGCTTATTACTTACCCATGTCCATGGCATACCAGTCTGAATCTTCGCCTTCACCTTCTATCTTTACAACTCTGTCCTTCTGCAGCATTTTTTTCTTGTACTGTAAAAAAGTAGGGTTTTTCTTAAGCTACATGTATCACTCCCTACTCCCTATAAGTCTGTCACAAGGATAGTTAACCAACAATGCAGAGGGATTTTCAAGTTTATAACACAATTTAAAATAGAACTATAACATGTGTAGCTGTGACACTGATGCCCTGCTACACAGAAAAACCGGGACACGGATGCCCAGCTTTGCATTTCGGGTACAGGGAAAACTGGAACACGGATGCCCCGCTTTGCATTTTGGGTACAGAGAAAAACTGGGACACGGATGCCCAGATTTGAATTTTGGGTACAGAGAAAAACTGGGACACGGATGCCCTGCTTTGCATTTTGGGTACAGAGAAAAACTGGGACACGGATGCCCAGATTTGAATTTTGGGTACAGAGAAAAACTGGGACACGGATGCCCCGCTTTGCATTTCGGGTACAGAGAAAAACTGGGACACGGATGCCCAGATTTGAATTTTGGGTACAGAGAAAAACTGGGACACGGATGCCCCGCTTTGCATTTCGGGTACAGAGAAAAACTGGGACACGGATGCCTAGCTTTGCATTTCGGGTACAGAGAAAAACTGGGACACGGATGCCCCACTCTGCATTTTGGGTACAGAGAAAAACTGGGACACGGATGCCCAGCTTTGCATTTCGGTACAGAGAAAAAATTGGACACGGATGCCCCGCTTTGCATTTCTGGAACAGAGAAAAACTGGGACAAGGTTGCCCAGCTTTGCATTTTGGGTACAGAGAAAAACTGGGACACTGATGCCCTGCTTTGCATTTTGGGTACAGAGAAAAACTGGGACACGGATGCCCAGATTTGAATTTTGGGTACAGAGAAAAACTGGGACACGGATGCCCCGCTTTGCATTTTGGGTACAGAGAAAAACTGGGACACGGATGCCTGGCTTTGCATTTTGGGTACAGAGAAAAACTGGGACACGGATGCCCCGCTTTGCATTTTGGGTACAGCGAAAAACTGGGACACGGATGCCCCGCTTTGCATTTTGGGTACAGAGAAAAACTGGGACACGGATTGTGTATAAAGTTTAAAGCCTGTGTAACAAAAGCTGATGGAGGAAAGTGCGCTCGACTTTCAAGGCATTGTATATTTATTGCAATAGTGGGAAATTCAGTTAAAAAGGAGCATATTTTTGCTTAATTGCATACCAGAAGTTTGGCACTTGTCTCTATGAGTTCTTTTCATGACAGTGAATACACATTGAAACCTTTAAGGGGATTCTGAAATATAAACAAAACCATAAAATGTATCAAAACGAAATTGAAAAAGGGACATTATTCTGTTTAATTATTAAAACAACAGAATCTTGGCACTTGTCTCTGCGAGTTCCTGTTATGTCGTTGAATGCATGTGTTAAGTTTCAGCGCCTCCGTGGTTAAGGGGTTAACAATGTTGCGATGTAAATCTCATTGCTGAGGTGCTCAATTTGTAAGGGAGAAAGTGATTTACAGATGGCCTTTTTACCACTTTTTGGGAATGGACCTTTTGGCCTAAATTAGGGAAAAAATCCACGTATGGGGAATGAAATTAGGTAAGTTTAAACAAAGAAGGAAGATGGCAGTCATGTTAAATGATTTTCAACAAGGACCAACATTGTGTCATGCTGATCATTTTAGAAAAAGTCCCATATCAATATCACTTATAGTTTTCAAGAAGTAGTCGCTACAAACTTGTTTTTTAAAAATCTATTTTTAGCTGTGTCGGCCATCTTAAATTTCCGGCCGAGCTGAAATTTTGCTAGGATCAACTAGATATCAAGTGCAATATTCCAGTGAAGTTTTATGAAAATCCGTCGAGTAGTTTCAGAGGAGTAGTCGCTACAACTTTTTACTACACAACTGCCAGTTTAATGTTGAATCAAAATGATTTTCAACAAGGACCAACATCATGCCATGCTGATCATTTTAGAAAATGTCCCATATCAATATCACTTAGAGTTTTCAAGAAGTAGTCGCTACCTGTAAACTCGGTTTTTAAAAATCTATTTTTAGTGGCCATCTTGAATTTCTGGCAGACCTAAAATTTGTTAGGACCAACTAGACATCAAGAGCAACATTCCTGTGTAGTTTCATGAAAATCCGTTATGTAAACAAAGATGGCCGCTGGCAGCCATGTTTAACGTCAAATCAAAACGATTTTCGACAAGGACACATCATGTCATGCTGATCATTTAAGATTAAGTCCCATATCAATATCACTTATAGTTTTCAAAAAGTAGTCGCTACAAAATTGCTTTTTAAAAATCTATTTTTAGCTTTTGTGGCCATATTGGACTCACATCAACATGAATTTTTGCTAGGATCAACTGGACTTCATGGGCAACATTTCTGTTAAGTTTCATGAAAACTCATCCTGTAGTTTCAGAGTAGTCGCTACAAAAAAATATTCACGGACGACAGACACCGCACCACAGCATAAGCTCTGCCGATCTTTGATCAGTAGAGCTAAAAATGGGAGAAACTGCATGATTTTAAAAGAAATTTGGCTGGGGAGGGGCCTTATACAGGCCTTATGCAACGAAGGGTAAAAAGGCCCTGAAGGATGTATACAGTACTGATTCTACCTAGGAATAAGTGGGTGGTCTGCTTCCATCACAATAATTGACCATCATACATAGCTTGAAATGTGCTGAAAAAATGACGTTAAACTCCAACACAAATAGAGGGAGCCTCAGTCCAATGTAGAAGAGTTGTTAAATTTGAGTAATTGGATGTGATCTCTAGACAAGGGGCCGACCCTAAACATTTTATGACCCCTCAAAAAAAAAAAAAATGCATTTTATGTATTCTTTTCCTCTTTTTGTTGTTAATTATTTTTTTCTATCGGTTCTGTGTCTGATGATGTCAACAAATATATAGTTAAGTTTATTTATTTATTGGGTATAAAAGTATAGATTAAAAACAAGAGGGCCATGATGGCCCTATATCGCTCACCTGAGTTAATTTGAACCAATACAAGAGGGCCAGGGCCAACAAGATGGCCCTAAAGCGATCACCTGAGTACTGGCACATTATCGAACTTCTTCGAAATCTTATGGTCATATACAATCTGTGCAAGTTTGGTTAAGATTGTTCAAGAAATGTGGGCTCTGTTGTTTATAACAACATTGATATAGACAGTTTAAGACGCAACATTTATATAGACAGTTTAAGACACTGACAAAGTTTGGTAAAGATCAAATACAAAATGAAGGTGCTAGAGAGTAACACCTTGGGCAGAGCCAAATGTGACCCCAGGGCTACATGTAATATATGAGAGCTGTGTGCTTTGTGGTTTTAGAGAAGAAGATTTTTTAAGTTTTTCCCTATACAAGTCTATGTAAAATGTGACCCCTGGAGCGGGGCTAAATGTGAATCCAGGGTCACCATTTGAACAAACTTGTTAAAGGACCATAAGAGTATAGTAAATGCAAAATATTAAACCTCTGGCTCTTGTAGTTCCAGAGAAGAAGACTTCAATGTGTTTCCTATGTAAGTCTATGCAAAACTGTGACCCACGGAGTGGGGTCAAATTTTACCCGAGGGTCACCATTTGAACAAACTTGGTAGAGGACCATAATCTTATAGTAAATGCAAAATATTAAACCTCTGACTCTTGCAGTTTCAGAGAAGATTGTTTTTTTTCCTATATATATGTCTATATAAAACTGTGACCCCCGGGGTGCGGCCAAGTTTGACACCAGGGTCACCATTTGAACAAACTTGGTAGAGGACCATAAGCTTATAGCAAATGCAAAATATTGAACCTCCGGCTCTTGCAGTTCCAGAGAAGAAGATTTTTTTCAGTTTTTCCCTATACAAAACTGTGACCCCCGGGGCGGGGCCAAATGTGACCCCAGGGTCACCATTTGAACAAACTAAGTAGAGGACCATAAGCTGATGCTACATGTAATACATGAGAGCGCCGTGCCATGTGGTTCCAGAGAAGAAGATATTTTCAGTTTTTCCCTATACAAGCCTATGTAAAACTGTGACCCCCGGGGCGGGGCCAAATTTGACCCCTGGGTCACCATTTGAACAAACTTGGTAGAGGACCATAAGCTTATAGCAAATGCAAAATATTAAACCTCTGGTTCTTGCAGTTTCAGAGAAGAAGATTTTTTGAGTTTTTCCCTATACATGTCTATGTAAAACATGTGACCCTTGGGGCGGAGCCAAATGTGACCCGAGGGTCACCATTTGAACAAACTTGGTAAAGGACCATAAGCTTATAGTAAATGCAAAATATCAAACCTCTGGCTCTTGTAGTTTCCGAGAAGAAGATTTTTTAAAAATATTTCCTATATAAGTCTATGTAAAACTGTGACCCCCGGGGCGGAGACAAATTTGACCCCAGGGTCACCATTTGAACAAACTTAGTAGAGTACCATAAGCTGATGCTACATGTAATACATGAGACCTCTGTGCCTTGTGGTTTCAGAGAAGATTTTTTAAAGTTTTTTCCTATGTAAGTCTATGAAAAACATGCAAAATCTCAATATACAAACTTTGGACCCCCGGAGCACAGCCACTTTTGACCCCGGGGACTTCATTTGAACAAACTTGATAGTCTAGGCGTTGTCGATCATTTCAAAAGAAAAACTGTCGAAATCTGTTCAGCGGTTCTTGAGAAGAAGATTTTTTAAAGTTTTGACCATATATGGTACTGGCGGCCATCTTGGATGTTGCGGTGACCTCATTTTAACAAATCTAAAAAGCATTCATCTAATGATCATCCACGTGAAGTATGGTCGAAATTGGCCAAGCGGTTTCTGAGGAGAAGTCGTTTGAAGCAAAAGTTAACGACGACGACGGACGGATGACGGACGACGGACGAAGAGTGATCCCAATAGCTCACCTGTGAGCCTTCGGCTCAGGTGAGCTAAAAAAATTTAAAAACAAATATATATCTATAAAATAAAATATTATCCCTACCTACCTACCCTATTTTTTTTGAGCAAATAATAGGAAGCATACATATAATTTTATTTGGCCTTATCTAGAAAAAAGGACTAACAATAGTAACATACATGTATATTAACTACAGTCCGCTAGGACAAAAAGCGATCTTGAACTTTTAGTTTTAATTTACAGATTACAGCTAGTGTTGTTCCGATTAACCAATTTGACAGAGAGCATCGGTCAGTTTTCATTATCACGTTTAGTCGGTTTAAATATTTTGCCTGATATAATGAAATGTTAAAATTCTGCACCAGGTAATCATATATCACTAGTTGAGTATCACAACTTTTACCATAAAATAACTGCTTGATTGCTTTATGACCAGAATATACTTGTATGTGTTTCTTTTCTCACTTTAGTCTAAAAATGAGGCTTACACCGAGGTAAAATTACTAATATACATGAAGAAGTCACGTTTAATCAATTAGGGCCAAATAAAATTATATGTGTGGTTCGGTTTCCCCGACCCACGCGTTTTTAAGGGCCGACCCTAGATCTAATAATTTTATGCAATAAAGAAGAAACTAGAAATTGTTATTGTCCATGGGACAAAAACGTATGGCTCCCCCACTCGCCCGAACAGGCGTAATTGACAACTCTAGGTCCAACAGTTCTCTATTGATCTGAGATCGTATCCCTGTGACTGTATCTACTATCTGTATCAGCAAGGCCACATAAAAAAATATGTGTGGTTCAAGTAACCCGACCGACTCTATTTTTTTAAGGGCCGACCCTACAACTTTTTATGCAAAAATTAAAAAAAAAATTAAAAATTAAATTTTTTTTTTTTTTTTTTTTTTAAAAATAATTAAACAACTGGTCATGACCAACCATCCTTCCAAGTTTGAGGATCCTAGGTCCAACCATTCTCTAGTTATTGATCGGACATCGTTTTGATAGTCAATGTCACCGCGACCTTGACCTATGACCTAGTGACCCCAAAATCAATAGGGTCATCTACTGGTCATGACCAACCATCCTTCCCAGTTTGAGGACCCTAGGTCCAACCATTCTCTAGTTATTGATCGGACATCGTTTTGATAGTCAATGTCACTGCAACCTTGACCTTTGACCTAGTGACCCCAAACTCAATAGGGGTCATCTACTGGTCATGACCAACCATCCTTCCCAGTTTAAGGACCCTAGGTCCAACCATTCTCTAGTTATTGATCGGACATCGTTTTGATAGTCAATGTCACCGCAACCTTGACCTTTGACCTAGTGACCCCAAAATCAATAGGGGTCATCTACTTGTCATGACCAACCATCCTTCCAAGTTTGAGGACCCTAGGTCCAACAATTCTCTAGATATTGATCGGACATCGTTTGTGACACAGACCTACAGACAGACCTACAGACAGACAGAAAGCACAAAATCAATATGGCTCCCCTACCACACTTTGTGTGGGGGAGCCATAATTATAAAAAAAAATAATATTAAATTATGTTTTCTATATTTTCTGCACCTGATATCAACAAATATATATATGACCTATTTATCGATCATAGGTCGGTTACAAAATCAGTGTGTTTTTCTCTTTTTTTGGGAACATAACCCACACCATCACAATTGCGAATTTTAGAGTGATTTCTCATAAAATTGGGAATCACAGTAAAACATTCATTTTTATAAATGTATTTTTGATGCTATTTACAGTACACCAATCTTTCAATTGGGATTTTTACTTATTTTTTGGCATTAGGAATTACAGCCCAAAAACGGCTATGAAAACAGCCAAAAAAACACAACACACACTGAAATTCTAATGATCAATTTTTAACTGATTTCCAACATAACTTACAATCCATCTGACATCAGCAGCAATGGCCTTCATATGTCGGGCAGATTTAGCACTGACGATCACCATATAGTCAGCAAAGTTGGCCTGGGGCGCTATTTTAATCACAGCCAGGTCAACAGCATTTGCAGACCTCAGGACAGTCACCAAATCCTCGATGTCGTACACACCAGTTTTACCAGCTGCAAAATGTATAGTACAATAGCACGTATATATGTAATGATTATTACATTTCTATGGGTGAAAGATTGGGATTTCTCAGTGAAAGAATATTCATAATCCCTAAATATTAATAACTAACTCTGAACACAAAAATAATTAACTGCGACGTTGAGTTATGTGTTGATGTCGACGTCAACCGCCGATAACGCTAATTAAAGCGAATAATTCTGGTTAAAATATATACATAATCTGATTAAAAATGTAATAAATAGATTATTTAACTGTTGTGATCGATTATATGGAAATCCTTCACTCGATGGTAGGCGTGTGTTGTTTTTTCATTCACTCGCTTTCGCTGGCTCGTGAAAAGAACCACACGTCTACCATCTCGTGAAGGATTTCCCTATACAATCGATCCCAGCAGTTAAATAATGTCTATTTATTTCACAGAGACTTACTTTAAAACCTCTGATATTCAAACAATGTAAAATAAGAAATGTCACAGAAAGTGACAAATGCCCCCGAAACGGTTTACTCATTTGACCTTAGTCCTACAAGTGTGACCTTGACCTTTGAGGTCCTGACCTGATTCATGAATGCAACACACCTTTTCATTGTAGTGAACATTGTAGTGAACATTGTATGAAGTTTCATACTACATGTATATGCCATTTATACATGTATTAGTTAATTATAAGATTATGCATGACCCTATGGATAGCAAATTGGACTTGAAACCCAGCGTACCTGGGTTTAACCCCCTCACCAGTGTGACTGAATTTCATCGGTGTGTTCTTGTGCAAGACACTGTCCTCCGAGCATGATTAAACAAGAGGTCAATGACCTTGAAGCTCTACTGATAGATTTTGATAGCTAGATCAGCATTCCTGTGAAGTTTCATAAAAATCTGTCAAGTAGTTTCAGAGGAGTAGTCGCTACAGGTTGAAGTTTTTACTATATAACTCTAGGTAAACAAAGATGGCCAATGGCAGCCATTTCTAATGTTGAATCAAAATAATTTTCGACAAGAATCAACATCTTGTCATGCTGATCATTTCAGAAAAAGGTCCCATATCAATATCACTTACAGTTTTAAAGCAGTAGTCGCTACAAACTTGTTAATAAAAATCTATGTTTAGCCGTGGTGGCCATCTTGAATTTCTGGCCGACCTGAAATTGTGCTAGGATCAACTAGACAGCATTCCTGTGAAGTTTCATAAAAACCTGTCAAGTAGTTTCAGAGGAGTAGTCGCTACAGGTTGAAGTTTTTACTATATAACTCTAGGTAAACAAAGATGGCCAATGGCAGCCATTTCTAATGTTGAATCAAAATAATTTTCGACAAGGATCAATGTCATGCTGATCATTTTAGAAAAAGTCCCATATCAATATCACTTACAGTTTTCAAGCAGTAGTCGCTACAAATTTATTTATTTTAAATCTATTTTTAGCCGTGGCGGCCATCTTGAATTTTCGGCCAGCCTGAAACTTTTCTAGGATCAACTAGACATCAAGAGCAACATTCCTGTGAGTTTCATGAACATCCGTCAAGTAGTTTCAGAGGAGTAGTCGCTACAAGTTTTTACTATATAACTCTATGTAAACAAAGATGGCCACTGGCTGCCATGTTAAACGTCGAATCAAAATAATGTTCAACTAGAATCAACAAACTTGTATTTTAAAAATCTATTTTTAGCTTTGGTGGCCATCTTGGATTTCTCATCAACATGAATTTTTGCTAGGATCAACTAGACTTCATGGGCAACATTTCTGTAAAGTTTCATGAATATCCATCCAGTAGTTTCAGAGGAGTAGTCGCTACAAATAAAAGTTTACGGACAGACAGACGGACGGACAGACAGACGGACGAGGGACGCCGCACCACGGCATAAGCTCTGCTGATCTCTGATCAGTCGAGCTAAAAACACAAAAATCTACTTGTTAGTAAGAGTAGAGACAGTTCACTGATTCCTATATATCCTTCCCATCTCTATGGGCTCTACACAACCTATAATGTGTTGATGAGCCATTAAACAACATTTAATTCAATATAATGTTCGTTTTCAGATTATAAAGTTGACTGGCCAAAAAAAAAAAAAAAGAGTGATTTCTGCCATTTTTAATACAATTTTGTAGACATAATAATAAAAGTGACATATATTTTGTTCTATCAACTCTTTCTGTTAAGGCCAAAAAAAAAGTGTGTTTCCTATTGCATGCTCTAAAAAAAAATAGGGTAGGTCGGGAGGCATTTTCTGTTGTTGTTTTTTTTTAGCAAGATATTGTGAGATTCTATTTATCTCATAAACCCCATAAAAGGTGATGATACAACTGAATGTTTCTCTGAGATGTTGTCGGTTTACCTCGATATAAGACCGCCCCTAGTTAAATTAAGCATTCCTGTTGCAAATAATAGGACACTTTAAGCCAGAAGACCTTTGTTTAAAATGCATAATCCATTTTATTAATTAGTTTAATAGTTAATTAGCATCGCATTGTTTACATGAAAGAAAAACGTTAACTCTGAATGTATCATATGGCATTCCAGGCAAATCATATGGCTTAACTTAATATTTTCCACCTTTGCTGTGTAATTTGGTAATAATTTGCATATTACATAAACCACCAGTGTCCAGTGGATTACAGAAAATATAGAATGGTGTTATGTTTCACTTCCATGACGTAAGCTATGTGATAAATCATTCAGAACAAACTGATTTTTTTTTAATTTTTGCATAAAATGTTTTAAAATAGGGTCGGTCGGGCCTCCGGAAACACAGGTATTTTTTTATTTGACCTAAAATCTCCTCACTGTTACAGTTGCGAGACTTACGTATTAATTCAACAGGTGCTTGCCATTTGTCTTCCACATCAGCTTCCTCCTCTATGATGTTCACAAAATCCTCGATCTCTACCACTGACCAGTCTGTTTTTAGCTCTGATTTGGGTGTGAAATGTTTTAGTTCTACAACTGCCCAATCATCTTTTAGATCCCTTTTCGGAGATTTTTCAATGATACCAGATTTAGAATCATTTTCACTTGATTTTGAATCAATTTCATCATTTTCTGATGAAACGTTTCTCTTGTCTCTTTCACTCCCTGTCCAATCAGTTTCCTCACCACTCTTTTCTGCATTTTCAGAATGCCCTAGTTCTACGTCATCATCTTCTTCATACCCATCTTCTTCCTGACTGGTTGAATTGTTTTTGTTTTTTCTCAGTAATTCGATTATCTCTTCTGCAGTGAAACCCTGTTTTTCTAGTGTGTCTAAGTCTACATCAATATGGTCTTTAACATCATCAATATCTACATCACTATCTGTTTTAGTTCCAGTACCAGAATCTGCCGATATCTCGGATGACTTAAAACTGGAATTGTTGGTCACCGTTGAAGAAGAGGGTGTAGCCCACTTATTTGCCAATTTTGTTAGTTCAGAAAGTGTTTCAGGACTGTCTTTAACAGAGTTATCTAACTTCTCATTTTTGTAGTCATCGTCAGTATCTGAAGCTGCTTTAGACGTGTCGCCATTCTTAACACCTGTTTCATTATCATTATCTGATTTAGTTGATTTTTCCTTTTTAAAATCTTCTTCTATCTCACTAAGCCAAGCCTTCACTTGGTCATCGTTTCTGAAGTCTGAGTAAAAGTTCCTGTGTTCATAACAACAAGGTTTCTTTCCATTTTGTTTGATCAGTCTTGAAAACTTTCTTGCCACAATTTTAGACAAGTCTTTGTTTTGCAACAAATTCCCCGATGTCAGCTTGTTTGCTGTCTGTAAATATAAGCATCGTTTAGAATAACTAATCTCTGTTTTCCTTTCATTCAAAATGGTCGTCACATAGACGCAGCTGGTTTTTACTGTTGAAGATTGATTGCAACAATGTTTTATTCTCGACACCAGAAGGTTCTTACAGTTGGAAGTTCTCGATAAATGTCCAAGCATTATGTTGATAGTCTTGATTCTGAAATAAGGAAACATAGTACCTGTTGAGTATATTTAATTATAAATGTAATATCTTGTTTCCATGAAAATGCAAAAAATATTCATGGAAACTTCTACATTTCAAGCAGCATCACAGGTCTGATATATCAAACAGCACCACATATGATATATCAAACAGTACCACAGGTTTGAACTATTAAACCGTACCACAGGTCTGAACTATTAAACAGTATTACAGGTCTGATATATTACACAGTACCACGTACAGGTCTGATATATTAAACAATACCACAGGTCTGATACACTAAACAGAACCACATGTGAGATATCAAACAGTACCACAGGTCTGATACATTTATTAAACAGTACCACAGGTCTCATATATTAAACAGTATCACAGGTCTGATACACCAAACAGAACCACATGTGAGATATCAAACAGTACCACAGGTCTGTTATGGAAAATATTGTTTACAGGCAATCCCTGAATATTGACAAACCCTGAATTAATTTTCTAGTAAAATGTCACAAAAAGGGACAAGCCCCAACCAGATTTTGAAAGGCCCCGGGTTTGGGGCTATCCTATTTCGTGAGCACTATATCCCAGAGTAAAGAAAACACATCTCTAATAGCAAGAAAGTGTAGTTTTATGTCAATAACTGTCAATCTCAAAGTTGTGACAAAATGCACACGAGGCCAGAAGCAATGTTCACACTTCATTGCTGTTTAAATGTTTGTATAACTACATGTATTAACTAATTAAAACCCAGTATTCAGTGTTATAATTTAATCACCTGAAGTCAATTAGCTTCCCAGCTGTAATACAATTTTGAAAGTTCAGTTGATTATAAACAGGTGTCAAAACTTTAATAAGGTTGTCCTTGTTCGACAGAATTGTCCAATCACAGCACAAATAAATTTTATATAATCTCATGAATATTAATGAGGGTATTTCACAAGTGGGGTATCACAACAAACGAACCACTTGCCGGAAGGGATGAGGTAATTAACAGATGAGACAGTTTAATTACTTTATTGCAAGTGTTTTCACACATCCACAATACGCATGCCCTCATTAATGGGAGTATTTTGTCCTGAGGACAGATTTAGGATCAAGTCAAATTAATTTTCTGGACAGGCCCAACTGGCTCCTTGCCTGCAAAATGAAACAGGCCCGCAGTGGATTTTGAGGAGCCCCGGGCGTCAGGCTATCCTACTTTTCGAGTACTGAAACTGTACCAGATCTGATCTATCAAACAGTTCCACAGGTCTGATACATCGACTGTACCACAGGTCCGATATATCAAGCAAAATCACAGGCCTGATATATCAAGCAGCATCACAGGTCTGATATATCAAACGGTAACACAGGTCTGACATATTAAACAGTACTGCAGGTCTGATATATCAAACAGTACCACAGGTCTGATATATCAAACCATACCACAGGTCTGATCTATCAAACAGTACCACAGTCTGATATATCAAGCAGCATCACAGGCCTGATATATCAAGCAGCATCACAGGCCTGATATATCAAGCAGCATCACAGATCTGATATATTAAGCAGTATCGCAGGTCTGATACATCAAACAGCACCACATGTGATATATCAAACAGTACCACAGGTCTGATATATTAATCAGTACTGCAGGTCTGATATATTAAGCAGTACCACAGGTCTGATACATCAAACAGCATCACATGTCTCAGACTGTCTGATCTATTAAACAGAATCAAAGGTACAATACATCAAACAGCACCACATGTGATACATCAAACAGTAACACAGGTCTGATATATTAAACAGTACCACATGTCTGATATATCAAACAGCACCACAGGTCTGATAAATGTATATCAAACAGCATGACAGGTCTGATTATTATCAGATATATCGAACAGCACCACAGGTCCCGATATATCACACAGTACAACATGTTTGATATATCACACATCACCACATGTCTGATATATCAAACAGCACCACAGGTCTGATAAATGTATATCAAACAGCATGACAGGTCTGATTATTATCAGATATATATCAAACAGCACCACAGGTCCCAATATATCACACAGTACAACAGGTTTGATATATCACACATCACCACAGGTCTGATATATCAAACAGCACCACAGGTCTGATACATGTATATCACAGTACCTCATGTCTGTTTCTTACATCACTGTTTAAACCGTCTGCTTGCTAAATTACCCAGTACAATACAGCGAAGAAAAATAAATGCTTATACACAAAAGTGGCATAGCTGGACTACAAATGCTGTGCAAGCCCCTATGTTGCTAGTGGGGTCCGGGGGATGCACACCACAAGGCAGCTATGTCACTGCACAAGTGAATTTGACATTCTATAGAAAAACAGGTAGTTACAACTAAAAACTCTGTGTGTTTGGAGCAGATATTACTGTGGAAATTTAATTTCCTTTTAAAAAAAAGATCATTTTAGGCTCATTCAGTATGTTTAGGCCCTTTAGAACATAATTTGTATTATTTAAATTTGTATATATCAGACCTGTGGTGCTGTTTAATATATCAGATCTGTTTGATATATAACTGAGCTGCTGTTCGACACATCAGGCCTGTATTTCTGTTTGATATATCAGACATGTGATACTATTTGATATGCATGCATCCAAGGTTCTCCTCAGGCCATTTTTTCTAAACACCCGGCTGTCTGAAATTCTAAAAATATCCCTATAAAATCACTGTAAAGGATATTTTAGAATTTCAGAAATATAACTGATAAATGTAGTGGTACACTGTTAACATCCGAACGCTATCCTAACAGGTGGACTTAAATGTGGGGTGTTTAGTCATGTTAGTGAGCTTTTGGGCAGGGCAATTGCCTTTCGAAAATCCACTTACCTTGAGGCTGGGAAAGTGGATTTTAAAAATATTTCCAAAACCCTGTTTTGAAACAGCCTAGAGCCCTGAGAGTGCTTTCGAATTTTGGCGAATGGTTAACGCGAGCCTAGACCTGGTCTTATTTTTGATTGTTTAAGCAGTAATGTAATGTCTATATATCAATTAAACATATTCAGATCTTAAACAAATGTATTTTCTTGTTGTTTTTTTGATATGCGAAAACCGGTGACATATGAAAAAGAAGCGCATCGCTAAGTTTTGCAATGTTTTTGGGAAAGATGCACATCCCTATACGTTTAATTTCATACATTATCAATGAAATACATGTAAGGTAAAAAAAAATACCTGTGTTTCCGGTGGCCCGACCGACACAGTTTTTAATTTTTAATTTAATTTTTAACTAAAAAAGTTGATGCAAAAATTCAAAAAAAAAAAATTCAATTTCTTCTGAACAATGATTTATCACATAGCTTACATCATGAAAATGAAACATGTGTTTTCCAAAAGTGGACACGTCCCTATAAGGTGGTGTGTCCACATTTGAAAAAATTATGTTTTTCTTGAGAAAAGTGTCTTTTTTTCTCAAGTGGATACAACTCTATAAGGCGACGTGTCCTCTTATTTTAAAAGTTTAATAATGTGATACATGGAAGGTATATTCCGGGGAAAGGGTCTCCTTTGGTGTCAAATATATAGAAAAATGGGCTTGGAATACTTTTGGGGGTAAAATATCACATTTTTAGAAATGTGGACACAGATCGTGTTGGTGAATTATGCATTTTTGTGTTGTTTTTTTTAATCTGGACACGTTCGATGTTGCAAATTCTGAAGTGATGAAAAAGAATATCTAGATGTTGTCAATGTTGCAAGTTCTGAAGGGAATGAAACATAATATTTCTCAATATAGAACATATTTAGTCGAATGCTGCAAGTTCTGAAGAGAATAAAAAAATATGTATCCATTTACAGCTATTTAGTCAATGTTGCAAGTTCTGAAGGGAATGAAAAAATAATATAAATTATCTCAATTCAAAAGTTATTCTATCAAGGTTGCAGTATCTGAAGGGAATGAAAACTTTTTATACGAAAATATAGCTCTTTTTGTAGTTATAAGGAAATATCAGAACACACCACAGTAGTAAACGTGCCATGAGTAGTTTCTACAACTATGTCCTTGTGATGACAATTGAAAAGGCATTCATTTCATTCATAAAATTGTTGACTGCGTCCCTTGCAAAAGTGATATAGCTCATTCATCGAGATTATGGTTCGTAAACCAGAATGTTATCGCGCGCTTATTAGTTTAAATTGACCAATCAAAACAATTGTTGCATAATTCTGACTGGTTTACAACGGATTTTACCTCGATGTTGTCTGTTAAGATGGCCGCGTCAGAGAAATAGAAAAAAGTGCAGTTGTCAACGTAAATTGCGTATTTTGAACATAAAACAATTCTTGAAGGTAATTTTATTGACGCAGTAACACTAGACTTGTAATTAGTGTTACGTTTTATGTTTCGTCTCCTCCAGATTCACCGACTTTTTCCAGAATGATCGATCGATGTTGAACATATTTGTTTTTAAAAAGGGTCAACTTCGGAAAATGGTCAAATACGTCTTGGTCTAAAAACGGTTAAACATGGCAATAAAATCATTTTTTGATATTTTTTTAACATGTGGACACACCGCCTTATATGAACGTGTCCACTTTTTTAATATAACATAGCAAAAACATAAAAAAACACTTTAAAAAAAGTCTCAAAATAAGTTTACTCAAATTGGGACAGGGCCAATATTTTTTCGGCGAGGTGATGGTTGAAAGGTCACCGACTTGATTGCCCACTACCCTTGTGGCGAAAATGAGTCAAAACTTGTTATATTGGCAATGATGTGTATTTCACACAATCTGGCGAGTGACACAAGCTGCATCAGGACTTGCACTGGCTCATTTTTTCTTTGCGCAACTACATTCACCAAATGAAAAAAATTAGAACCAAACTGAAAACTTTGGAGCCAAACATTTTCTTATTGGCACAAACTTTTTACGTGATCTTTCAACTTAACATTTCTTGAAATCGTCAAATGTTTGAGGTTACTTTAACTATGCTTTCTACTTAAAACAAATTTAGTTCAAGACAAGCTGGAACTTCAGTCAGTTACACATACAGTTCTATAGTAGAAAGCATATTAGAACATCTCTAAACATTTAGCCATTTGAAGAATATATTACTGAAAAGAACCGACTTTTACAAGGTATTAAAATTGTAAAATATTTGGAGTTACTAGAAGCCTGCTAATTACTCAAAACAATCTGTTAAGATTGAGATGAAGCATATACTTCACCATGTATTGTTTTAAATAAAGATCAGGTTTGAAGAATCCCTAAATATTTTTAAAGTTATATAGGGAAATAAATTAAGACCAGAATACAAATCAATAAACAGTTTCAATTTTATTTCAGGTAATAAACTAATGAAAACATTATCATACATACAGCACAATGACATGAACTGAGCAATATACTTATAGTGTCTACACTATACCACAGTCAGTGTCTCATCATTAATTTTATTTTATCAAATTAACTGTAACACAGTAACTCATCATTTGAACTGACAATTCATTTTACTTAAAAACCAACTATTCTCATCAATACACTATGACATAAATTCACAACACGTGTTCATTTCACTTCATGATTCGTCATGACTTCTGTTTCGCCCAATTCAAAAACGCTCTCTTAAATTCAAAGTCCTTCAACTCGGGGCCATCAATTGATATTCTCATCAAATTGTCAAGAGTTTTTGTACCCATACTGTTTCGCAAACACTTTTTGACAAGGTTTTGTTTACTGAATCCATGCTCACAGTCCGCTGTGGACACTGGCAATAATAAAAGACGTTCAGCTGCCTCAGCCACAGCAGGAAACATTTCCTTGTTTCTTATTGCTAAGCTGCACACATCCCTGGTACACTTGATGGTTTTGTGGCCACTGTCACAGATAGATTCCCCAAGTAATCTGTAACCACATCTATATCCCCTCCTTATCAGCCATGCTGAGGGCAGGATTAAACACGTTGCTCGATCCTGTCAATATTGCCCCATCACTGTTGTCTGAGAATCTGCTATGCAGATTTTTAACCATTTCTGTGACAAATTAGTCACAGAGATTCTCAGCTTCCTCCCTCTGTTTGACACCATCCCTTATCGTGTGACCCCCAAATTCAAATGTAACCAACCCATCTGAGTCAAGCTGTGGCTCAGCGGGGACCATTTTGACAAATTTTTCTCTCATCGGCCCTATCTTTTTACCCCTTATTTCCTCCAGACTACAAATTGTAGCTGTCAGAAGGGGGGTAACCTCCGAGTAATCCATATCTTGTTTCTGGTAAATTTTGGAGAGGATGACCAAATGCTTGAGTACATCACACAGGTAGTGGACAGTATACAAGAACTTGTAATTTGTGATTGGCTTGTACAAGCTCTGGGCCTTGCCAGTGTTTTCTTCTAAGAAGATCGAGACCAAGGCATCAACAGAGACTTCAAAACTTAACCATCTGGTGTGAAAGACTTGCTTAAAGCATGAGTTTTGACCCTCTAACACGCTCTGAATGGCTTCCAAGGTAGCCATGTTCTTTGGGGAATAGTGAAAAAACTTGCAAATGGAGTTGAGAATCTCCTGAAATTTAACCAGGTAAGGGTTGCAATCTGTGCCACTGCAACAGCTTAGTGCCAAGCGGTGGGCAATGCAGTGGGTTGCCAGGACCCCAGGAGTTAATTTCTTCAGTTTGGTTACCACCCCAGATTTGTGCCCTTCCATGACAGCAGCCCTATCTGTACTAACTCCACAAAGCTTAGTCATATCTATTCCCTTATTTCCTAACATCTCAGTGACCTTTGTATATATACATTCAGAGTTAGCATGATATAAATCTTGAATCCCTAAAAGGTCTTTGGTTCTATTACAAGACCATCACACTCGAGTAATCGTATGTATACAATCATATTCTGATGAACAGAAATGTCAGTTGACTCATCCAGCATAATCCTGAACTTCCCAGACTTGGATACCTTTGCAAGAAGCTCATCTTCAAGAACGCCTGCAATCGAAGCTTGGAATTCGCCAATGCTCAGATGATGTTCGTAGGTCGTGTGAGCATCAACTCTCAAATCCGCCAGCTGGGAGAGGCCCTGAAATGTAATGAACATAAAACATAAAGTGATGACTTTATTCCAGAATGTATTCAATTATTTTTATTTATTATATTTTTGTTTAATTTACACGCTGTCAAAGTTTAAATTATTCTGCTAAACTTTTGGAATAAAGCCATCACTGTAATTAAACATAAATTGAACAAACACACATATTTCTATTTCACATTATTGCATTTACATGCATGATTTTCAATAGTTAACACTTTTATTGTTTCCTATAATTCATTTCTCGATATAAAGACACTTTCTGTTGTTGTTTTTTTCAATTAACATAAAAAGGGTGTTTAAATGCACAAGAAGTACAATTAAATAATATTTTCAAGTTTTATACCTGTTCAATGCACAGTGCATTGAGTGGCGAGACTACGGATGTAGCCAGGTTCTGCTTGGCAGCAAAATAGACGTTCCTCATGGCGATGTCACGGCAACCTCGCTTTTGCTCATGGCGGCTTGCCTAGCCGTTTCCATGTCCACGGACTGTCTTGTGGCCGCCAAGGATGCAACATGATCTGAAAAGAGAAAAAAATTGCTTGCACCCAGGGATCAAAATGGGATGCGAGGTAGTACTGTTTTTTACGGACCAGTGGACCTTAAGGGGTACTGGTCCGTGTCAATCAGTACTGGTCTGTACTGGTCCGTATAATAAATATCCATAAAATCAGAACAAAAATCATTCTAACATTATTATCATATATAAAGCCATTTTATTATACAATTCACCATTCGTTTATATTATCTACTTGACTAGAAAACAGTCTAGGAAGTGACCGACGAAAATGTGTGACATTCAGAAACACGTGTCGCGTTACTTTGTCACTCGCTACCACTGGTGTAAATCAACTATTTTCTCTGATAAAACATACTAAAACACGCAGAGGTAACCTCAGTAAGGTTCAAAATCGTCCTACATTGTCTTTTATTTGCATTTAGACACGAGAAAGTAAAAATCTCTTACATGCTAAGCCTTTGACCGCACACATACCTATGAAAACAAATGGGCGCCGCCATTTTGATTTGCCGTCATTTATAAGATGCGTAGCGATTGGTTCACAGCCAGCGTTTCCTGCCAATCACAAGTGATCACTTCCTAGACTGTTTTCTAGTCAAGTACGAGAGCCGTGTCTCCCAAATTTATTATTTTCTGTCACCTTTTAAACATCTCCGTGAACGAAATGGATTTTCAGACGCTTTTGTCCTTTTGTTGTATGTATGCAAGGTGTGTATTTGACAATGTTGGGTAGACTACAGCAGATTACAGCACTCGCAAATACGTTAAGTGCACCTGTTTATGTACTCGCACAGCTCGCATTTGCGAGCGCCCATTTCGTTCCGTGCTAACCACCAATCTGTATTTACTAGTTTGTTGGAAAATAAAATATTTATATAAAAATCAGTATTTTAAATATTGGATAAATAATAAAAAATGAAAATTAAATTAAAACAATTATCATTTATGTAGTTATTTCTTTAAAAGTTAAATCATACTTTTGAACTATTGGTCAAATAATTTAATGTCTAGTATTGTGTTTCAACAATGATTACCTTTGTTTAACGCATGTTTAGTGACAGACTCTTTTTTGATAACTGCACAACCAGAAGTGAAAGTGTTCGGTTTTTGAGCTTTTATGCAAGGATTACAAAACATTAATTTTAATTTGGCATCATACCTTAGCCAAGAATGACCAAATTTTCAACTTTCTTTGAAATTTCCAGATGATGAATTTTGGGAGAGTTTTGCTTTTTAGCAGGAGGCATTTGACACAAGTCTAAAACACTTTTAGAAGCCATTTTGACAACTGACAATGATGACACATCAACTTTCCATTTTATACAGACCATTCAAAATGAGTGAAGTATTTGATGTACCGCGTCTTTTGTATGTAAACCTTAAAATATCTAAATACAGATTCATAATTACTTACCTGTTCTTTAATTAGTGATCGCCGATCTTGTTTGCAAACAATGTGTTGTAGCATAAAGCCATGCGCGAATCAATTAAGGCAAACACATAGCGGTATTTGAACAAGTTGTTTGCAGATATCAATCAATCAAGTGTTTGTTTAAGTAATTAGTCCATCATAAACGTATGATGTAATTCAATCTACCACCCGATTGTTTAATTCATAATTTTGCATTACAGAGATGTTGAGATTTTATTTTATTTTCAGTAGGTGATAAAATTTGTATTACTCGGTTTTTATCCTTAGGTTCTATAGTAAAATAAAAATCTTTGGCAGAGTAAGAGATGATAATTTTCAAGATTTTGATTTAAAAGATATATATATTGAATAAATGTGCATGAATGTGCATGAAATAGGCAGGGTTTTAAAAGAATCACACTGTAGATACCTTAATTTTAACAGTAAACTTGGTTGAACATCAAGGATAAAGACCGAGTTTATCACCTACCAGAATGTATTGGTTATGTCTTATTTCTGGTCACTGATTGGTCAGTTTTTTTGATGATGCTCTATCAAAATTATGAATTGCCCCACTAAGCTGTCCAAACTTGCTAATCGTTTCCTGTTTATTCCAGTATTCGGTCACGGTCACGCGTATGACGCCTGCTAGACTGTCTATCGATTTTTCACTTAATGTTAATTTCCCTTATAGTAAAAGCGCTGTACCTGTTTTTATCTAGGCCGATATCGCTTGAGCCATTGAAAAAATGTAATTTTCGCAAAATGGTGATCCTATTGGGCATTCGGAACTTTTCAATAAAACCGGAAGTGCGGGTCAGGTAGGAAATGTTATTACGACAGAAATCGGTGATTTTATTTAAATTTCTCCGCACAGCATGCGTTTTCGTACGAACTGTGAATTTAATGTGATAAATGGGAGTCAGACCTAACAAACTGTGTAAAGGATTTGAATCAATTCTGTAATTTGACAAAGATTCAGCCTTCGAAACGAGGTTGGTCATATCAAAGATGTCTACCATGTGTTTATAGGTAATAGGGGGATATCGTTTTTTTTGTGTGTTTTTTTATATAATATCTGCGGCTCCAGTGCCAGTGGACCAAACCATAAAAATGTTTGCTTCTTTTTTTTTTTACTAAATTTGAAGCAATCTAGCTTTAGGTCAAAAAGACCGTTGGAATACCAATGTCTTAATGAAATATATTAAGAATACACCACCTTAAGTATTTAAATATCTTCAATTTCAGAATTTGAACGAACGACCTACCAAAATAGTCACACTTTGTCATGCGGTCGAACTATGGTTGTCGTAAAACTTATATTGACCCTTTTAACAAATTCTAAACGGATTGTATATGCATGTTTCAATCAATTTTTACAAAAGAGAACACAATTTATAATCATTTATGTCAAAAACTTACATATAGAGCACTCAAAAATAGATATATTTCAAAATATGTTTGCGACTTCCCAAAAACAAAACATACAAGGGAGACAACTTTTTTTGTCAACGGTTATGAGACGATTTGATGGCAGCTTAAAATAAGGTAGAAAAGTATTTCTACTGATACAGCCTACACTGTAACAGTTTCAGCGTTGACAATTGCCTCTTCATTCAAAGAGTGTTTTATATTTTAATTTTACTGATTAATTCACTTCGGGCGGCTGTGTTTTTAAGTGGCATAAACTGCCAGCAAACACGGGTCACTTTGCATGTGACGGTCAAATCGTACTTAGGCCAAATCGTACTGAAGTCAAATCACTCTCATTTTGGTCAAATCGTACTCCTTGACATTTTGAAATAAGTCAGATCAAGTCGTGCTCAATAATTTATTTCATTAGAAATAATCTAATTTCAGTTGATTGTTGATTATTTTTGATCTATTATTATAATAAAAGATGTTTCAAGGTTGTTTTAATGTATTTTAAATAATAAAATAGACAGTTTTTTGTTTTTTTGAGTACGATTTGACCTGAGTACAATTTGGCTTAAAGATGAAATTTGTCCTAAATCAACAAATCCGTTGTTGATATGTTTTTAATTATTAAATATCATTATAAATACGATGTTTACTATGCTATTGATGTATGTTTAGTGAAAATATGTTTTTAAAGATAAAAACCGAAAAGACGAACAGGCTTCGCTAAAAAATTGAAAAAAATCAAAGGGGGAAAACTCTACCTCGTAAAACCGGAAGTGACGTCATTGGGAACAAAACAAAACCATTTGTACATATGGAAAGCACGCAAAAACAGTATAGTGTGTGAAAATGTCGGAATTAAGCGAATATGATGCTGAGTCATATGAAATGCCCATGATAAGACGGTTGCACAATGTGCAAATTTACCATTTTGAGCCAGAATTCGTGTCTGAGGATGAAAATACCTCGGATTAATCAACCGATGAGGAAGTTGAACGCGGTGCAGGTGCAAATGAAGAGCTTGGTCGTGTTGGCATTGTTTTCATCGAAATTCTGACTATAAGTCACCAGCAACGCTGCAATATCTCGGTACATTTACACTAAGCGCGAAATGCAGTATATTCCGAATGAATGGACATGGTCTAATATATGTACATTAATACGAGCGTCAGATTATAAGGACTTTATTTTTGCCGAAAAGTAGACATTGAAAAAATATATTTAGATTCTAGTAAGTATAATTGATCAATAAATAAATGAAACAGCATCTAATTTCTACAGTATTCTATATATCATAAGTAAAGTCCCCGCCGCCTCCAAACACTCTATAGTGGTGTATGAGATTCGGATTTGCAGCATGACACGCTCTCCACGTGCCCCCAACTAACAATATACCACACACTGACTAATCAATTATTGCGGTGCCCTATTGAAGTACAGCCTAATCAGGGTACATACGTCGGTATATGACAAAATCACGCACCATTTAGGGAAACGTAGTTTTATGATATGCCTACATTTCCTGTATTTTGCAATGCGGTGAGCGGTGCAATACCGCCGCGGCGAGCCGTGTATTGCACAAGACGGATATGTACGATGCGTGAGAAACTAGTTCATCGCGCACGAAGAGCGAAAAATACTATGATCTAAATAATATTGTCAAATGTATTATGAGCACGACATTATGTATTATGTACATGTAGAGATCTATAAAAAAGACCTAACAGATCAAATTTTTTATTTAAAATATAAAGTATATATATATATGCTAGTAAAGCACTTAGTTTACTTACTGCATGAGGTAAAAGCCGTTATTGTTGTTGTTTTGTCATGCAACATTACTGAACTAATATAATAGCTAGTTACATTATCAATTTTCTGCCTTTTTATAGACATCCATGAAACATTTTGTCATTATTTTCAAATCCAGAGACCGATATATAACTCTATATAAATCTATAACACTATTGGAAGAAGAAGGTGTATAATTTAAAAAAAAAAAAAAAAAAAAAAAATACTACAAAATATATATACAAACAACGACACAGTGTTTATTTCACCGAATTCATTTACATTTATATGCTAAACTTTTTTAGCAATATTTTGAAAAAGACGGCTACATTATATTAGCGCCGTTCACGTAAGACACATGCATCTAATTCAACAGCTAAACAATCACGATGTACAGATCTAAGACTATATACCTTTCTACAATTTATCATACACATACCCGAGGAATTGCTAAGATAACTTAACAAAAACTTCTATCCTACCTCATTTAATAATTTCTTCCTCAACGCCGGTCGAATCGGCGAATAAAACTTGCTCGGAGACGGCGGGGTTAGGCACTTCTCATTTTTGTAAGAAAATATTGTTGGTATCGCTGTTGTTTTTAATCTGCATGGCCGTTTGTCCTCCAAATTCAATGAAAATGAAACCAAAGGATGGACTTTCCACGAATCCAACTCAAAGTGTTTACTACAAACTCGCGGGTCTTTCGAAGGTTCCCTTTTTTTTGACGCGACGGGCGATTTTCGTCGACAGCGGTCCACCCCAGTTCAAATCTTAATCTATCATTAACCTGATTAGGAAAACGAAAGAAACTGATGTTATTAGATTGTCCTTTTTTATGCACACTTCGACACCCAGCTACAGCACATGGCATTTTTAACACGTACCAGGGTTCGACACTTACGCTAGTCCGCTAGTCCTGTGCCCACCTGTTTTTTAGGAGGACTACCTAAAGTGAAAGTTGGCTAGTCCGTTGGACTAGTAATTTTTCGAGCCCCATTATAGATATTACGGCCGTAAAATACACATTCCTAATATAGGGCCGGGGTCACTCGATCAGGCGAAGTCGCTTAAAACGTCGCTATGATTTTTTATCCATGTGGGGCGAAATTTGAGTCGCCGTCATTTTCGGGTGATTTTCGGCAATTTCAAATGTGATTAACCTCATAATTAACAAAACCCTCTAAATTACAGGATCAGCTCGTGTTTCACAAGTACCTTATTTAACCCGATTACCATTAAATAACAACCCGACTCTTATCTAATCAGGGCAATAGCCTAGTTATCGATCATTATCAGTGTGCCTGAGGCGAGATGTGAATATAACCGACATGTTTGCTCGTTAGACGATCACGTGATTAGATCATGTGGGGATCATGTGCGCATTCTATTTAAGTAAACCAATCAAAGCCGTCGTATTTTTCCGTTTGGTGAATAATTAAAAATCGTACTACCAACTACTACGCAAGGGCGGGGTTATGATAAGACGAGATACTTTGAAAATGATTTCTCCAGCGATAAATAAATTTAAAAGGCGGTTATAATTGTATGATTGACATCGGCACAGTGAGTTGTAAAGAACCTTTGCGGCGGTCGTCAATAAGCAAAAGCGCAAACTTCTATTGTGTGTTTTATCGATGGCTAATTAGGAAATAAAGAAATGTGTTTGGTATAAAGTGAGTTTGTATGTGATTGCTCTATAGACGAGAGAAATCAACGGAAATGTATTGAATCCTACGATTAGTCATAGCCATCAATAACGTATCTATGTCTATGGATTAGCAGGGAGTAAGTATATAGGGAGGAGAAACGGATCGTTTTGCCGTTTTATGTTGTCGCGCGTGTTTCACTACTGCGTGAAAATGACTACTTCCAGTTGTTTCGCGCGTGTGTGAAAAACAGCAAATTCTTATAAATTATTACACTTACAAACTCGATAAAGGTGCAAAATGTAAACATAAGTATTATTTAATCACATTGTGTCCACTGATACAGAGCGTGTATTTGTTTGCTTGTATAAAAGCACATTACCAGACGGTTCCGTTAAAATTAAAAATGGTTTGGAGCTATTGCAAACGAGATACAAAGTATGGGTTATATTAGGCATTAATAATAACAAAAAGTGAATAGTAGACTTATTTATCTTTGTCAAGAAGGTAATTTCGTGATGTTGATTATAACAGAAAGCCGTAAAAAAGAGGCTGTAAAAACTGCCTAATTTGCGAGGTTGGCTAAAATTTTAACTTTTCAAATTTAACGCGCTTATGATCGATTTACCTGTATCGATAAAATAGTTAATGGCGGCGTTCAAGCGCGACAGCATAAATCGATAAACTAGAGCGTTTATGAACCCGTTTCTCCTCCCTGTATACTTACTCCCTGGGCCAAAAATAAAATTATGTTTGTTTCCCCTTCCCGACCCATGCAAAAAAGGGTTGGGTAGGTAGGAAGGTAAAATATTTTTTTTATTTCATTTCTTTTATTTGAGATCAAAACTGGAATACATGCTACCTATAAGACACAAAAAAAAAAAAAAAAAAAAAAAAAAAAAAAAAAAAAGCCAGTGTCCAAAAAATAATTCGGGTCGGGAAGGGGAAACAAACATAATTTTATTTTTGGCCCTGGGATAAGGTAATGATTTTGTGTTTTGTTACTCAATGCGGGTATGACTGAAAAATAAGTTTGGGGTAATTGTCGAATAATTAGTATTTTTCAATAAAAATGAAACGAAGACCAGAATAATATTGCATTCGATCAACATTTGTCAAGTTGGTTAGGGTTGAAAATGCATCTAAATCTGATGAAAGTCTGCCTGGGGAGAAACCGAAAAAGAATTAATAAGTTTTACGATTTCAGTTGGTATCTTCAAGACGAAAAGGGTTTTTGGCACTGTTCACTTTGAAGTTTGTCTCCTGTTATACACCTGTTTTTTGTTGTTGCTAAATACACCATTTTTGTCTCGCCTTTTGAAAAAATGCGAGACTATAGGTGTTGCTAATGTTGGCGGGCTCGACGGCGTCAACATATTGTATTATAACTTTTTTGTCCTTGGGAGTAGAATGTTCAAATTTCATATATAACCTCCTGGTCATTGCCAGTCTTAATGCTAATAACTTCCAGCCCTGCAACTGACCGTGGGTCGGAGTCAAGGTCAGTAAAATACATGTACCGTCAATATTTATGTTAAAATTTGGTGACGGTACATGTATTTAAGTGACCTTGAAAGTTATAATACAATATGTCAGCGTTAAGATTTCGGTTAACATTTCGGTTAACATTTCGGTTAAGTTCTTATAACTTATTTCTCCTTTGGAGTAGAGTGTTCAAATTTCATATATAACCTCCTGCTCATTGCCCGTCTTAATGCCAATAACTTCCAGCCCTGCAACTGACCGTGGGTCAGAGTCAAGGTCACTTAAATACATGTACCGTCACCAAATTTTAACATAAATATTGACGGTACATGTATTTTACTGACCTTGACTCCGACCCACGGTCAGTTGCAGGGCTGGAAGTTATGTGCATTAAGACGGGCAATGACCAGGAGGTTATATATGAAATTTGAACATTCTACTCCCAAGGACAAGAAAGTTATAATACAATATGTCAGCGTTAAGATTTTTGTTAAGATTTTTGTTAAGATTTCCGTTAAGTTCTTATAACTTATTTCTCCTTTGGAGTAGAGTGTTCAAATTTCATATATAACTTCACTGGTTATTGTTCTTCTTATTCCAGTAACTATCAGTCTCCAACTGACCCTGTGTCAAGGTCAGTTTCCTCTTAAATGCATCTACCGTCTCCAAAAAAAATGTGTTAAAGTGCGTTAAATTATTATAACTTTGTTGTTCTTTGGAGTAGAGTGTTCAAATTTCATATATAACCTCACTGGTCATTGTTCTTATTTCAGCGACTTCCAGCCCTCCAACTGACCCTTGGTCAAGGTCAGGGTCACTTTAATAAATGTATATTCTCCAAATTTCACATTGTTTTCGCAGCACTGCAGCAATGTACAGTGTTCAAAATCTCATATATAAACTCACTGGACATTGTTCTTGTCCAGCCATAAACTCATTGTTCTTGTCCAGCCATAATCTGTATAGCTTTATTCTATTTTAAATGCATACACATTCCAATTTTCATGTGAGTTTTATAAGGTTTGACAGGAACTTAATTGCATTATCTTTTTTATGTAGCTACTGCAACAAGCTGGGTAATTTGATACTCCAGCAAAGGTTTATCAAAAGTGTCTATCTTTGGAAGGTTAACTTTTTACTTTAATTCCAATCAGTGTAACATATATAAGGTTGTAAATATTCTTGATAAAAATATGTTTAAACAAATAACAAATCTTTTTCTTATTGACTCATTTATTAAATTCAAAAAATATATTACAAATTCCCTTAAATACTGTCTTGATAGCATTTGCCATGGTGATTAGACTGTTAAATATAATTGCCATTCTAGCAGACTGCCAGAAAATGAACTTCGATAAAAGCAACAGTTGTTGCTACTATTTATGGAAGTTTAAGAATTAATAAATATTGAGTAAAAATGCGTCTTTCATAGCAGTACAGAACAGTATTACATTAATTATATGTATGACATTTTCCCTGATAAGTGATAATTGAAGCAATTACAGTATACAGCCACTGCATCACTGGCAGAGAACTAGCAGTCAGTTTCCATTATCTTGGTAATTATTTGTTGACACTATCTTAATTGGTGCTGACATAAACATTCCACAACAACATAAGGTCACTTCTATTTCCAAAGCAAAATAAAGTCACTTGTTGTACTTGATATCAGTGAATGTGTTTATGTATCATTGTATGGGTGTGTTTGTGTGTGTGTGAAAAATTAGCTTGGTTTCTCAACTTGGAATAAAATATGGAAAATACAAATGAAAAACAAAATTTTCTCTGCAAAAGAAATGAAAAGAATTGGATATAAAAACAATGTGTAAGTGATCATTTTGGTTTGTTTTGATCTTACAATTTTAGTCGTCTGCTTGTATTCTATTTTTACACTGTCTTCCCACTGACAGCTTGTAATCTGCAGAATTAAATTAGAATGTTGGGGGTTTAAGGGTGAAGTAGTTCATAAATATAGATGGAACATTAACAGTTTCCTATAATACACTGTAACAAAACTTATAATTTAAAACAATCTTTAAGTCCATAGTTTAGAGTACGGCATGCACTTTGCATAATGTTCATTATAGACTTTGACTACGGTAATCAATTACGGTAATGATGTTGTCACATTCAGTTTTAAATGTTTGACTCCTGATAATTATGCAGGACCTTTATAAATGAACTTTTGTGTTGTTTCTGCTTTTGCGAATGCTACAGTACGATATACTGACAGTCTTGCTTGACTATAAACCCTCGATTTTGTCAAGATGAAGGTCGCTTGAAACATGTATGATGGACATGTTTCTTTAGGCGAGACATCATGTTGCGCGCAACTCTTGTTTGGAAGGACCATCTAGTTCTCAGGAGGACTACTAGATTTTTAAAGTCACTAGTCCTGCGGACTACCCGTTTAAAAAAGTTAGTGTCGAACCCTGCGTACCATAAAACTTAATCCTACATAGACAATACTATACAACTCAACGCGACACCGCTAATCGTTTGGTACCAATGACGTCACAGGATCACCTGACACTTACCTGTCTTCAAAAAGGGCGAAACTCGAAGCGTGTGCGCTATGAATTAAAATTGGCTACTGTGAGAAAACGGGACAACCAATAAGTGTAATATTTGAACAGATTGTATATTATATACATATATTTCAGAATATATGCTCGAAAGACACGCTATATTTCACCTTTAAGTACGATTTGACCAGGAAGATTTCACCACAAATTTATACATGTATAAACTTAGATTGTTGCAATTAACAGATCAATTAGCTTTTATTTAAGTAAACAAATTCTAATTTTACAATTGTATTTAAGTGTTAAACTATGTTATATCTGCAGATAATTGAACACATAATTGTTAGGGAATTTTCAGCATAATATTTAATTACAAGTTACTTTACTTTTTTTTAATATATATTGGAAACGATGATGATAATACGAAAGCAATATCTTACGTTAAGCATTATTTTCAGTAATCTTAATCAGCCGAGATAGCTATATTACGAAACTTTAATAAACTATAAAACGTATAATTTATTAAAAACAATAATATGATACATGTTACTATTAAATAAAGAATGCACGTTTTTACGATCAGCAGTCTACATGTAAGTGTTAATCAAATCAGCTACGCGAGTATTGGCAGGTGTGAACTAAATAAACAAATGCAAAATTGAAATAAGGTGATAATCTAATCAGGACAATAAACAGTATCCCCTATTATTATGCAATTTCCAGTTTAATAGTTTATTTGCATGATCATCTCATTGTTTACAATAAAATATGCATACATATATATACATTATTTCATACATAAAACATGAATTGTAAACACCATTCTAAAAGAAGTATAGGAGACAATATTATTGCACATTAACATATAACATTCAATAATTCATATCAAAGCATAATTATCATTTTGGCCTGTACATGAGTTACTACTAATACATTTAATGTGATAAGAATTGGACAGCTATTGTTAATTAACCTTATGAGTATCACATATATGATGCTCAAAGTTTAAAATACCATTAAAATGAGTTTGGGTAAACTGTGAAATTTGTAAATAAGCACCCGGGGAGTATCCACCTAATAAGCGCAAATAAAGAAATATTAAAATATCCGTTATCACATCAGGTCAGACCTGTTAGGAACTGTTAACAATAACTGTCCAACAATAAATAAAACAGTACATATAAGTTGTCTGATTAAAACAATGTAACATGTTTTGGCACACACTCCTACCATTCCCTGGTTGATTAATTGGGGGTAAAAAAGACAACACAAAACGATTTTGTATACAGAGAATTACATGTAGGTGGAATTAGTCTTTTGACATGTTTCTTTCTATCAGGCAATATTGCTTTATTGTGCCGATAGCATCCATCAATTAATTATTACAAATAAAATACAAGCAAAACAATAACTTCAAGTTCCCAACTTTATTAAACATTCAATTGACAATTTTCCAAATTCCATTAGCTATAGGGATAAATACAATACAGAATAAAATATACGAGATATTACCAACCTACATTTTTCACTAAACATTGACTAATTAATCATCAATGGGTTATTTTGTTAATATAATTTGTTTCTAAGTTCTGCATCATATATATATATAAACTAGTGCATTTTTGATAAAGATAAAAGTCAAATCATACTCATTATTTCGGTCAAATCGTACTCATAAATAGCATAAGAGTGATTTGACCTGCCATGAGTACGATTTGACCGAAAAGTGAGAGTGAATTGACCAAAACAGTACGATTTGACCAGAGTACGATTTGACTTAAGTACGATTTGACCAGGAAGCAAGAGGTTGCTATACAGATATCGCCATAAAAGCTAGCTCTGTGGCGAGAAAGTAGTAACGCGCTTATAAACCTATCTATGTACATACACCACAATTGAGTCATACTAATTCAACACTTCTGGCTAAATGCCAAGTCATACATATTAAACTAAACGCAAAAATGTAATAAACACCCGTTACTTTCTTCATAATACAGAACTAGAATCAGTTGCATCAGCCAAATATCTGGGTGTTGAAATATCAAATTACCTATCCTGGAATAAACATACTGATTCAATCACAAAAAATGCAAACCAAACACTAGGCTTTCTCGGACGAAATATTAAAGTTCAATCAGAAAAACTCAAATCAACAGAATACAAGATACTGGTCAGGCCCCAGCTTGAGTACTGCTCCCCTATCTGGTCCCTGTACACTAAATCAGGAATCTGTTCAAAGACGGGCTGCTTGCTAGGCAAAACACGACTATACCCGCACCTCTAGTGTCACAAGACATACAGACATGTTGATTGCATTGCAATGGAGACGCCTTGACCTTCGTCGCATTGACCAAAGACTGGTCATGTTTTATAATATCACCCATCATCTTGTAGCAATCCCTCCGGAAGCCTATCTTGTACTAACCCAGTCGATCCCAACATCCAGTGGCATACCACCAGATCCCGACAGCCACGGATTACTATAAGTATTCCTTCTTCCCGGAGACTGTTGTCCACTGGAATTCACTGCCCTCTAGCATAGTAGCACTACCTTTGCCACAGTTCAGCCTGGCTATTAGCCAACTTGAACACATCTCCCCATAGAAACCTGCCCTGTTTTTATCTTTTTAACACACACCCTACATTATCTCTGTATTCTTTGATCTTTTATACTCTTACTAAACATTCTCGTCGGTGATGCGCGAAAGTCAAGGTCCCCAGCAGGGGTTTGACTAAATGGAAGATAGATAGATAGATACTTCATACCTCCATCCTTTATATTTTGATATTTGAAATCCACAAATATCACACAACACATATATTGTCTTGCTTTTCGAAGAAAAAAAAGAGACATAGGTATCACTTTTCCGCCGGCGACGAAGGCGACATGCGCGGTCAACACTTGGTTAACGTTTTTTGGAAGGTATATATCTCCAATATCGCCAAAGGTATTGCTTTGAAACTTTGTATGATCTTTTACTGGGGTAACCCCTTACACTTTCACTAAGCCTCACCCCACCAATGACCTTGACTTTAAAGACAACAGAACTTAGTCAAATTTTCTTGATTAAAGTTTTTGGTTAAAGTTTTTTGGAAAGTATATATCTCCAATACCGTCAAAGGTGTTGCTTTGAAACTCTGTATGAACATTTACTGAGGTAAGACCTTACACTTTCACTAAGCCCCACGCCACCAATGACCTTGACTTTAGAGACAACAGAACTTAAGTCAAATTTTCTTGGTAAAAGTTTTTTGGAAGGTATATATATCTCCAATTCCATCAAAGGTATTGCTTTGAAACTCTCAGTCTGTATGAACATTCACTGGGTAACCCCTTATACTTTCACTAAGCCACACCCCACCAATGACCTTGACTTTAGAGACAACAGAACTTAGTCAAATTGTCCTGGTTAAAGTTTTTTGGAAGGTATATATCTCCAATACTGTCTAAGGTATTGCTTTGAAACTGTGTATGAACATTCACTGGGGTAACCCCTTACACTTTCACTAAACCCCACCCCACCAATGACCTTGACTTTAAAGCCAAAATATTAAAGCAACATTTTCTTGGTTAAAGTTTTTTTTGAAAGGTATATATCTTCAATATCATCAATGGTATTGCTTTGAAACTTTGTTTGAACATTCACCTGTTTAACCCCTTACACTTTCACTAAACCCCACCCCACCAATGATCTTGACCTTGACTTTAAAGACAAATAATTTAGTAAAATTTTCTTGGTTAAAGTTTTTTTGAAGGTATATATATATCTTCAATATCTTCAAAAGCATTGCTTTGAAACATTCACTGGGGGTAACCCTTTACCCTTCAAGTAAGAACCACCCCACCAATGATCTTGACTTTATAAAGACAACATAACTTAATGTTTTCTTGGTTACACTTTTTTTGGAAGGTACATATCTCCAAAACTGTCAAAGGTATTGCTTGAAACTTTGTTTGAACATTCACTGGGGTAACCCCTTACCTTTTCGCTAAGCCCCACCCCACCAATGACCTTGACTTTACAGACAAAAGAACGATGATCATTAACATTCACCTTGTACTTAAAATGTACTCAATTATGTTTTATATACTGTATTTCAAATTGTGTCCTTTACTTTATTATTTTTCCTTATTTATTTTTTATTGCACTAAATAAAATGTAAAAAAATAAGGATAGATATAATATACAACCTATGGTTAGTACGATCCCAACATTTTTTGTATGGTGTTTTACATCATTTTCATCATTTTCAACACATGTACATTATATATGACAGTCGATTTTATTTGGTGGTAGCAGACCACCCACTTTTCCTGGTTAGAACCAGTACTGTACACGTCCTGCCATCCTTAAGAATCGACATGATCCCAACATTTTTTGTATGGTGTTTTACATCATTATATATGACAGTCGATTTTCTTTTTCTTTTGGTGGAGGCAAACCACCCACTTTCTCCGGGTAGAACCAGTACTGTACACATCCTGCCATCCGTAAGAATTGACATGATCCCAGCAAACTAAACCCTCATTGTGAATGAACAAAAACCCAGAAGGCATACAATGCCTACCCAGATTTTCCACCAATGTAATCGGACCGGGAAAACTACACATAAATATTTAAGCACACAGCCAGTTTGAAATCGGGACCCCTTGCATGTGAAGCGTTCGCTTTACCGATACCGCCATAAAAGGTTAGCTCTGCGGCGAGACGGTAGTAATGCACTTACAAACCTATCTATGTACATACACCCCGAGTCCTAATACATTTATGCAACTTATGGTGCATAAAATACATGTCTAGGAATGGCAAGATGGCGTTTGACTTTTTTTATGTGTGGACTTTCCGCAGAGATTCTCTGCGCTAGACATAAACAGTAAATTTTTACTGATACACTGAATTTTATAAATGTACAACTTACCTAAAATGAAGAATGATCATCTGTTATCCATTTCGCACTAAAAAGTTAATCCAAAATAGATTTTGGTATGAAATACATTAGTTTAAATCTAGGTACTATGCATTGTTTGAATGGCAAAACAGGTGCCTTTCTCAGTGACATCATACAAGAAACGTTCACACAATCTGAAATTTTGTTGGTCAAATGCAATGAGACATCATGGGGTGCATCTATAAACATCCGTATGTAAAAAAAGACACCCCGGAGGTCAAATAAATGAGACTACTACTACTACTCATGCCTCTGTTAATTAGCACTCGATATCGATCTCACTCTCAAACTGTCGAGTTATAGATCACACTTTTACTTTAACCCTTAACCCGCTAAGCATGACTATAATAGCCATTGTGCCCATTGTAAAACCCAGATCAGCCTGCAAGTTACAATAGCCGGCTGCTGCATTTTCCCCAAAACACCCCTTTGTCACATAAATGGAATGGTCTTAATTCAAAGAAAGAACAGTCCATTATATATATGTAGCGGGTTAAGGGTTAATTCTCACTGACTTGCACAGACCAGCACCTCCACAGTATCCTAGTTAGAAGGTGATACAGTATGTGAATAAACAAAGACCCAGTTTTATTGCAAAACACAATTAGCATGACAGCCGGTTCAACGGCTAGTATTTGTTCTAAGAACAACATCACCCCCACCCCAATTGTGCCGCGCGTAAATTACATTAACAAATAATAGGAATAATAGGAATTATGGTTGTTGAGGGTCTAGCGTGGGATGGACAGGACGCATTCCCCACAGTAATTTTTGCAGGGTGGACAAAATCCCCTCGGATGTTTTTGCATCTAAGACATAATCCCCTCAATATTTATTTGCTGGGTGAACAAAATCCCCTCAATAGTTTTTGTTTGACGTTTTTATCGAGCACTGAAATTAGCGTCTTGATTTATTAATCCAGTATATTTTTAGCTCTACTGGCCGAAGGCCAGCAGAGCTTATGGGATGGCGAGTTGTCCGTCGTCCGTCCGTCCGTCTGTTAACTTTTGCCTTGTGAACACTCTAGGGCCATCATTATTAATTGAATCTTTACGAAACTTTACCAGTGTCTTTATATCAATGAAAGCTCGGACAAGTTCGAAAACCAGCCGGATCGGATAAATTTCACCGGAGTTATGGCCCTTGCTTTGCTGAAAAATGCCATATTAAGCCTTGTGAACACTCTAGCACCTTCATTTATTATTTGATCTTAACCAACCTTGCACAGCTTGTTAATATCAATAAAAGCTCGGACAAGTTCGAAAACCAGCCAAATCGGGTTAGTAACACCGGAGTTATGGCCCTTTTTTTTCCTGAAAATTGCTATTTTCTGCCTTGTGAACGCTCCAACACCTTCATTTATTATTTGATCGTTACCAATCTTGCGCAGATCGTTAATACCAATGATAGCTTGGACAAGTTCGAAAATCAGCTAAATTGGGTCAGTAACACCAGAGTTGTGGCCCTTGTTTTTTCTGAAAAATACCATTTTCTGCCTTGTGAACACTCTAGCACATTCATTTATTATTTGATCTTTACCAAACTTGCACAGATTGTTAATATCAATGAAAGCTCAAACAAGTTTCGAAAACCAGCTAAATCGGATCAGTAACACCGGAGTTATTGCCCTTGTTTTTAGTTAAAAATGCTATATTTTGCCTCATTAAGACAATAGGGCCTTTATCTTTCATCCAATCTTTACCAAACTTTACCAGATTGTTTATATAAATGAAAGCTCGGACAAGTTTGAAAACCAGCTATATCGGACCATTAACAGCGGAGTTATGGCTCTTGATTTAGTTAAAAATGCTATATTTTGCCTTGTTAAGATGATAGGGCCTTTATCTTTCATTCGATCTTTACCAAACTTTACCAGATTGTTTATATAAATGAAAGCTTGGACAATTTCGAAGACCTACCAGATCGGACCAGTAACAGCAGAGTAATGGCCCTTGATTTAGTTAAAAACGCTATATTTTGCCTCGTTAATTCGATAGGGCCTTCATCTTTCATCTGATCTTTACAAAACTTTACCTGATTGTTTATATCAATGACAGCTCAAACAATTTCGAAAACCAGCCAGATCGGACCAGTAACAGATGAGATATGGCCCTTCATTTAATTAAAAATCCTATATTTTGCCTCGTTAAGACGATAGGGCCTTCATCTTTCATCCGATCTTTAAGAAACTTTACCAAGTTATTAATATCAATGAAAGCTTGGACAAGTTCGAAAACCATCCAGATTGGACCATTATGGCCCTTGATTTTCTGAAATATGCTATATCTTGGCCTCATATTAAGACGAAATGGCCTTCATTTGGCCATATTTCATTGAAACTTTGCAGGGATGATCAGTACCAAGCCTAGTTGTCACCGTGTTCCAGTAGAATGATTTTGACAGAATTATAGCCCTTTAAAGGTTTTAATACACAAAGTTTGTTCTGACTAGTTCTCCTGAACCCCTGACCGGTTTAAACAAAACTTTTTAGAGATGATAGATTCTATGTCTAGTTTTGCAAATCATCGCCGTGTTCCGGTTGAATGATTTTTGGCCGATTTTTGGCCGAGTTACGGCCCTTTAAAGGTTTTAATACACAACTCGTCCGTCGGATGGGGACGTAAACCGGGCGGTCCCGTGTATCGGTCTATCCTCCGAGCACGTAAAAGAACCATAGGAATCTATTCGATAATAAGAGTAGGGCAGGTTCCCGGATTCCTATGTATCCTTCCCCTCTCTCTGGGGCGGCTCTAAATAACCTATACTGTGTTGATGAGCCGTTAAACAACATTCAATTTAATACACAAACTTTGTTCTGACTAGTTCTCCTGAACCCCTGGCCGGATTTAAACGAAGCTTTTTAGGGATGATCAATTCCATGTCTAGTTGTGCAAATCATTGCCGTATTCCGGTTGAAGGATTTTTTTGGCAGAATTATGGCCCTTTAAAGGTTTTAATACACAAACTTTGTCTGATCTACTTCTCCTGAACCCCTCACCAGATTTCAATGAAACTGCAGGGATGATCAGCACCAAGCCTAGTTGTGCATGTCATCGTCACGTTCCGGTTTACAGATATTTAGCAGAGTTATGGCCCTTTAAAGGATTTTGATACCACAATTTTTTTCCGGGCTAGTTCTCCTGAACCCCTAACTGGATATAGACGAAACTTTACAAGGATGATCAGTATCAAGCCTAGTTGTGCATATCATCGTCATATTTCGCTTGAATGATTTTTGGCAGAGTTGTGACCCTTTAAATGTTTTAATACACAAACTTTGTCCAGATTAGTCTCTTCTGAGCTCTTTGCCAGATTTCAGCGAATCATGGCGAGAATGATCAGTACTAAGCCTAGTTGCACCTGTCATTGCCATGTTCTGGTTGAATGATTTTTGAAAGACTTATTGCCCCTTATACATAAACTTTATCTTGAGCCAGTAGAGCGTCCACAGGCCCTCTTGGGCCTCTTGTTTACTTTAAAACTGCTTGCATAGATTTAAAGAACATTTTGAGTTTTCTTCTTTTCATCTTATTCTTCCGAAGGTTTAAATATATTATTGGTGCAATATAATCAACAGTTATTAATATGCTAAAACAATTTGCTTTATTCTATTCTTAGAATTAATATTAATGATTGAACAAATGCAAGTGACGTAGAAAAACTAACGTGACAGTCAAGACTGCCATGTGTCCCTTTAAAAGTGAGTTATTTGGTATATAGAAAATTGTCAAATACGTTTTTCTAAAGAATTGTTTTCCAAAGTGGAAAGGTGAGTAATTACATAAAATTAAATTTTTCACTACAAATGCTTACGCTTAGAAAGTGGATTATGCCGTGTCTGGTTTAACCAGAGACTGGCTCATTTAGAATTAAAAAATTATTCTCACTTATTGGTCTAGCATACTTATTCAGATTAAAATACTTGCCTCTGGATCCAGATCGGAAAATAATGGCAATCAGTAGTTATGTAACATTTTTGTGTCGCCTTTTCGAAGAAAAATGCGATACATAGGGATCACTTTGTCATCCGTCAGTCCGTCCGTCATGACACTTAACGTTGGTTTTAACTTTCTCATTTCTTGATATTTCTTCATCAAGCTTTCAACATGTACTCATCATGACAACATTGACGTGACCATACTAAAATATAAATGTCAGGGTCACACTGAAGGTCATTATATGGGTTAAATACTCATTTTTTTCTTCACGAAGCTTAACGTTGGCTATAACTTTATCATTTCTTGATATTTCTTCATCAAACTTTCATATATATATACTCATCATAACAACATCGACATGACCGTATGAATATATATCAAGGTCAAGTTCACACTGAAGGTCATAATATGGGTTAAATACTCATTTTTTTCTTCACGAAAACTTAGGCCTATTTTTCAAGGTCATTTATCTAGGTCCAAAAAAACTTGTTATACTGACAAAGCGCTGATAGTCGACACACATGTTCAGCGGTTAACACTCATAATACTTCTTATTCCCTCCGCATATTTGTTATAACATGAACTTACATGTATAACAAAACTGCAACAATTATATATCGGAGCTCAGCTGAATTTGTTGTTTGCGAGTTCAACAGCTACCAGGCTGTATGGTCGCGACTCTTTTGGCTGCATGATGGGAAGACAACAGTTATGTTTTATAATTTGTGACAGCTAGAGTGAATGCCCTTGACTATCAGTAATCATTATTTTGTTGTTGTTTCATATATTTTCAGATTTAATCAACGATGGGTTCTATAGTGTGGGTGCCTGTGGCATTCACGGTGTCAGCCTTGATTCTGTATTACTTGTCCATAAATCTCCCTGAACATGCTGGCGTGGATAGGTAAGTCGAAAGACATAATTTGTGGCCTCATATCTTTTTCATTACCTACTTGGGTCCAGTGATCTACTATTTTATGTCTTCGGCCAAATGAAATTATAAATGTGGTTCAGGTTTTCCGACCAACGCATTTTTAAGGGCCGACCCTAAACATTTTATAAGTTTTTATACCCCTGAAGGGTGGCATATAGTAGGCACACTGCCAGTCCGTCCGTACAATCTAGTCTGGTCAGTAACTCAAATAACTTGGCACAAGTGCTCACAACAACAAGACGACGTTGTTGCATGCAAAATCCAGGTCCGTGGCTCCAAGGAGAAGGTCACATGTAGAGGTCAAAACCACTTCCAGGGCATTTGTCATTTCTTGTTTTTTATATAAAAAAAGTAGTAAAATAAAAAATAAAAAATTTAAATAACTTTTTTAGAAGGCTCAAGGTGATCTATTGGGATCACTCTTCGTCCGTCGTCGTCGTCCGTCATTAACTTTTGCTTCAAACGACCTCCTCAGAAACCGCTTGGCCAATTTTGACCAAACTTCAAATGGATCCTTAGATGAATGCTTTTTAAATTTGTTAAAATTAGGTCAGCGCGACATCCAAGATGGCCGCCATTACCATATATGGTCGAAACCTTAATTTTTAGCTCTACTGGCCAAGGGCCAGCAGAGCTTATGGGATGGTGTGTTGTCCGTCTTCCGTCGTCCATCGTCCGTCCGTCCGTCCGTCGTCCGTCCGTTAACTTTTGCTTGTGTACTCTCTAGAGGCCACATTTCTGATGCAATCATCATGAAACTTTGTCAGAATGTTTGTCTCAATGAAATCTTGGTCAAGTTCGAAAATGGGTCATGTGGGGTCAAAAACTAGGTCACTAGGTCAAATATTGGAAAAACCTTGTGTACACTCTAAAGGCCATATTTTTGACCCGAGCTTGATGCAACTTTGTCAGAATGTTTGTCTTAATTATATCTTGGTCAGGTTTGAAAATGGGTCACATGGGGTTAAAAACTAGGTCACTAGGTCAAATACTTGAAAAACCTTGTGTACACTCTAGAAGACGTATTTCTGACCCAATCTTCATGAAACTTTGTCAGAATGTTTGTCTTAATTATATCTTGGTCAAGTTTGAAAATGGGTCACATGGGGTTAAAAACTAGGTCACTAGGTCAAATATTGGAAAAACCTTGTGTACACTCTTTGTCAAAATGTTTGTCTTAATTATATCTTGGTCAAGTTCAAAAAATGGGTCACATGGTGTTAAAAACTAGGTCACTAGGTCAAACTTTGGAAAAACCGTGTGTACACTCTAGAGGCCATATTTTTGACCCGATCTTGATGCAATTTTGTCAGAATATTTGTCTCAATTATAGCTTGCTAAAGTTCGGAAATGGGTCACACAGGGTCAAAAACTAGGTCACTAGTACACTCTAGAGGCCATATTTCTGACCCGATCTTGATGAAACCTTGTCGAAATGTTGTCTTAATTATATTTTGGTCAAGTTCGAAAATGGGTCCCATGGGGTCAAAAACTAGGTCACTAGGTCAAATACTTGAAAAACCTTGTGTACACTCTAGACACCATGTAGTACGACTCGATTCATCAATGGTATAACAGCCAGTAGAGAGTTCACAGGCCCTCTTGGGCCTCTTGTTTTTCTCAAAAACCGCTGGACAGATTTTGACCATTTTTCTATAAAAATGACTGCCAACGCCTTTGTTCAAATGAAGTCCCCGGGTTCAAATGGGGATCAAAAGTTTTTATATTGAGATTTTGCATGTTTTTCATAGGCTTGTACAGGAAAGAACTTTAAAAAAATCTTCTTCTCTGAAACCACAAGGCACAGAGCTTTCATGTATTACATGTAGCATCAGCTTATTGTCCTCTACTAAGTTTGTTCAAATGGTGACCTTGGGGTCTAATTTGGTCCCGCCCGAGACTTATATAGGAATAAAATTAAAAAGTCTTCTGCTCTGAAACTACAAGAGCCAGAGGTTTGATATTTTGTATTTACTATAAGATTATGGTCCTTTACCAAGTTTGTTCAAATGGGGACCCTGGGGTCGCATGTTTCACAGACTTGTATAGGGAAAAACTTAAAAAATCTTCTTCTCTGAAACTACAAGAGCCAGAGGTTTAATATTTTGTATTTACTATAAGATTATGGTCGTTCACCGGTAGCCCTATTGTCAACCCTTTTGTGTTTGTGATGTCGTTTGCATTTATTATTGCTTTTGCCTTCTTGTTTGTCTGTTTGCGTGTTTGTTTCTGTGTTTTGTGGTTGACTGTCCTCCTTGAATGCTACTTTCCCTGTCCAATCTTTTTATATTTCTTTTTGTTCAAATCATGACCCTGGGGTCGCATTTGGCCCCGCCCCAAGATTCCCGTGTTTTACATAGACTTGTATTGGGAAAAACTTCACAGTTTTACATAGACATAGGGGAAAAAAATAATCTTCTCTGCAACTGCAAAAGCCAGAGGTTTAATATTTTGAATTTGCTATAAGCTTATGGTCCTTTACCAAGTTTGTTCAAATGGTGACCCTGGGGTCACATTTGGCCCTGCCTCGGGGGTCACAGTTTTACATAGACTTGTATAGGGAAAACTTTAAAAAATCTTCTCTGAAACTGCAAGAGCCAGAGGTTTTAATATTTTGCATTTACTATAAGCTTATGTTCTGTACCTGATATCAACAAATATATATTTAAGTAAGTTTATTACAAAATCCAGGTCGTGACTCCAAGGTCAAGGTCACACTGAGGTCAAAGGTCAAATTGTGTCCGGTCAATAACTCTGGCATTCCTGGACAGATTTTCAAATAACTTGGCACAATTGCTCACCACAAACAGACGACGTGTCGCGCACAAAATCCAGGTCTGTGTCTCCAAGGTCAAGGTCACACTTAGAGGTCAAAGGTCACTTCAGGGGACATTTGTCACTTACAGTGACTTTTCTTGTTTTAACATGTAATAGGAACCACACATATTATTATCATTTTATTGGGCCTCAGACATGTTAGACATAAATAGTTTTATTTGGTCTAAAGAGAAAATGCATCATTGAAAATCACCAATCTCGGCAACATGGAAATGTTAAGTAAGATGAAGAAGGTCATGTGTTGATGACAGAGATTGAAAGCCGTAGAAACTTACCATATTCATCCTTATTTAGACCCCACTCCCTCACACCTACCCTCTATTTAATATATTGGGGAACCAAAACCAATGATTTTACAGGTAGGTGGATTACAATAAATAAAGGTTAACTTACTGACATTAAAATTACTGTTTTTGGTTCCTTAAAAAATAAATAAATGTTTTTGGAAAATGTTGTGGACTCACATTTGATATACACAGTGGTACACTTTTCCATCAAATAAGTGATCAGCCAGAAAAGATACATGTAATTAGCCTGCTGCTGTGTATAAGAAAACTTGCTTCTATCTCTCAGAGAAAATATGCTAAAAATTTAATAAAAGAAAATAATAATAATGTATAGGTATATCTACACGAAACCGGTACACTTTACCAAATGTATAGGTATATCTACATGAAACCGGTACACTTTACCAAATGTATAGGTATATCTACATGAAACCGGTACACTTTACCAAATGTATCGGTATATCAACACAAAACCGGCACACTTTACCAAATGTATATGTATATCAACACAAAACCGGCACACTTTACCAAAGGGTAAGAGTAGCTTTGTCGGTGATTCTTAATTGCATTTATTTATGACACTTTAATCTTTAGCATGTTAATTTTAAAAAAAACACTCATCTTTATGCGTTCAGTTGGAGTCATAGTCGAGAATCTGAAAAAGCATTGACCTTGTCGTACCTTTTGAACAGGTCGGCAATGAAATTTCCCAGAAATCTGGAAGACTTGACTGCTCTGGCAGCGCTCCTGAAGGACTACAAGTCAGACAATCTAGAGTATGTAATGATGCTGTACTGCATCGCGTATCTCTTCAAACAGACATTCGCAATCCCGGGATCATTCTTTATGGTGAGTATGACACTATCATTCTTTATGGTGAATATCCGAACCTCTTCAAACACACGTTCACAGTGCCGGGCTCAGTCTTTATGGTAAGTACTTAATTGTATTATTAGAAATAGGGTCATTTGTATTTCTCCCAACCAAGTCAAATATGCCATGCCGTTTTCAAAACATGCTCTTTTCAGCAACAAGTATGTCCTTTTTCTGAAGTAAAGCAGTCATTTCAGTCAGTAGTAACTAATTTTTTGGACAGATTAACATTATGATCAGTTCATATACCCGTATATGTATCGAGGCTACAATGCAAAACTATGTTATCTTGATTGTTATTTATTTATAGATCGCATTTTCCCCTCGATACATATAGTAATACTTGTACCCGTAGACAACACACTCTAGGTTATAGTGCATATCTTATTTTTGTAATGAACCGCAATCTTTTTCTTCATGATGTCTTCATAAAACAATCGTTTGAAACCCATTCATTACATGTTTTTCTTCATTATATTTCAGAATCTCCTCGGAGGGGCTCTGTTTGGGACTTGGTCCTCGTTTCCCCTCGCCTGCTTGCTCACTGCCACTGGTGCCACATGCTGCTACTTGCTGTCTAAATACTTTGGGAAATCATACATTGTACACTTCTTCCCGGACAAAATACACTTTATGCAGAAAAAGGTATAAAGACATTGTTATAGTGTGCGAGAAACTAAATTTATCAATAATCCAAAGTAGTTTTGCTTACTGGTCGAAGAAAGTCCTAGAAAACTTTCATTAGAATTTTTGATGTGTCACGTTTTGCCTTTAGCTCAGGTTGAAATAAATCAAACAGATTGGAACTATTCCCATAAACCTTCTGGAATTCCGTCGAGTAACACATTTTTATTACTTGCATTCCTCAAACAGTTTGAATGGGTTGTTCCCAAACTTCATATACACATAACAACTGATCAAAAAGCGGGGATATTCATCACCTTCAGTGATAGTTCTATTTATCACCATATTTACCATGAACTGTTATTATTTCCGCAGGTAACAGACAACATGGACGGTCTGTTTTTCTTTCTATTATTTCTACGACTGTTCCCGATGTCACCAAACTGGTTTCTCAACATGGCCTCTCCAGTATTTGATGTACCGGAACACCTCTTCTTTTTGTCAGTTTTTATAGGTAAGTATTGCTTTGTCTATCTTTTCTATGTTTTATCCAAATAAAAAACAAGAATCTTGTACAGTTAGAAGACGCTGAGCAGTAAACTGATTCTCTGTTGCATTTGAATACTTTGTAATCTGGTTCCATAATAACTGAGAACTCGGGTAAAATCCTGTATAAATATATGCAGATAAAACATCTCAGTTATAATATTACTTTCCCAAATGAATTGTCCACCGCGACCAATAACTTTAATATTTATAATCCAGTCTTGATGAAAATTTAGGACAGCATTTATGGCCGTACTATCTAGGCCAAGTTTGATAATCACCCAGATCACACCTATAATACTGAACTTGTTTTAGATTTCCCGATTTTTCGCTTAATGACTTTAATAATTACATGTATTATCCAATCTTGATGAAACTTGGGGTTAATGTTTATGGGCAGAATACCACAGCCAAGTTTGCTAACCAGCCAGGTTGCATTTATCGTGCCGGAGTTATGGCCCTTTGATTTTGAAATTGATGTTTTTGCAGTATCCACTGAATAACTTGTCATTTATAATCCAATCTTGATGAAACCTTAGGACACTGTTTATGGCCATAATATCTAGGCTAAGTTTGATAATCAGCCAGATCGCACCTATCATGCCAGAGTTATGGCCCTTGGATTTTCGAAAATAGAAGATATTTCCGTTGAATAACTTTTAACATTTTATAGTCCAATCTTGTTGAAACTTGGAATTAATGTTTATTGACATTCTTATTTGATACTTGGCCAGATATGACCAGCCAGATCTCACCTATCATGCTGGAGTTTTTGAAAATTGAAGGTTTTTGCGGTTTCCACTCAGTAACATTAACATTTATAATCCAATCTTGATGAAACTTGGGGTCAATGTTTATGGGTATAACATCTCGGCCAGGTTTGATAACCACCAATATCGCACTTACCTTACTGGAGTTATAGCCCTTTGATTTTTAATATTTGAAGATTTTTCCCAAGGTTTTACTACATATCAACTGTTTTTTATATTGGCGGTTCCTATCAGGTGGTGGACTATACTTCTCTATATTTGCTTGTTACTATTTTACAAGTGTTGCTTTTATGAATAGAACATTTATATAGCCATTGCATTGAAACATTTTTTATATTTAATTTCAGGTTTAATGCCGTACAATTTTATATGCGTGCAGACGGGCAGCATGCTGTCCGAAATCGACTCCCTTGATGATATATTTACGAGAGAAACCACCTTTAAACTGATCGGCATCGCCATGGTAGCATTGTTGCCAGGGTTAATTATAAACACGGTCGTATAAAGACCGGATAGATTAGATAAATCTGTAGAAATAACTTTCAACAATCAAAATTATGTTTATGTAGATATTTGAACAAAATGTTTTATGAATGAACGAATATGGTACTGGCGATATGTGCAAGCAAATTCAGTGAGTGGAACAAATTTGTTTCTTCACATTTTATTCAATTTCAACAAAGTTTACTTGTACAACGAATGATAAAGTCATTATTACAATTTACACAGTACGTGTTCTAATTACTTAAAATATGACATTTTCTGTAACATCTTTAAAGGTTCACGCGGCAATCTTGATGTACTTATCGATCTTAAAATTAATGCCTTAAAGGGACACACGGCAATCTTGAAGTTTTAGCATCTCTATTTATTAATCCAGTATCAGTATGACTTTAAACCTGCATGTATATAATTAAAATAAACCTAGAATTCTTCCATAGATTTAACTAGATCATTACATGGTCTGAGTATTAACTTTCATACCCTGAACATTCCCTTCTCCAAGAAGCGAAAACGATGGCTGAGGTATGAAATAAAACCTTAATTTCAGCTTTAAAATTTTGCATCTTGTAAAATTAAAACATTTAATAGGTAATTTTAAACAGCTTCTTATCACATTTTTTCATTAAAAAAATATTTTTAAACATATTTTATTGTCTAAGTATCCATTATAAAATCCTGTTAATATAAGCTTTCCAATCTCTTAATGGAATTAAGGCGGGAACACGTAAAGTTATTGATGCATTTTAAATAACTCAGTAATATGCAAAAACAATTCACTTTGATCTGTTATGTAGAAAAACTAATTTGGCGCTGCAAGTTTAAAAAACCAAGCAAGATTGCCGTGTGTCCCCTTAATTTATTTCTATAATGTTCGTGTTTACTGAAGAAAATTAATTTTGTGTCAGTCTGTCAGTCATTTAGAAGTCTCAAATACTGTTTAATGGCGATGTTTCGGTGGAACCGTTAAACATGATTTGTTAAGTATAACAACAGATGTACTGTTGCAAAAGTCATAAAGCAGGCCTGGAATTCACCAACTATTCTTCAAAAAATGTCTTAGACGAGCTCAAGTACTCAAATTTTGTTCTTAAATATTCCCATGACCTTAAAAAGTCTTTTGAATTTGCTATTTATTAGTATTATCGTATTTATACATAGCAGCTTGTTTATGCTTTAAACTAAAATGTGCATACTTGGGTTTGAGTCTAAGAATATCTCAAGAATGGTTGGTAAATTCAAGACCAGAGTTTACCAGTTGTAACACATTCCATTGTTTTTAGACAGTTTTACTGTCTACCTCTACGACACAAATATTGACCATCATAATTATATAGCCTAACATGCGCTAAAAATGGCGTAAAACACCATTCAAGTAAACAAAGCCTTATAATTAGTATCGACAATAAAACAATAATCTACTGTACATTCCACAAATAAGGAGCATTAATTCTTAGTCTCAAATAACCATATTGGAATATTTAATGAAACTTGGCAAAAATTAAGCTCTTTTTTATTTCTAAATTATTTGGGAGAAAAACAGCCTTGAAGCTTCCGTGTGCTTTTTTAAGCAGCAGTATTTAATGCAATTTACACAGCCTTTGATGTGCTTACACGGTCTTTGATGTGCTTACACAGCCTTTGATGTGCTTACACGGTCTTTGATGTGCTTACACGGCCTTCAATGTGCTTACACGGCCTTCAATGTGCTTACACGGTCTTTGATGTGCTTACACGGTCTTTGATGTGCTTACACGGTCTTTGATGTGCTTACACGGTCTTTGATGTGCTGTGTGTGGTCATTTCTCGTGTGAAATTTTAGGCCGAGGGTAGACAAATTTCGAATTCAATATTTACCGTTGTAGTAAGTTACATGTATATATCAATACAATTGTCAGGGTTTCTCAATTGCAGTATTCATTGATTTAGATTTTTTTTTTGTTTGCACACAGTTTTCTCTACTGATTGTAGTATTGTTTTGTTAAGAATAAAAAAAAGTCTGTTTCTGCCAAATTCCATTGAAATATGCCATTCATATATTAAGCTGAAAAGCGCAGTCCATTGATTATAGGAACCACAGATAATCTACACATTATTTACATTAGAAATATGTCTAGAATAGGGTACTGTGCAATATTGTATAACGATGTGTTATAAGACATTTAACTGTGATTATAAAAAACATGTTACATAGTATAAGACACTTTTATGGGTGTCGGCCAAAAATCGGAAAGACACCGATCTTCCACGAGTTGGAATTTCCCTATCCGAGTCGGATATCCACAATATATTTTTTTCTTGCGTACCATTGCAATTTTGTGCGGTGACATCACCAATAGTCGATGTTTGTAAGTTTATTTGCACAGTGATGCTGTGTTTTCAAATCTGTTATTTTGTGTTATGTTCATTAAAACTTGTCAATATATGGCTCTTGATTAGTTTGTGCGAGCAGCAAGGAGTCTAATTCAGCATCAACAAAATGTTAACATAATTTGATGATGGTGAGAAGCTTCTTTGCCCATCCTGCATATTTTGGTGTGGCCTGGGCCTGGAATCGTTATTCCTGTTGGCTCCATATATTTTACTATTTTCGTTATTGCGCCATAAACCCCAATTCAAGTCGACTGATTTGTGTCCTGCTTGTTAAAGTGGCAAATGGCAAATGGCAATCTTGATTCTTTTAAAACTTGTGGCGTCTCGTTTTTCTACATAAATTGCATTTGTTCAGTCATTAATAGTAATGAAAAGAATAGTATAAAGCAAATTGTTTTTGCTTATTACTAACTGTTGATAACCTTTTACCAATAATATATTCAAACCTATGGTAGAAAACGAAGGAAAGTTGAAAACTCAAAATTGTATTTAAATATATCCAAGCGGGTTTAAAGTCAAAATGATACTGAATTAATAGATTGAGACACTTGATTTTAAGGCTTGATAAGAAAATCAAGATTGCCGTGTGTCTCTTTAAGTAACTAGCATTCAAAAGTTGTCCTGTGGCCCAGTGGGTAACTCGGTGGACTAAATCCAGAGATCATAGGTTTAAGTCTCTATAGCGCCATTGGGATTGTCCAGTGTGTCATCCTTAGAGCTGCATGACACTTCCCTTACCCTTGTCCGCGGATAATAATAATAAGAGTAGGGGATATTCGTGGAGTCTATGGATCCTTCCCCTCCCTGAGATGGCTCAAAATAGCTTAAATGGTGAGTTAATGAACAACAGCTCAATGCAAATTAAAGTTGTGTAAAAGGGTTTGAATAATCAAAAATAGTGACTTCATGGAAAACAGTCCTAGACAGTGACTACATGTAATACATGTCTTGACTTGGCGTCATGAATCATCACTGATTTTTTTTCAAATGGAGAACTGTTATCAACATACAGAAACCTATTTTCGTCTGTATACTTGCCCAAAACAGAGCAGTTTTAAGATATAACACTCTTTATTTGATATTTATTAATTTACTCTGAATATTTGTTATTTTATTTAACTGTATTGTTGATATGTATTCTACTGTACAAATTGCTCAGAAGTTAAAATTAAAGATTGCTATTAACAGTATATTTGTATTAATTAAAAGTAAAAGTTAATTTCATAATGTGTTTTATGCTTTATACCCAGGTAGAATAGTTATAAACTACAAATTGTGAAATGAGAAAAACCATGGCAGCCAAACCCAAAGGCACGGTAGGTCCGAAATGCAAATTAAATATTCAATGAAAAGGACAATACACAACACAAAAAGTGATGAAGACCGGGTTACCGAGTTGGAAGTCAGTAGACAATAAGGCCCACTCGCTAGCTTAAATCAATTTTTGTTTCACCTGTGTAGCATGGCAGACAATTAGGGATCACTTTGTCCGTCCGTCCGTCACACTTTAATCTGTAACCTAACCTTGGCCATAACTTAAAAAGTATTTAACCTATGTTATTGAAACTTCACACACAAGGAATGTTGTTACACTAGTCCAATAACTCTAACTCATTTTGGTAAAGTTGTGCATCAACCCATTTAAAGAGGCTTTCGCAGTTAACTTTGTTTACATTTTAGAGCGCTTCTGCTCTTTAAGGTTGTGTACAGCTAAATACAACCTGGCTTAAGCCCCGCCTTTTGTTGTGTACAATTCAGTGCAGAAGTGAAAGTTGACGGAGGTCAGCACATATAATAAACTTATTCCATACTGATTCCATCGTTTGAGCTGAGGAAAATGTAATTTTCATGCTTTCAAAATCTGTGTAATGGATTTAACTATGAAATAAGGTAATTCCATGAAAATCTGGTGTCTAGCTATTTAGATATTAGCTGACAGGTCACTCAGGGGGTCTTGTGGCAAAGATCTTTTTCACCGGAACTGTCTAGTTCGTCCTGAATGAAATTCAGCTTCCTGCCAATATCCAAGGTGGCTGGTTGGACAAACATGGACCAAAACAATTAAATTAATTGGGGATCCCTACTCGTCTATTTTTAAGGAATTTCTACAAAGGTAATCAGCGTGACACTTTGTTCAATTTATTATACCGCCGCTTTCACAAAGTGAAGTGGGGCTATATAGGAATCACGTCCATAACATCCCATCACGGAACACATTTTTGTCGCATCGCATAACACATTTTTATTACTTCCATTCCTCAAACAGTTTTGAATGGGTTGTTCCTAAACTTCATATACACATAACCAATGATGACCTTATGTCCATCTACATCACCCATTGTTGATTGCCTAATTTATTACAGAATTATGGTCCTTTGTTTGACTTAGAAGTTAAGCAAGGGTATTCATCACTTTCAGTGATAGTTCTAGTTACATATGATGATACTCTGCGCCTTATAACGAATCCGACCCTCATTTATAGCCATATATTGCTTCATGGTAATAAAACAAGAAAATAAATTGCTTCAAATTTTTAAGCATCAATTTTATTCAATGAAAGCAATAAATACCATCGACACAATAGCAAATATGACCTTCCAAAACTAGCATAACGGCCACCGTCAGCATTATAATATATATAATAATATAACATGATAGTAATTTGCCAAACAGCAATATGAAATATAGTTTAGTGTTGTATTTGACAACATGCCTAAGAAATCGTCTTCAAAATAATGCAATATGAGAACAATGTAGTAAACAGTTTTCATCATTATTTCAAATGGTCAACAGAAACATGTTAAATGGACACATGGCAATATTGATTTTTTTAAAAAAGCTCACGGCATCCCTTCAGTTTTTCCGTATAACTTGCAATTGTTCAATCATTAATTTTAATTAAAAGAATAGTATAAAGCAAATTATGTTTGCATATTACTAACGGCTGATTTTATTGCACCAATAATATATAGAAAACTTATGATAGAAGATGAAGAAAAAGTCAAAAACTGAAAATTGTATTTAATTATATGCAAGTCGGTTTAAAATCAAAATCATACTGGATAAACGAATTAAGACACTAATTTTAATGTTTGATAAGAACTTCAAGATTGCTATGTGGACACCTGGCAATCTTGTTTTCGGGGGTCCCATTAGTTGTATGCATAACTTGCATTTGTTCAATCATAAATAAGTAATTATAAAAACAGAATACAGCAAATTGTTTTTGGATATTACTAAATGTTGATTATATGGCACCAATAATCTATTTAAACAAACAGTAACAACTGAAAACTAACATTCTTTTTAATTATATGCAAGCAGGTATAAAGTCAAAATGATACTGGATTAATAAATCGAGAGGATGATTTTAATGCTTGATTGCCATGTGTCCCTTTAATAATTATTTCACACGTAACCATGGACATTGTATCACTACTAGTAAACAATGTTAATCATTATTTCACATAGTAACTATGGAAACATTGTATCACTATTAGTAAACAATGTTAATCATTATTTCACACGTAACCATGGAAACATTGTAATACTACTAGTAAACAATGTTAATCATTATTTCACATAATAACTATGGAAACATTGTATCACTAATAGTAAACAATGTTAATCATTATTTCATATAGTAACTATGGAAACATTGTATCACTACTAGGTAAACAATGTTAATCGTTATTTCACACGTAACCATGGAAACATTGTATCACTACTAGTAAACAATGTTAATCATTATTTCACATAGTAACTATGGAAACATTTTATCACTACTAGTAAACAATGTTAATCATTATTTCACACGTAACTATGGAAACATTGTAACACTACTAGTAAACAATGTTAATCATTATTTCACACGTAACTATGGAAACATTGTATCACTACTAGTAAACAATGTTAATCATTATTTCACATAGTAACATGGTTCATGGTAAACATGGTTCATCATTATTTCACATAGTAACTATGGAAACATTGTATCACTACTAGTAAACAATGTTAATCATTATTTCACATAGTAACATGGTTCATGGTAAACATGGTTCATCATTATTTCACATAGTAACTATGGAAACATTGTATCACTACTGGTGAACATGGTTCATCATTATTTCACATAGTAACTATAGAAACATTGTATCACTACTGGTGAACATGGTTCATCATTATTTCACATAGTAACTATGGAAACATTGTATCGCTTCTAGAAAACAATATTTATCACCCATAATTAATTACCATACTGCTAGCAACGCATTGTTTATAATTTTCACATAATAACCATGGAAACATTGTAACCTACTAGACAAGGCCACTGCCAAGGGCTGTCTCGCCATCTGAGGTTTTGTTCATTCACAATGAGGGTTTGTGGGTCGGAAGGTGTTAAATTACTACTGTTACATTAATCTACTTCTGAAATGATGAAAATGTGATTAATGAAACAAATGTTCTTCATATTGTGAAAGACAAAACAAAGTTAATACTGGTGACTGCAAGTGTAGTAGCTACAATGAAAATGCTTAACTCTGTGGTTTTCATTTCTATTACAATGAGTGAACACTAATGTTAATGAAACAGGTGACGTTCATATTGTGAGGAAAGTATGATGATGGTGAATGAAATACGACACATACTTACATACGCAAGAATAAAAAAATAAAGAAACAAAGAAAGAAACAAAGAAACAAAGAAATATATAATTTCGGGTTCTTGTCTTTAAAGTCAAGGTCAAGGTCATTGGTGTGGTGGAGCCCAGTGAATGTTCATACAAAGTATCAAAGCTATACCTTTAATGGTATAGGAGATATATACTTTCAAAAAAACTTTAACCAAGAACAATTGACTAAGTTTGTTTGTCTTTAAAATCAAGGTCATTGGTGGGGTGTGGCTTAGTAAAAGTGTAAGGGGTTACCCAGTGAACGTTCATACAAAGTATCAAAGCAATACCTTTGATGGTATTGGAGATATATACCTTCCAAAAAACTTTAACCAAAAAATTTAACCAAGAAAATTTGACGGTTCTGTTGTCTTTGAAGTCAAGGTCATTGGTGGGGTGGGGCTTAGTGGATGTGTAAGGGGTTACTCCAGTGAATGTTCCTACAAATTTTCAAAGCAATACCTTTGATGGTGTTGGAGATATATACCTTCCAAAAAACCAAGTGTTGACGGCGCCGTCTCCTTCACCGCTGGAAAAGTGATCCCTATGTCTCGCTTTTTTCTTCGAAAAGGCGAGACAAAAATGATCTTTATGATTATTTCATATAGTAACCAAGAAAACATTGCATCATTACTGGTAAACAATGTTTATTATAATCATGGAAACATTGTATCACTAGTAAACCATGTTAATAGTTATTTTAGATAGTAACCATGGAATCATTGTATCACTACTAGCAAACTATGTTTATCACCCTTATTTCACAAAGTAACCATGGAAACATTGTTTCCCTGGTAGTAAACAGTGTTTATCATTATTTCACATAGTAACCATAAAAAACATTGTTATATCACACAGTAACCATGGAATCATTGTATCACTACTAGTAAACTATGTTTATCACCCTTATTTCACAAAGTAACCATGGAAACATTGTTTCCCTGGTAGTAAACAGTGTTTATCATTATTTCACATAGTAACCATGAAAACATTGTATCACTAGTAAACCATGTTTATCATCCTTATTTCGCATAGTAACCATAACACATTGTTATATCACACAGTAACCATGGAAACATTGTATCCCTGGTAGTAAATAGTGTTTATTATTATTTCACATAATAACCATGGAAACATTGTATCTTTACTAGTACACAATGTTTATTATTATTTCACATAGTAATCATTGGAAATATTGTATCTCTACTAGTAAACAATGCATGTTTATCATTATTTCACGTAATAACCATGGAGACTTTTTATTTCGGCTAGTTAACAATGTGTATAATTATTTCATATTAATGATAATAATAATAATAATAATAAAGACTATATTTAACGAGAGAACATTGTATCATTATTAGTAAAAAATATGTATCATTATTTCACATAGTAACCATGGAAACATTGTTATATCACATAGTAACCACAGAAACATAGTCTCACTAATACATTATTATATGTTTAAGATAACTTAAATTTCCACATACGTACAACAATGATAATGAATAGTGCGTTCCCATTTTAGTAACTTAGACCTTTTTATATTCAATCATATATACATGATAGAATAGGGTCACTGCAGATCCCGTTAGAGGGGTAGGCAGAGGGGAAGAATCTAACAAACAAGGCAGCATTAATAGGCAATGTAATTGCCTATTAATGCTGCCTTGTGTAATTACATTGCCTATTATTGCCTATTAATGCTGCCTTGCTCGTTAGAGAATATAAAATGGCGGGAATATCTTTGTTTACACGATCCCATTTTATTGGGATGAATAAACCCCAGAGTGAGGTTTGGTGCACCCTAGAACCCCAGCAGCCTTTTTTGCCACTGACCGTTCCAAGGCAGTAGCCCTATTATCAACCCTTGTTCGTTTGTGATGTCATAGCTTGCCTTTTATTCATCTTTGTAATTATTGTTTGTTTCTATGCATGTTTTTGGTTGACTGGTCCTTGAATGCTTTCCTGTTCGCTTTTATATCTACTTTTATAGGTCGTTTATGGTGGAAATGGGGAATGGTGATGAGGAACATTACGTGGTCCCGCCTTAATTCCATTAATCGATATGAAAGCTTATATAAGCCGAAATTAAAAGGTTTTATTTCATACCCCAGACAACCCCATTTTTGCTTGTTGGATGGGGTATGAAATAAAACCTTAAATTTCGGCTTAAAATGTTTGCATATTGTAAATTAAAACGTGTAAATCACACATACCCCAGACAACCCCATTTTCGCTTGTTGGATGGGGTATGAAAGTTCATATTCGGACCACCTAATGAAAAATGACAACAATGGAAATGAAGATAATAACTGGAAAAAACATGCATTTATCATTGTATTATATGAACAAAAAAAACAAACAACGTGGCTGGTATATACATATATACAAAAATAAACCATATCGTATAATGTCAACCTTGGTTTAAAAGTTAACAGGAAATGTAGCATTCACAGAACAAAGTCACCTAAAAACACGTAATCAAACACAAAACACGTAATCAAAACACGTAATCAAAACAAAGTGCAAGGATAAATAGAAGCCAATTATATGAAGCCACGGCAACCACACACATAAGAGGGTTGAATAGGCGTACCCCCTTGGAACGGTTAGTGACAAAAAGGCTGCCTACTAGGTGTACCAAACCGCACTCTTACCCTATTGTCACCCCAATTATACGAAGCCACACACATAAGAGGGTTGAATAGGTGTACCGCCTTGGAACGGTTAGTGGCAAAAAGGCTGCCTACTAGGGCATACCAAACTGCATTCTTACCCTATTGTCACCCCAATTAAACGGGACAGTCTGAGTGTATTGAATTGGGTTTTTAAGGCGCACCAACACATTACAGGTTATATGGCGCCTAACAGGCATGAACATGCCAGGCTCATCTTCCATGTACATCGAGATAAAATATGGAAAATGGGCCTAGAACCTTCCACCCTGAACTGCAGAGTTGCTGCAAATTCTATCGTAGAAACTCCATTTACGCTGGAGCCACGTTATCGTTTTTCTGCCACTGCTCTTAGTGATGTGAGCGAGATGGCACCTGAAACAATGCAGGGGTCATGATGAAGACCTTTAATGAACATGAACAAAAAATGATAAAATGAACATGAATTTGGGGGGATTCTACCCCTCTGCCTACCCCTCCAAAGGGATCTGCAGTGGCCCTATTCTTTGCCCCGTGACCAAATGGGGGCCCCCGGAAACCACACGGGGCCAGTCTGAGTGTAAATAAAGAGATCACCGCCAGTCTATACCCTCTTAAAAACTAGGCAGCATTAATAGGCAAAACATAAATACATCATGTGTATATGAATAAACAAGCACAGAAAGCCACAAAGCTTGGCAGAGAATAAAGTATTAAGGACGTGACAAGAACAGGCTGACGACAAACATTAAACGTTACTATCTCTTTCAGGATTTAGGTTGATGTCATCACAGGATTCAAAAGGTAAAAATACAACTCTGTGAGTAGTGTTTACATATTTACAAAGGATGACATCATATACATTTATCGCATTATGTAAAAATCAAACTTTGAAAGCTGTATTTACATACTTACACAAAACAACATAAAATACGTTTATCATATCTATTATATAAAAATAAAACGCTGTTATTTACATATTTAGAGAAAACAACATAAACTAGAAATGTCGGACATCTGATTAATGTCCCCGCTGAACAAAACTTAGTGCATGCAATTTATTTCACATGATAGCAATCTGATCATTTGAGCAAAAATATAACTTTAACATTTAACTAAAAGCAGACCGAAACGTAAAAAAAACTTCCAAGAGTGTGACCTTGACCTTGTGGTCGTAGGTGATCGGAAATATGACAATGTTTTTGTACGACCTTAGTAATCAACAAAAATATGAAAGTAATACATGAAAGCCATCTGAGAATATTAGCAAAAATATAATTTTAACATTTTACTGAAAGAATACCAAAACGCAAAACATCCAAGTGTGTGACCTTGACCTCGTGGTCGCAGATGATCAGACATATGAGGGAAGGTATTTTTATGACCTTTTATGACCTTTCGTAATCAACAAATAAAATACAAAAGTAACTCGTTAAAGTATTTTGCGAATATGGGAATTGTTTTTAACTTAAACATTTCACTGAGAACAGCTTTCAATTGTGTGACCTTGGCAGATGAATAGAAATACGACAGAGTATTTTGTACGACTTAGGTATCAACAAATAAAATATGAAAGTAATTCGTGAAAGCATTTTGAGTTTATGAGGGGAAAATATACGGTAACTTTAACATTTTGCTAACAGCAGACCTAAACACAAAACTTCCAAGTGTGTGACCTTGACCTTGTGGTCGAAGATGAACAGAAATATGACAACTGCTTTTGTACAACCTTGGTAATCAACAAATAAAATATGAAAGTAATTTGTCAAAGCATTTTGAGAAAATCAGCAAAAATGACAGACGGACGGACAGACAAAGCCAAAACAGTATAGCCCCCATCAAATTTTGGCGGGAGCATAAATACATTTAACCTCGTATTATGTAAAAAATAAAACTATGTACGCCTTATTTACATATTTACAGAAAACAACATAAAATACATTTACATATTTAGTGAAAACAAAACAACAATATAAAATACATCTATCATCGTATTATGTAAAAATTACCCGTAGATCTTAGTGATATGCATCAAAAAGTTTACCCGTAAATATGAGTAAAATAATTATAAAATAAAGGAACACTTTTGCACGTTTCACCCATGATTAGACAATTTTAATTAAATTATACATAATGTTTCTTTCTACATATTTACAAATAGTACATCTACATTCAGTATCAAAAACCGTGTCTAAAAATAAAGTCATGAAACACTATGTTGTAAACAGTTTTTCTTCTTATAAGACTTCAATGTTTATTTTTCAAATTTTACTAGTGTTATGCACTCTTTCTAAGACATAAACTATTATTATAAAAGGTTATTCATCACACAACAACAACCCTATATGTAAACAATACATCAACTTAGTATACATTCCAACAGCTCGTCTACATTTCTAACCCATTTTCTATCATGGATAATTACACCGTTTCAGTAATAACGTCACGTACAAGTTTCGTGACGTACAAGTTTCATTTCCTGACAATCAAGCGAATACTTAATAAATTGTTAAATCCTGGAAAATGTCAAAATGAAAATCCATGTAGGTTCACTATTTATTTGTCCTCAACATACCGTTTATTAACAAACACTATAGAACATATGTAAACGGGGATAATTTAATATCCATGCTTGGTTCAGGACTGAGGTGTGGGAGATCCAGTCTTTCACAAATCAATCGACAACAAAAAAACAACACACCTGGTCTCAGCCATTTTCTTTTTCAAATCTCATACGCCCCACCACCCTCACTCTACTTTCGCTAAATCCACCACTACTATGTTTTCTTCCTAAATATAAATAGTATTGTATACTTTTTTTAATTGATAACTTGAATAACCTACAGATAGTTTGTAAACGCATTTCTTTGTATTAAAACAAATTATTTGGTATATAGGGAAACATTAATACATGAGTTTGTCACTAGTTATGCTAGTTTATGCTGTTTTCAAGGTTGCTGACCATAAGAAATAAGTTCGATGCCAGTTTTCTGAAAAGAAAAATTCACCATTTGTATGTTTTTTTACATATTCCCATTGCTGTGATGGAAACCGACGCGATGCCTGTATGTAGTCAACCATCTTCCACGACATTGACACACATCTTAATTTTACTTCCAGCACATGAGGCGTAACTGGTAACTGGTCAATAAATGCCTGGCACTGTGTATCATCCATGATAGCATTCTCTATTGTGACTTTTTTCAGACAAACCAACGACAGCAATGACAGTGAACACATAAAATTAGGAGCATATAAATGATAATAATCTTCATTACATTTCAGTTCAAGTATCTCTAGTTGTGTCAGTGTATGAAGGCGGTCCAGCAGTGCCTTAATTTGTTCTTTATCTAAATATATACTGGAAATGGAAAGCTGTTTGAGCTTCGTCAGATTTTGTAATGGCTGCACAGGAGAAGAAACAAACAGAATTTCAAGCACAAGAATTTCTAGTTGTGCAAGTTCAGGTAGAGTAGATGTTAATGCTTCCCACTCTAATTCTGGCTCAATATGTCTACAATCAAGATGCCTGAGGCGTTTAAGGCACCGTAAGGCAAGACTAATTTTATCGACTTTACATCCAACATCAATTATCAACGTTTCTAGAAGTGTCAATTTTAGAAAAATGTCACCGAGTTCCTCTGGAGCAGGACAGTGTAATAATCCTAAAAGGCTGAGATGTCTGAGGTTTGTGAAATACTGTAGCGATTGCATTACTGATGGACTACTAGGACCCGGATGTGATATTTCAAGTTTTTCTAGCTGTGTTAATCTAGGAAGAACAACAACAAATGCTTTCCATCCATCCTCTGATAAGTCATCAACCTTAAGATGTCTGAGACTTGTGATGTTGGGAAGAGTTGGTGTCAATTGACTATTTGAGACATGTACACCGGACAGCTCTAGAATCGCTAAATGTGGCAGTGTTGAAAGTGTTTTAGCTAATGCTACTGAAGTATCGTTTGACGAGGAAGAGCAACAAAGGTGCTTGAGATTTGAAAGGTGTTGGACAGATTGTAAAAATAACGGATGTACATGTTCTTCTGCATCCGACAGTTCTAGTTTATTCATCTGTGTCAGTAAGTGAAGCGTGGAAGCTAACGTTTCCCAGGCAGTCTTTGATAGGTTGATACATTTCATATATTTGAGATTACTTTGACCACCGGAAACTATCTCTGCCTCTAAATTTGTAACACAGTGAAGAGCTGTTGGTACTGAATTTGTGTTGCTTTGATCCACGGACAAATCAAGAGGTGTACGATTGTTGTTTTTACTGATATTTGATAGTTCAAGAGATTCCAGCTTCATTTGATAAGGGAGACACCTCATTATTACCCCAAAAGTATTTTCGGAAATGTTTTTACATATGAAGTGTTTTATATTTGTGTGGGTAAATTGGGGTATCGCTGTCGGACTGATGTTGTGAGGGTAGTCTGATAGTTCTAGGGTTTCTAACAGCAAAATACTTGGAAGAATAAGTATCAGTGATTCCATAGCTTTTTCTGATATATTCTTACAGATGAGATGTCTGATATTTGTGTGCGGTAGGTAGTCTACTGCTGTCGAACTGATATTGTAAGAATAATCTGACAATTTGAAGGTCTTCACCTGGGTGATATTGGTTTTCGCTAATGAATCAAAGTTACTTTCTGATATATTACTGCACTTAAGATAATTGTGACGATTAAACTTGATTTTTCTGTTACTTCTAGTAGTGGTGGTGGTGTTGTCATACAACCTGGACAATTCGATTATTTCAACCTCTGACAGAATATGGATATTAGAAACAAATGACTCGAACGTATTTTCAGATAGTCCAGTACAATGGAGTAGTCTTACATGTGTGCTTGCTATGTGTTCTATCAAGGATACGTCATGACAATACTCTTCTGTTCGAAGGACGTAAAGAGGACTAATTACTGCAAGAAGATTGATACCGACAACTAATGCTTTCAGAGTCTTTTCTGATAAGTTATGGAACTCAATGATCCTGGCATTGGAACTGCCCTCTAATGGTATGGATAGGTATGATTTCTTAAGTGAACCCATATTATGACCAGAAAGTGTAATGTTTTTGAACTTTGATAGAGTGTGGAGATTCGACACGATCGATTCAAATGTGCTTTCAGATTTAACACTGCATCTGAGTTTACCGATACCTGAGAGACCTATCTTTTCTAGCACTGCCGCGCTCATAGTATGGCAGTATTCTCGTAGTGAAAGTGTTACAAGTGGCTTGAAATGATTGAGACGGGATACTAATGCTTCAAGTGCTTGTTCTGATATGTTGTTACATTCAAGAACGTATCTGTCATGCCAAGGATGTTTCATGAAGACTATAGTTTGAGTCTCAGTTGAATCCATATGAGTACAGGGACATGAAATTTGAAATGTGTTCAAATTGGATAGAGTGTGGATATTGGACAATATTGATTCAAACGTGCTTTCAGATTTCACACTGTATTTGAGTTCACTGATACCCAAGATTCCTATCTGTTTTAGCACATCCTGGCTCATACTATGGCAGTATTCTTGTAGTACAAGTTGTACAGGTGGCTTGAAAAGATTGAGCTCTGCTACTAATACTTCCAGTGTTCGTTCTGATATGTTGTTACATTTAAGAACGGATGAGTCCCAACGATGTTCATTGAAGACTATAGTTTGAGTCTCAGTTGAATCCATATGAGTATAGGGACATGAAATTTCAAATGTGTTCAAATTTGATAGAGTGTGGAGTCTCAACACTATTGATTCAAACGTGCTTTCAGATTTAACACTGCATTTGAGTTTACTGATACCTGAGAGACCTATCTTTTCTAGCACTGCCGCGCTCATAGTATGGCAGTATTCTTGTAGTTCAAGTGTTCCATGTGGCTTGAAATGATTGAGATGGGATACTAATGCTGCAAGTGCTTGTTCTGATATGTTGTTACATTCAAGATATTTCTGCTGTTCGATCTTGTCTTCATCCTTGTGCTTATACTCATCGTAGGATATAGTTTGAGTCTCGGTTGAATCCATATGAGTATAGGGACATGAAATTTCAAATGTGTTCAAATTGGATAGAGTGTGGATATTGGACAATATTGATTCAAACGTGCTTTCTGATTTAACACTGCATTCAAGTTTATTGATACCTGAGAGACCTATCTTTTCTAGCACTGCCGCACTCATAGTATGGCAGTATTCTTGTAGTACAAGTGTTCCATGTGGCTTGAAATGATTGAGCTGAGCTACTAATGCTGCAAATGCACTTTCTGATATGTTGTTACATATAAAATATGTTTGCTGTTCATCATCGTAGGATATAGTTCGAGTCTCGGTTGAATTCATATGAGTATATGGACAAGAAATTTCAAATGTGTCCAAATTGGATAGAGTGTGGATATTTGACACTATTGATTCAAACGTGCTTTCAGATTTAACACTGCATTCAAGTTTATTGATACCTGAGAGACCTATCTTTTCTAGCACCGCCGCGCTCATAGTATGGCAGTATTCTTGTAGTACAAGTGTTCCATGTGGCTTGAAATGATTGAGCTGGGCTACTAATGCTGTAAGTGTTCGTTCTGATACATTGTTACATTCAAGACCATATGTTGGAAGCCTGTCATTACCATTGAAGACTATAGTTTGAGTCTCAGTTGAATCCATATGAGTATAGGGACATGAAATTTCAAATCTGTTCAAGTTTGATAGCGTATGGATATTCCACACTATTGATTCAAACATGCTTTTAGATTTTACACTGCAGTCGAGTTCACTGATACCCGAGACACCTATCTTTTCTAGCACTTCCTTGCTCATAGTATGGCAGTATTCTTGTAGTACAAGTTTTCCATGTGACTCGAAATGATTGAGATGGGATACTAATGCTTCAAGTGCACTTTCTGACATGTTGTTACATACAAGACCATATGTTGGAAGCCAGTCATTACTAATGAAGACTATAGTTTGATTTTCAGTCGAATCCATATAAGTATAGGGACATGAAATTTCAAATCTGTCCAAATTTGATAGTGTGTGGAGATTCGACACTATTGATTCAAACGTGCTTTCAAACTTAACACTGCATTTGAAGTGACTGATATCCGCTTGTCCTATATTTTCTAGCACTGCTTTGCTCATACTATGGCAGTATTCTTGTACTTTAAGTAAGCAGTGTGGTATTGCATTTGCTACTAATGCGTCCAGAACCCTCTCTGATACGTTGCTGCATTCAACATTACTAGAACCTTCGTTATAATTGATTGAAATAGTTTGAGTCTCAGTTGAACCCATATGAGTGTAAGGACAAGACAAGTCAATACTCTTCAACTTTGATAGAATATGTATATTTGACACTATTGCTTCAACAGTGTTTTCTGATGTGCTGTTACAACTGAAACCATCGATACCTGAGAGTCCTACCTTTTCTAGAACTGTCAGGCTCATATTATGGCAGTATTCATTTAGTTCAAGTGTGCAATGTGGTTTGAACTTATTTGGACTTTCTACAAATGTTTCCAGAACCTTCTCTGATACGTTGCTGCATACAATATTACTGGAACATTCGTTACCATGAAAGGAAATAGTCTGAGTCGCAGTTGAACCCATACGAGTACAGGGACCAGATAATTCAAGGTTGATCAATCCTAGAGTACGGCTTTTCGACACTATTGATTCAAAAGTGCTTTCAGATATTCTAGTGCAATTGATGTCCCTTATACATGCAATCTCTGTCGGTTTAACAAAAACCGGTCTCTTACTTAAATACTTTTCTTGTGTACTAAGTTTGTGAACTTCAACATTTTTATCAAACTTGACTGTACAGTCAGTTAAACGATAACATCCGAACGTGTCAATATAAGATGTATAGCATGCACCTCCTGTTCGTGAAGCTTGATTAGTGGTTCTTGTTTCAACAGAAAAAATACATCTTTTGCAATATCCAATATGTAACGTATCCATTTTCAAAACCACATTCAAAATATTCAAACTGCAATCCTCCATTCGCTTGCATTCAATGCTTTTCAGTTTATCACCATGGTATTGAACAGTTGCAGAAGGACAAATTTCTACAGAACATGCTTTACAGTTCTTCAAAACGACGCGATCTAACTGTATAGCGTTTAGGGCAAATTTGCATGACGACATATTATTACAAGTGAAATGTCTCATGGTATGACATTTTGACAAATTTATATCCAAAACTTGGCACCCATTTGTTGTTGAAGTATTTTTTGTGTTACTAAAGTCGAGTTTGGGCAACTGTGTCACTTGATCGAGATCATCAGGCAAATCCAATGTGCTAAAAGTGCCTTGTATATTATGTAATTCTAGAGAGGTCAAACATTCTGCGTATTTAAAGTTATGCAACTCGTCTAACACCAATTGTCGTCTTCGTTGACAACCTGCTGAAGCTGTATCACAGCCAATTAGGTGTCGTACATGCAAAGAGAGACTTTGGAGATGTTTAATGTTACTCGCAAGAAGCTTTATGTGATACAAAGCATTGTCAGAGCACACATTATCTAAATCCAAATTCATTGTATCTCTATAGATTGGGCAGGTTATGGAAGGGCATGTGTCATCATTTGCATGTACTTCTTGAACAAATCTCAGTGGAAGGTCTTTAGATAAATAGTTGTACTTTTCATTTATTGAATTATCGTTCTCCATAGCAAGATTATCGTTTGCAAGCATTGCGATGTGTTTGGACATCATACTAGCAGCCTGGGGACACATTCCACACACGAATACTAGTACATTTTCCATCTCCTTAACCCTTTCACAAGAAGAGCAGTATTCTGCATATCTCTCTATTGTGTTTGAATTATCACACTTTGCAGACGACACTAAATGTATGGCCGCCATAAATTCATGCAGTGTCTTGTGAAGAAAAGTTATACTTGCCTCCACAGACAGGGTTTTGCCAACAAACTTTGTTTGAGAAACAACACCAATTTGCAATGCAACATCGAGTTCCTCTTCAGAAAGATACTGCCGTAATGCACAATCTTCAAAAACTAGACTGGTTTGGTGTTTCAGATCAAATAAAGTATCAAATGCTAACCTAGATAGTTTAAGAAGCAATTGACCATACTCTCTACAAGACTTTTTACTACAGAAACATATGGGCAGTTCTGAATTTGACCATTTTTGTTTCAGGGCTTCTAGCTGTGGAACATAAAACAGTCTCCTCTTTTTTGCAGATCGTCTGTTACCTTCAGCATTTTTTATAAGGAATTCAAGCAAACCAGCATAGTTTGCTGCAAGTGTTGTTGCAAACTTTCCATCATCAAACCAAAGGCAGACCATAATTGTCAATATCAATGGTATTTTCATAAATTCAGGCAAGATATTTAAATAAACGTTACTAGGAATAAATGCTTCCTGGACATCGCTTTGGAATTCACTATAGGTCTTTACATCAGTACTCTCTTCTCTTCCATCTAGAATTTTACCATTGAGTCTATCTATTATTCTTTCAGCAAGCAAGCCTTGATCTGCGAGACCCTGAATCTTAACAGCTCTGTCTATTTCTTTGTCATTTAGTCGGATGGAATTTAGTTTCCATGGTCTAGTCGTCGTTAAAACTGTGCAGTCATACAGTCCGTTACGTCCTGGAAGATTTGGGTTCTGAAATAAGCAGGAGTCGTGTTTCGGAAAAGACCATTCATCTAAACCATCTAACACTATAATACACTTATGTGGTTCCATTTTTATAACGTCTGTAAATGCTTTATCTAGATGCTTGTGTTTACCAAACAACTGCTTTCTAATCATATCTTGAATGTCACTGTCGGCAGCTGCAAGCCGCATTGATACAAACAAAACTATATCAAACTCTGACAGTATGTTTGTATCTACTGATTCATCCTGTGCATCTTTTGATTTATTATGTGCCGATATCCACGTGCTTAACAATTTCATACACCACGTTGTCTTACCTATACCGGCATCTCCAATAATATATACACTCTTATTTTTCTTCTCCAATTTGAACAGTATGTCTTTATAACCTTTGACCTTTTCACCGTAAGTTCTTTTATTTTCTAATATGTTTGGTTCGTGTACCAAATCGTCACAAATGATGAGTTCCACAAACACATCGTCTATTCTTGCATCGATCTCATCCAGAACAGGTGACACAGGAATGGTTGACAGATGCTCCGTATACATTCGGATTAAATAATCTTTGAGCTCTATAAAGGAATATCAGAACCAAATATTGTTTACTTCCATTTATTACATCTCTATTCATGAAAGATCAAAATATCTCAGTCTTGACTTCAATAAAATGCTGACAACATTGATCTAATTTAACAAGAACGTTCGACAAAGCGAAACGTTTTAGTGAAAATCATAAACAAATTGATTTAAAATGTAAAATTACTTTAGTGTGGATCAGGGTCCAAGGGGCCAACTCTCTAAAATTTCGACAGGAAGAGAGGCAATGTAATATTTGCCAATATTTGGTTACTCAAATCATAAAAATACAAAATAATGAACTGAGTTGGTGTTTTTTGTGTGTCAGAAATGACACAACTGTCTCGAACATTAAGATATAAACAATTATCAATATATTTTAACAAACTTACCTTGTTTTCTGCTTAGATAGCTGGTACTTCCTTTATCTAAATTCTCAACAGTGTACAATGCTGGTTGAATTTCCTTAAACAGTTAAAAGATAGGTTATAGACATGAGTATCTTCAAATTTATATTATAAATGTTTAAGTGGATTTGTTAGTCACCAAATATCAGTAACAACAAATATTTATATAATTTTTTGTGTGACCTTTAATTACCTACCCAGAGTGTTTTCCTTACCGCATTGGAACGGTCAGTGGCAAAAAGGCAAATGGAGATTAAACAAAGTTCTAAGGTGCACCAAACAGCATTCTTACTCTAATGCCATATAACTAAAACAAGACAATTTAAAGTAGCTATCCCGCCAACAACAGCTAAATTTTACAATATATGTACATCGTTTCTAAACTTACAGACGACAAGGTATATATATATAACTTATATATTTTGAGAATCCAAACTCTATAGACACAGAATAAACAGTTTTAACCAGCCAGACAAAACCCAAAACCTTGGACGTCGAATTAAGAAATTCTACGCATATTCCATCACGGGTATTTTAAGAAACCGTGAATAAACCTTTACTTTTAATTGGCATATATACATAAACATTATTATATGACCTGAATACCTGGGTAAATTTTTGTAGTGTAATTTTGATGTTATTAGGCGGGTTAATTTCTAACAAACAAGGCAACAAATTATAGGACTTTCGGAATTTTAGAAATAATTAAGAATAGAATCAACAGTATGATTATCTTGAAAAATTACATGGGATGACAAATAAAATCAGGACCATTATTAAGCTATAGTGTTTTTAGAACATGATCAGACCCGTTGTCAATATGTGGTTGGCGAACATGTTGCACATATCTTTGAAGTATAGAAGCAGTGTATTGCCTATTGATGCTGCCTTGTTGGTTAGAGATTAGATCATGGCGGGGATTTCTTTATTTACACTGTCCTGTTTTAATGGGATGACAGTAGGGTAAGTGTGAGGTTTGGTGCACCCTATAACCGGTTTAAACCACCAGTAGCCTACTTTGCCACTGACCGTTTCAAGGCGGTAGCCCTATTGTCAACCCTTTTTGTGTTTGTGATGTCGTTTGCATTTATTATTGCTTTTGCCTTCTTGTTTGTCTGTTTGCGTGCTTGTTTCTGTGTTTTGTGGTTTACTGTCCTCCTTGAATGCTACTTTCCCTGTCCGATCTTTTTATATTTCTTTTTTATACAAAGAACCTTACAAATGAAAATGTTATATTTTTGCCACTGACCGTTCCAAGGCGGTAGCCCTATTGCCAACACGTTTATGTTTATGATGTCATATCTTGCGTGTTATTCATCTTTGACATTTTTGTTTCTATGCATGATTTTGGTTGACTGGTCCTTGAATGCTTCATTTCCTGTTCGACTTTATATCTACTTTAAGTGAAGAAATGGACAAAGAGACGTGAAAGCACAGAGTGCTTTCCAGACTATTTAATATATTATGTATGCAAATCAGCGACCAAAATAGATCTTTGTTGAGGTAACCATTACGTCTAAGACCATGAGACCTAGATTTACGTTTTCAAATAAAAAATATAGAAACAATTGCAAATATTAGGCTCTTTTGAAATATTTCCTTGTTGATAAATATGATCATTAAGGGCCAGTGGATATGGTGTCTGCAAGTTTTTCAACCACTTTAGTTCTGCAATATGTCTAGCTTTTATTAATAAAGCTTTTAGTAGCATCATTATCATAACTTATACAGTGATGTTTCTGAAACTATGACCTGACTGACGAAAGTGTTGGTACAAATATTGGGATTACCTGCGTTGTAAAACCGTAAACAATTAATAATCACACATTGACAATATTAAATGCGTGTTGCCAAATGTCACCGGAGCTATTGCAGTATCCCATGCCGACTAAGCAAAGAACAAGTAAATCAAAAGACGTACAAGTCTTTGAAAGCTTGTGTAATTTTATTAATTTGATCTATTGAAATAGAATAGAATGATAGATGATTTTGCTAAAGTAAAATATAGAGTTGTTTTTGCCATGTTGTGTTTTGACAAATGACACATACTTGTGCAAAGTTGTATTTTCTCCGAGTTGTTGCTAAGCCATAGCAACTTGCACGAAATCTTTAATATGCTTGTGAAAGTATAAAAACTAGCATATTTTTTTCAGTTAAAAGTCGCTGAAACCTGTCTCTCAAATGTCGTTTTGTAATGGAAAACATACATGAGAAGTTCAATGAATGCTTCAAGTGAATATACAGTTATAGCCGGTGCTAGGGGGCATGAGAAGTGTTGCTTCTTTCATTACTTCTCATGAACAGACTCAATAAAACCGAGTCTGCTGCTTTATTCTCTGAATTGTGTTTGTTGCTCTCAAAGGATCACCTTTATCAGTATTTATTAACATGCACACTAGCGTTCGTTTAGTGCAGTGTGGCGGCTGTAAAAAGTCTCCCCGTGCTACGAATCAGTAGTGTTATTTTTTACTGGTCCTTTGGGACCAACGAGCCCAATATAGGTGGCTTTAAAGTAGAATACCGCTTAAGCCGGTGCTAGGGGGCGTGAGAAGTGTTGCTTCTTTCATTACTTCTCATGAACAGACTCAATAAAACCGAGTCTGCTGCTTTATTCTCTGAATTGTGTTTGTTGCTCTCAAAGGATCACCTTTACCAGTATTTATTATAGCCAACTTGACCCAAAAGACTATAACCTGTGAAGTGACCTGCAGGTCAGAGGTCGAAATAATCTTCTTTCTTTTCTTAAAGTAGTTATCCCGCCAACAGCAGTCCAATTTTACAAAATATGTACACCGTTTCTAAACCTACTGACGGCAAGGTATACAGGCTAGACGCAGCTGAAGCTTTTCACGTGCACACACCGCCTAACTCACTTTTCAATTTCAAGTGTTTTGGCACGTAGTCCCAATTTGCACTCACGTGCAGTTATGCGGAAATTGCAGTTGTCTTTTAAAAAACGTTAGCTTAAGCAAATTATGAATGCAAAAACAACACAGACAATGAAAAAAGTCAGTTTATACATTAAACGTCCCCATAGAATTTGTTTTGACCACTATTGGCATATTTTGCATAGCCTAACTCGCAGTTCAAATGTAAAGATCGGAAATTTTGAGTTATTTTAAACTCCAAAGTTACCGATTTCTCAAAACGGTCAAGAAAAATGGGTAGTCACCAATTTGGCTTAAATTAACAGGAATGATAGATCAGTACCTCTACTACCTTTCCTGAAAATTTCGGCAAAATTGATGACTACCCATTTTTTGAGACCGTTTTGAAAGATGGTCACCCCTTTTTGTCACTCAGAACACACATATTCAAAATGGCGGCTACAAGCTTATAAGCAAAACTGAAAATCAATAATAGAAACGTAAAAGATGATTATTTTCTACTCCCGAACATAGTTATTTTCTGTCCCGGATAAAATGTCAGTAAATCAGACTTCCAATTCAACGTTCAACACTTTTCTGTCTATCTTTTAACATGTTTACGGTAAAAATCAGCAGCATATAGGCACTTATTAAAAATTGCAACTATTATAGTCGGCTGTTGTTGTGTTGAATGAACTTGGATTAATTAACAAGTCCAGGATTTAATGAGCAAAAAGAAAAGACAGACCTATTCAGGTTGAAAGATGTAACAAATACTTGTAGAACAGCTACTAAAAATACAATCTACAGTACAGTTGAGCTACTGCAGTGGATCAGGACAAGGTCATGTCATGAGTCATGTCACGTTCGCCTCGATTAGGGACACTGACAACTTTGGTATTAGACGTAAACAAAACAAAGGTATGTACAGTCTGGGATGAAATAATCGTCATATAAAGCCCTGGTACAGTACTCGGTACTGACCCATGAATGTGTTTTCCCCCTGCATGTTCATGTTTATCAATCGGTGCATCTCTGTTTGCTAAAACTTAATATAAGCCTTGATATAATATTATTTCTATGATGATCTGATGGCAGAGCAGAAATGCACAGTTGCAACCTCCTTTCCACCCACCACACCCCAGTGCGTAACAGCTTATAAGCACAATATGCATGTTCATATAATTTTCTTAAAAAATCATTGCTCTAGAAAGTGCTAGACTGCATTGCACCACATTAAACCATGTCAATGTTTGACATATATAACTTACATATTTTGAGAATCCAAACTGTAGACACAATATAAGCAGCTTTTACCAGCCAGGCCAAAGCCTAAAACTGGAGTGTTGAATTAATAGTTACCAACTCATAATTCATTTTACCCATACTCAATCAATAGTATTTTAAGAACCCATGAATAACAGGAAGTCAATGACCTTCAAGCTCTACTGATAGGTTTTTGATAGCTAGATCAACATTCCTGTGAAGTTTCAAGAAAATCTATCAAGTAGTTTCAGAGGAGTAGTCGCTACAAGTTTTATCTATTTAATCTCTAAACAAAGATTGCCGCGGCAGCAATGTTTAATGTTGAATCAAAATAGTTTTCAATAGCGACCAACATTATGTTATGCTGATCATTTTAGACAAAGTCCCATATTAAATATCACTTATAGTTTTTAAGAAGTAGTCGCTACAAATTTGTATTTTAAAAATCTATTTTAAGCCATGGTGGCCATATTGAATTTTCAGCCGACCTGAAATTTTGCTAGGATCAACTAGATATCAGGAGAAACATTCCTGTGAAGTTTCATGAAAAACCGTCCAGTAGTTTCAGAGGAGTAGTCGCTTACACGCTTACTATATCACTCTATGTAAAACAAAGATGGCCGATGGCACCCATGTTTAAACATTGAATCAAAAGGATTTTCGACAATGACCAACCTCATGGCATGCTGATCGTTTTAGAAAAAATACCATATCAGTATCACCTATAGTTTTCAGGAAGTAGTCGCTACAAATTTGTTTCTTTTTTAAATCTATTTTTAGCCGTGGCGGCCATCATCTTGAATTTCCGGTCGGCCTGAAGTTTTGCTATGATCAACTAGACATCAAGAGCAACATTTCTGTAACGTTTCATGAAAATCCGAGTTTCAGAGGAGTAGTCGCTATAGGTTTTTATTATATAACACTATATAAACAAAGATGGCCAAGCGGCAGCCATGTTTAACGTCGAATCAAAACGATTTTCAACAAGGACCAACATCATGTCATGGTGACGATTTTAGAAAAAGAACCATATCAATATCACTTATAGTTTTCAAGAAGTAGTCGCTACAAACTTGTGTTTTAAAAATCTATTTTTAGCCGTAGTGGCCATCTTGAATTTTCGGCCGACCTGAAATTTTGCTAAGATCAATTGGACATTAGGAGCAACATTCCCAACAAGTTTCAGGAACATCCGTCAAGTAGTTTCAGAGGAGTTGTCGCTAAAGCGTTTAACTATATAACTCTATGTATACAAAGATGGCTGCTGGTGGTCATGTTTAATGTCAAATCAAGGATCAATATCATGCCATGCTGATCATTTTAGAAAAGAGTCCCATATCAATATCACTTACAGTTTCCAAGAAGTACTAAGTCGCTATAAACTAGTTATTTAAAACTCTATATTTAGCCGTGGCGGCCATCTTGAATTTCCGGCCGACCTGAAATTTTGCTAGGGTCAATTCGACATCAAGAGCAACATTCCAGTGAAGTTTCATGAAAATCCGTCAAATAGTTTCAGAGGAGTAGTCGCTACAAGTTTTTACTATATAACTCTATGTAAACAAAGATTGCCGCTGGCAGCCATGTTTAACGTCAAATCTAAACAATTTTTAACAAGGATCAACATCATGTCATGCTGATCATTTTAGAAAAAGTCCGATATCAATATCATTTATAGTTTTAAAGAAGTTGTTGCTACAAACTTGTTTTTTAAAAATCTATTTTTAGCTTTGGCGGCCATCTTGGATTTCACATCAACATGAAATTTTGCTAGGATCAACTAGACATCATGGGCAACATTCCTGTAAAATTTCATGAAAATCCATCCAGTAGTTTCAGAGGAGTAGTCGCTACAAATAAAGTTTACAGACGGACAGACAGACAGACAGACGGACACCGCACAATGGCATAAGCTCTGCTGATCTTTGATCGGCACATATATATTATTTTATGACCTCAACACTTGGATATGGTTTGGATAAACGATTTTGTAGCTGCATTACCATGTTTTAAAATATTCAAGTCATGGAGAGCGTTACAGAAATTGAAAGAAACATGTTCTCGAACACACCTCTTGCAAAAACCTCCATTTTGTCTTCAAGCATTACCTGTGTTTCACTCTTATCATTGTTGCGACATGTTATAGTTTGCTATAGTTTGTTTTAAAGAGCTTTAAAACCCCAGCGGCCTTTTTTGCCACTAACCGTGCCAAGGCGGTAGCTCTATTGTCCACCGTCCACTGTTTTATGTTTGTAATGTCATATCATGCCTTTTATTCATCTTTGCAGTTATTTTAAGTTTCTTCGTGTGGTTTTGGTTTACTATGATCCTTGAATGCTAATTTCCTGTTAGAACTTCTCGGGTGAAACAAATTTAGTTACCCTCTTTAATATAAAGTATGTCTGCAGTCGGACTGAGCTGAAATGAGATGGAACATAACGTTCTGCAGAGCCTTTTAGAAATACATAATACCATTTTCAAATTATACCTGCTGTAAAACTTCCATTCTTTCTTCAATGTTATCCTGCCGCAACTTTAGTTGTTCCTGTGTTTTATTTTGATCATAATGTTGACATTGGATATCTTTGATGACTTCAGTGTGTTTGGTTTTTATGGCCTCTATTGCTTCAGTTTTCACCTCTTTAACAGCTGCTTTTCCTGCCTCAATGGTCTGTTCAATGGCTGCTAGTGCTGCTTCACGAATATCAACCTCGTCGTTTGTTGATATGACAAGTTTGTCCTCCTTTAACTGATAATTGATTATTTAACACAATTTATAATCGTTTTTAAAATGTAGAATATAAGAATGAAAATTAAACAAAGGCAAGTATTGATGAGGTACTTTTCATATTTTATGCAGGGACATAAGGGTTCTAAAGAACTTTATTTTAACAGCCTACATAATTATAGCTTTATAAAAATATTAGAAAATACTCTTAATCAACGGCTTTTGGCATCTGAGATGAAGTCCGTGAATTCTTTGAATAGATTTTAAATGTACATTTTAAAATGCAACTGGCAAAGAAAGATAGAAAAAATGCTAGAATATAACAATATCTCCTGAGCTAAAACATCAAGCCAACATATACTATTATTATTACTATTATTATTATTATTATTATTATTACCTGTATCAGTTTAACTACAGCAGCTTGAGCATTTGCATCAGCAGCAAGTGTTTTCTTATCTTGCAGAAGAGTTATCATTCCGTCAATGTAATCGTTCACCTCTTCATCTGTTAAATGTAGACTTGAAGAGTGTAGAATGTCATTCCTGGCCGTTATATTCTGAAAGCAAATGTTACAAAATGGTACAACAATTACTCTATGTAATACTGGATATCATTCCTGGCCGTTATATTTTGAAAGCAAATGTCAAACAAGAATAGTGGAAATTCCACGAAAACCAGGTTTTCCATTTGAAATGCTATTACACTGCTGATAAGATGAAAATGAAGTAACAAAAGTTTTTTTTCTACAAAAAAAGAATCAAATTACATAAATTAAGTTGAAGTTATTGTATTAAAGTGATATAAACATTGTACAATAATAAATATAGAACAAGAAAATCGGTAGAACCGATGGATGCTCCCCTAAATGTATCCTCAACTTATCATATGGCCTTGTATCACCCAGCAGTTTTCAATCTGCAGTCCAATCAGTAGTTTTAAAGTTATGCTCTGGACAAGAAACAGGGCTTCCGTTAATGGCCGTACGGCCGTATATTACGTCCGAAAATTTGTGTTGTACGCCGAAAATTGAGATCAAAGACGTACACTGAACTTCCAACAACATCACTGTACGCCGACTTTCTTTACCGCGGGCGTACAGCTGTCAGTGTCAAATTGGTTAAATCACGGATATAGCTCCGCCCATCGGGTCCAATTACATCCAAACGCTGCACAGCCAAGTTATAAAGCGATTAAATTAACACCCACTGTGTTACTGTCTGTGTTACTGTGACAGCGTTCGACAGGTGAAACTGGTTGGATCCAGTTTTATTATGGGGTTAGCCACGTGTGTAAATTGAATTGTGTATTGTGTCAAGTATTATGTAAACAAACATCGCTTCTGGGTTCAAAGAAGTGTGGCAATTAATTAATGGGATTAAAGTGGATTACGTTTAATTGATGACTGATGGAATAATTATGAATAGCAGGTTCGTTTTATGCACCTAATTATTTTAAATAAAATATTACGGAATACGCCGCCGATTTATAATGAATGTTTGCGATTGTTTGCATTTGAACAGCGCGAATTTTTACTTTGACGTTAGTGACCGATTGACTAATTATGAAAGGCAGGTTCGTTTTATGCACCTGTTTGTTTATTACAGATAACTTAACCGAACGTGTAATTGTTTTAAATAAAATATTACGCTGCCGATTTATAATGATTGTTTGCGATTGTTTGAATATCAGCGCGAATTTTTACTTTGACATTGTGACTGATTGACTAATTATGAAAGGTAGGTTATTTATATGCGTTTGTTTGTTTATCAGCAAACGGATTACGAGACATTAGCTGATTATGAAGATGCAACAGTTTGCCGATCGAGTAATTGTTTTGAATAAAATCTTAGCTGCCGATTTATTTGATTGTTTGTATACGGCGAGAAGCAATTTTAAAGCATAATAGAACATCAGCATCTGTGTATATATGTTTATTGATAGTTATATAAGCAACTCATAATAAAAACAACATAAGAAAAAAATATTTAATAAAACTTAAACTTAATATGCTACAGTTTTGTTTTCATTTTCTACAATGTTCTTCAAACAATGAAAAGTGTTGATAATTATGATAATGATGATGACAGTCAGACAGATGATGATGATGCATTCAATGAAACTTAATGCAAACATGAAGCTATTTAAACTAATACAGTTTAATAAATATCCATAAATTATGTACTTTAAATGTTTTAAAAACACATTTAAAGAACATGAACTATGCATAGTTATTTAAATTGTATTAACACACACAACACTTCAAAGTGCCATGATTTTTGTTTTGGATGATGATGATGATGATTGATGAATCATGATGATGATAAATTCAATAAACTTAAACTTAATACAAACATGAAGCTATTTAATATAATTTAATTTAATGAATAATTTAATAAATAATTTAATAAATTTAAAAAATATCAATAAATTATGTACTTTAAATGTTTTAAAAACACATTTAAAGAACATGAACTATGCATAGTTATTTAAATTTTATTAACACAAACACTAATTCGAACGGTGATGTCGCGTTAAGTGTGAACTTCCTTAAATTTTCCCTTGAACTTCCAAAATTGACATGAAGGAAGTTTGAACTTCCTTGATTTGAAAATTAGTGGAACCCCTGCAAGAAAAGTATAAAATTACAAAGGGCAGTAACTCTATGGTTTATGGTTTTTACACTCTGCACTTCCTCTTATTGTCTTCTATCATTGTGTGAAGTTTCACTGTAGTTCCATCAGTAGTTCTGAAGTTATGCTCTGGATAAAAATTCTAAGTATAGAATTACAAAGGGCAATGACTCTAATTTGAATGAAAACAGAGTTATGGTTCTTGCACTCTGAATTTTCTCTCATCGCCCTCTATCATTGTGTGAAGTTTCATTGTAGTTCCATCAGTAGTTTTGAAGTTATGCTCCTGACCAGAATTCCAAGTATAAAATTACAAAGGGCAATAACTCTAATTAGAATAAAGACAGAGTTACGGTTCTTGCACTCTGCACTTCCTCCCATTGCCCTCTATAATTGTGTCATTTTATTTCAGTCCCATATATAGTTTTGAAGTTATGCTCTGGACAAAAATTCTGAGTATAGAATTACAAGGGCAATAACTCTAAGTTGAATGATGACAGAGCTATGGTTCTTGCACTCTACACTTCCTCTCATTACCTTCTATCATTGTGTAAAGTTTCATTGCAGTCCAATCATTAGTTTTGAAGTTAAGCTCTGGACAGATATTCTAAGTATAAAATTAAAAGAGAAACAACTCTAATTTGAATGATGACATAGTTACGGTTCTTGCACTCTGCACTTCCTCTTATTGCCCTCTATCATTGTTTGAAGTTTCATTGTAGTTTCTTCAGTAGTTTTGAAGTTATGCTCCGGACAAGAATTCCATGTATACAATTACAAAGGGCAATAATTCTAATTTGAATGAAGGCAGAGTTACGGTTCTTGCTAGCTGCACTTTCTCTCATTGTCCTATATCATTGTGTGAAGTTTCATTGCAGTCCCAACAGTAGTTTTTAAGTTATTCTCTGGACAAAAGTGTGACGGGCGGACGGACGGACAGACAAAGCGGCGACTATATCTCATTCCTAAGTTAAGTGATTGAGCGGAAATTGTTTGACCCCAGTGACCCCCAAATGCAATACCAAGCTTTCTTTCCATATAAGTTACCTACACAGCATATCTCATTCCCAACTAAAGTTATTGCGCTGAGACTGTTTTTCTATTTTTAGAAACAATGACCTAGACCCCAGTGAACCCAAATGCAATCCCAAACTTTATTTTGATATAAGCTACCTACACAGCAAGTTTTATTCTTAATATCTCATTCCTTACTTAAAGGGACACTGTCCGTAACTTTTAGCTTATAAAACACACAATAATTATGATCGCAAACATTACACACTAAACATTATTCAATATTTACTATTTAAAAGCAAGATTGTTTAACGGAATTCAATCGCGGTAAAAAAAAAAGAAAATCCACTTTGTGCGTTCAAACTCGCAGCCCAAACTAAAATTACCTTTTCTTTACACTCGCAGTAATAATAGTGTGCATAAGCGTAAAGTAGTCGGACAACGCTCCCAACTGAGCTAAGCGGGCTATACATATTATGGAATACATACTATGGTCAAAGCCTAATGCGCTAATGGAAGTCACGTGATCGCAGAAAAGGTAAATATTGTGGGTCCCACTTTATTTACATATAATAATTAAAACTTTTTTTTTTTCAAACTCACAGATGTATTCCTACATACTTCTTACGGTCTATCCTCATGTTTTCATATATACATTTCACTGAATAAAAGTCAGAGAGTTATTTGGATATGCTCAATATCTGCTTACTTACGGACAGTGTCCCTTTAAGTTATTTAGCGGAAACTGTTTTTCCTTGTGTAGTAACAGTGACCTTGACCTAGTGATGCCCAAATGTAATCCCAAGCTGGTGTTACTGATCCAATTTGGCTGATTTTCAAACATGTCCAAGCTTTCATTGATATAAACAATCTGTGCAAGTTTGATATTCTTTGCCCCGTAACCGAACAGGGCCCCCGAGAACCACACGGGGCAAAACAATAAATGAAGGTGCTGGAGTGTTCACAAGGCAGAAAAGGGCGTATTTTAGCAAAGACAAGGGCCATAACTCCGGCATAAATGCTCAGATGTTTCTGTTTTCCGAACTTGTCCAAGATTTCATTGCTATTAGGCCAAATAAAATTATATCTGAGTTTACTGTAACCCGACCGACCCTCTGAAAACACCCCTCCGACTCCTTTTTTTTTTATTGAAATTTTTTATTTTATTTTTTTTATTTTTTATTTTTTTTTAATAATTATGTTCACGCTATCACGGCCGACTCATGTGCTCATTGTCCTGCTGTTGGAACTGACCCTCTTCCGGACTTGCGAAAAATAAATTAAACTGTTTTAACCCTTTGCAATAATTGCAAGTGATTGGGAAAAGAGCCAGTTGTTGCCATGCCTTTTGGGAAACAATAACACATACACAATTTCATATTGTTATCTATTGTAGTTTTTAAAATACCATATTTTCCCATTCATCAAAGCTCATCGCCACCTTAAATTAACTTCGCCAAAAAATAAAATAAAAAAATAAAATAAAATGCCTACCTACCTACCCAATTTTTTTCAGCAATGTTACACAGGTATAATTTTATTTGGCCTTAACAATCTATGCAAGCTTGGTGAACGTGCTGGAGTATTCACAAGACAGAAAATGGCATTTTTCAGAAAATACAAGGGCCATAACTCTGGTGTTACTGACCCAATTTAGCTGGTTTTCAAACTTGTCCAAGCTTTCATTGATATTAACAATCTGTGCAAGTTTGGTAAATATCAAATAATACATGAAGGTACTATATTGTTCACAAGGCAGAAAATGGCATTTTTCAGAATAAACAAGGGCCATATTTCTGGTGTTACTGAATCAATTTAGCTTGTTTTCGAACTTGTCCAAGCTTTTATTGGTATTAACAATCTGTGCAAGTTTTGTAAAGATCAAATAATAAATGAAGGTGCTAGAGGGCCATAACTCTGGTGTTACTGAACAATTTAGCTGTTTTTCGACCTTGTCCGAGCTTTCATTGATATTAACGGTCTGTGCAAGTTTGGTAAAGATCAAATAATAAATGAAGGTGCTAGAGCGTTCACAAGCAGAAAATAGCATTTTCCAGAAAAATCAAAGGCCATAACTCCGGTGTTACTAATCCGATTCGGTTGGTTTTCAAACTTGCCTGAGCTTTTATTGATATTAACAATCTGTGCAAGTTTGGTAAAGATCAAATAATAAATGAAGGTGCTAGTGTTCACAAGGCTTAATATGGCATTTTTCAGCAAAACAAGGACCATAACTCCGGTGAAATTAATCCGATCTGGCTGGTTTTCGATCTTTTCCGAGCTTTTATTGATATAAAGACACTGGCAAAGTTTCGTAAAGATTCGAGTAATAATGAAGGCCCTAGAGTGTTCACAGGGCAAAAGTTAAAGGACGACGGACTACTCGCCATCCCATAAGCTCTGCTGGCGCTAAAAATTTAAATAAAAAATACTATTTCAAAAATTGAACCTATAAACCAAGGTTTCCTATGGAAAAAAATAGGCCTCTAGTGAGATTTGAACACACGACCGTTTGAGTTTGGAGTATTCATTACCAAATATTGAAAAAGGGCCACAACTCCGTTGTAACTTGTTCAATCTGCCTGGTTCTCAAACTCGTTAGAGCTTTCATTGATATCAACAATCTGGCCCAGTTTACACAAAATGAAGGTGCTAGAGTGTTCACAAGGCTGAAAGTGGCACATTTCAATAATTCAAAGGCACATTACTCTGGTGTTCCTGGTCCGATATGACTGGTTTTCGAACTTGTCCGAGCTTTCATTGATAATAACAATCTCTCAAAGTTTGGTAAAGAAAGGATGGAAAATGAAATGAAGGTGCTAGAGTGTTCACAAGGCATAATATGGCATTTTTTCAGCAAATCAAGGGCCATAACTCTGCTGTTACTCATTCAATTTGGCTAGTTTTCAACTTGTCCAAGCTTTCATTGATAATAACAATCAGTGTAAGTTTGGTAAAGATAAAATAATAAATGAAGGTTCTAGAGTGTTCACAAGGCAGACAATGGCGTTTCAGGAAAAAACAAGAGCCATAACTCTGGTGTTACTGATCCAATTTGGCTGGTTTTCAAACATGTCCGAGCTTTCATTCATATTAACAATCTGAGCAAGTTTGATAAAGATCAAATAATAAATGAAGGTGCTAGAGTGTTCACAAGCAGAAAATGGCATTTTTCAGAAAAAAATAAGGGCCATAACTCTGGTGATACTGAACCAACTTAGCTGGTTTTGAAACTGGTCCAAGCTTTCATTGGTATTCACAATCTGTGCAAGTTTGGTAAAGATCAAATAATAAATGAAGGTGCTAGAGCGTTCTCAAGGAAGAAAATGACATTTTGTCAGAAAAAACAAGAGCCATAACTCTGGTGTTACTGGTAAATTGGTATTATTAATCCGATTTGGCTGATTTTATTGATATTAACAACATGTGCAATTATGGTAAAGATCAAATAATAAATGAAGGTGCTAGTGTCCACAAGACAGAAAATGGCATTTTTTAGAAAAAAACAAGGGCCATAACTCTGGTGTTACTGACCCAATTCAGCTGTCCAAGCTTTCATTAGTATTAACAATATGTGCAAGTTTGGTAAAGATCAAATAATAAATGAAGGTGCTATAGTGTTCACAAGGCATAAAATGGCATTTTTCAGAGAGAAAAAGGACCATATCTCTGGTGTTACTGACCCAAATTAGCTGATTTTCGAACTTGTCCAAGCTTTTATTATTATTAACAATATGTGCAAGTTTGGAAAAGATCAAATAATAAATGAAGGTGCTAGAGCGTTCACAAGGCAGAAAGCGGCATTTTCCAGAAAAAACAAGGGTGTTACTGATCCGATTTGGCTGGTTTTCGAACTTGTCCGACCTTTCATTGATATTGGTATTAACAATCTGTGCAAGTTTGGTAAAGATCAAATAATAAAAGAAGGTGATATAGTGTTCACAAGGCTTAATATGGCATTTTTCAGCAAAACAAGGGCCATTAGTCCGGTGAAATTAATCTGATCTGGCTGGTTTTTGAACTTGTCCGAGCTCTCATTGAGACTAAAATAATGGGTTTGTGAGCTTAAATTAGCTTTAATTTAAAGAAGAACAAGAGGTCAATGACCTTGAAGCTCTACTGATTGATTTTGATTTCAGGAAGTAGTCGCTACAAACTTGTTTTTTGAAAAATTATTTTTAGCCGTGGCGGCCATGTTGAATTTCCGGCCGACCTGATATTTTGCTAGGATCAATTAGACATCAAGAGCAATATTCCTGTGAAGTTCATGAAAATCCGTCAAGTAGTTTCAGAGGAGTAGTCGCTACAAGTTTTCATTATATAATTCTATGTAAACAAAGATGGCCACTGACAGCCATGTTTAACATCTAATCAAAATGATTTTTGACAAGGACCAATATCATGTAATGCTGATCATTTTAGAAAAAGTCCCATATCAATATCAATTATAGTTTTCAAGAAGTAGTCGCTACAAACTTGCATTTTAAAATCTATCTTGAATTTCCGGCCAACCTGAAATTTTGCTAGGATCAATTAGACATCAAGAGCAACATTTCTGTGAAGTTTCATGAAAATCCGTCAAGTAGTTTCAGAGGAGTAGTCGCTACAAGTTTTCATTATATAACTCTATGTAAACAAAGATGGCCACTGGCAGCCATGTTTAATGTCGAATCAAAATAATGTTCGACTCGGATAACCATCATGTCATGCTGATCATTTCAGAAAAAGTCCCATATCAATATCACTTATAGTTTTCAAGAAGTAGTCGCTACAAACTTGTATTTTGAAAATCTATTTTTAGCCATGGCGGCCATCTTGAATTTCCGGCCGACCTGAAATTTTGCTAGGATCAATTAGACATCAAGAGCAACATTTCTGTAAAGTTTCATGAAAATCCGTCAAGTAGTTTCATAGGAGTAGTCGCTACAAGTTTTCATTATATAACTCTATGTAAACAAAGATGGCCACTGGCAGCCATGTTTAATGTCGAATCAAAATAATGTTGGACTCGGATAACCATCATGTCATGCTGATCATTTTAGAAAAAGTCCCATATCAATATCACTTATAGTTTTCAAGAAGTAGTCGCTACAAACTTATTTTTTAAAAATCTATTTTTAACTGTGGCAGCCATCTTGAATTTCTGGCCAATCTGAAATTTTGCTAGGATCAATTAGACATTAAGAGCAACATTCCTGTAAAGTTTCATGAAAATCCGCCAAGTAGTTTCAGAGGAGTAGTCGCTACAAGTTTTTACTATATGTAAACAAAGATGGCCACTGGCAGCCACGTTTAACGTCGAATCAAAACGATTTTTGATAAGGACCAACATCATGTCATGCTGATCATTTTAGAAAAAGTCCCATATCAATATCACTTATAGTTTTCAAGAAGTAGTCGCTACAAACTTGTATTTTAAAAATCTATTTTTAGCCGTGGCGGCCATCTTGAATTTCCAGCCGACCTGAAATTTTGCTAGGATCATTTTGACATCAAGAGCAACATTCCTGTGAAGTTTCATGAAAATCCGTCAAGTAGTTTCAGAGGAGTAGTCGCTACAAGTTTTCATTATATAACTCTATGTAAACAAAGATGGTCGCTGGCAGCCATGTTTAACGTCAAATCAAAACGATTTTCGACAAGGACCAACATCATGTCATGCTGATCATTTTAGAAAAAGTCCCATATCAATATCACTTACAGTTTTCAAGAAGTAGTCGCTACAAACTTGAATTTAAAAAATCTATTTTTAGCTTTGGTGGCCATCTTGGATTTCACATCAACATGAATTTTTGCTAGGATCAACTAGACTTCATGGGCAACATTTCTGTAAAGTTTTATGAATATCCATCCAGTAGTTTCAGAGGAGTAGTCGCTACAAATAAAAGTTAACGGACAGACGGACGGACGGACGCCGGACACCGCACCACGGCATAAGCTCTGCTGATCTCTGATCAGTAGAGCTAAAAACAAACGGACAGACAGACAGACAAGCTCAAACCAGTATACGCCCCTACAAGTTTTTACAAGCACAACATATACGGACTGATAAAGGTTATACGTACCTTAGAAACAATATCGTGTGGCGAATTTATGAAGCAATCCAATTTGTTTCCTATTGCCAAGCAGTTGATGATAATGTTAAGAAGACCACTACAGTCTGTCTCTGACGCGCATGTCTTAGTTGCATATCCGGCCACTGGCAGAAAGCATTTGGCAATCTCCCAATGGATAGAACACCACAACTTTGAATCTGTGTTTCGCCATGACGGGCTGTGATAACGATGTTGATCCCTGATTTTCTGCCAAATTCTATCGCAAATATTATTTGGACATTTCTTATATTTCTGTAAATCATCGTTTTTATCGTGATAGGTACAGATCCCTGACCTCTTGTTGCATATGCCATATGTAGGACAAGGCAACACATTCCGAACAGTGCACTGGTTGCAAGAAGATAAACCTGTAGTCAAATTGTTGCGTATATCGCTTAAGAACGCGTTTTTAAGAGATTTGACCTCATCATCGATGAACGTTTCTATGCCTTCTTTAAGGTACTTAAGGCCAAGGCCAGCTTTAACCCAGTTGCGATATTGTCTGTCTTTAAGTTGTGCAGTGTGCGCCATTTTAACTTCTAGTTGTTGTAATACACATTCCGTTTTAATTTTCAATTGTTCTTTGCACAATGAAAAATAAGCCTATTAGTCTATAAAACTAAGCAGAACTTTTTTTCATATTGTCTTTTTTTTGTCAGAAGTTTACATCTCACATGAACCTGAAATAAAATTGTATATATTTTTTCAAAATTGTCAATACTGTAAACTAAATATGTTACTGCTGTTACTTTTGTCATTGTAACAGGATTGACAGTAACAGGATTGACAATTTGCAATTATCCATGTTCAAGGTCACCCTGATGTGTCATGTAACAATTTGAAACAATTTGAACAACAATCCAACAGATAACCTCAATGCAGGCATGAAATATACCTCAACATTACTAACTTGTTTACATATTTCTCGGTAACATGAATGACATAAAAAATGCTCTAGTAGAGCGTGCGAACACTGTAGTACAGCGTGCAAATGCTCTAGCTAAAGCGTGCGAACACTCTACTAGACCGTGCGAACGCTTTAAATTATTTTTTCTGCATGTCCCCTGCGGGATTCCGTACATTACCATGCTATAGTTACCGGTTCAATAAACTGTACCAGTTTTGAGAAGAACAAATTAACATTTTTTCAAATTAGAATTCGGACATGCAAATCTTCAGGTGGCAACTAATAAGAATTTAAGTATTAGTTTAATGTATTAGTTTTTTGAAAATGAATTTTATGTTATTGTTTAGGTAATACAATAATGAAACTTCTCCTTATGAATATTTGTGGGTAAAATAATTTTAAAAGCAACAGAACTTTTTGTCACTTAGCAATTTCTGAAAAATGGCTCATATATTGTACTTATGGATGGCGGGAGGTATCCAATACTGGTTCTACCCAGGAACAATAAATGGGGTGGTCTGCCTCTACTACAAAAAAGGACAAGAGGTCAATGACATTGAAGCTCTACTGGCAGGTTAATTTGTCAAGTAGTTTCAGAGTAGTCGTTTCAAGTTTTTATATATAACTCTATGTAAACAAAGATGGCCGCTGGCAACCATGTTTAATGTGGAATCAAAATAATTTTCAACAAGGACCATTATTATGTCAAACTGATCATTTAAGAAAAAGTCCCAAATCAATATCAGTTATAGACTTCAAGAAGTAGTCGCTACAAATTGTTTTAAAAATCTATTTTTAGTCATGGCGGCAAGTTTCATGAAAATCCTTGAAGTAGGTTTAGAGGAGTAGTCGCTACAAGTATTTACAATATAACTCTATGTAAACAAAGATGGTCGCTGGCAGCCATGTTTAACGTCAAATCAAAACGATTTTCGACAAGGACCAACATTATGTCGTGCTGATCATTTTAGAATGAGTCCCATATCAATATCACTTAAAGTTTTTAATAAGTAGTCACTACAAACTTGTTTTTGTCTTACAAACTTGCCGTGGCGGCCATCTTGAATTTCCGGCCGATCTGACATTTTGCTAGGATCAACTAGACATCAAGAGCAACATTCCTGTGAAATTCCAAGAAAATCTGTCAAGTACTTTCAGAGGAGTAGTCGCTACAAGTTTTTTACTATATAACTCCATGTAAACAAAGATGCAGCCATGTTTAATGTCGCATCAAAATGATTTTCGACAAGGACCAACTTCATGTCATGCTGATCATTTTAGAAAAAGTCCAAAATCAATATCACTTACAGTTTTCAAAAAGTAGTCGTTACAAACTTGCGTTTTTAAAAATTTATTTTTTAGCTGTGGTGGACATCTTGAATTTCCGGTCCACCTGATATTTTGCTAGGAATAACTAGACATCAAGAGCAACATTCCTGTGAAGTTTCATGAAAATCCGTGAAGTAGTTTCAGAGAAGTAGTCGCTACAAGTTTTTACTACATAACTCTATGTAAACAAAGTTGCAGCAATGTTTAATGTAGAATCAAAATTATTTTTGACAAGGACAAACATCATGCCATGCTCATCATTTTAGAAAAAGTCCCATATCAATATCACTTACAGTTTTCAAGAAGTAGTCGCTACAAACTTGTTTTTTAAAAATCTTTTTTTAGCCGTGGCGGCCATCTTGAATTTCTGACCAACCTGATGTTTTGCTAGAACCAACTAGACATCAAGAGCAACATTCCTGTGAGGTTTCATGAAAATCTACCAAGTAGTTTCAGAGGAGTATATTCGCTACAAACTAGTTTTTTAAAAATCTATTTTTAGTCGTGGCGGCCATCTTGAATTTCCGTCCAACCTGAAATTTTGCTAGAACCAACTAGACATGAAGAGCAAAATTCCTGTGAGGTTTCATGAAAATCCGTCGAGTAGTTTTAGACGAGTAGTCGCTATAAGTTTTTACTAAATAACTCGATGTAAACAAAGATGGTCGCTGGCAGCCATGTTTAACGTCAAATCAAAATGATTTTCGACAAGGACCAACATTATGTCATGCTGATCATTTTAGAATGAGTCCCATATCAATATCACTTAAAGTTTTTAAGAAGTAGTCACTACAAACTTGTTTTTGTCTTACAAACTTGCCGTGGCGGCCATCTTGAATTTCCGGCCAATCTGACATTTTGCTAGGATCAACTAGACATCAAGAGCAACATTCCTGTGAAATTCCAAGAAAATCTGTCAGGTACTTTCAGATGAGTAGTCGCTACAAGTTTTTTACTATATAACTCCATGTAAACAAAGATGCAGCCATGTTTAATGTCGCATCAAATTGATTTTCGACAAGGACCAACTTCATGTCATGCTGATCATTTTAGAAAAAGTCCAAAATCAATATCACTTACAGTTTTCAAAAAGTAGTCGTTACAAACTTGCGTTTTTAAAAATTTATTTTTTAGCTGTGGTGGACATCTTGAATTTCCGGTCCACCTGATATTTTGCTAGGAATAACTAGACATCAAGAGCAACATTCCTGTGAAGTTTCATGAAAATCCGTGAAGTAGTTTCAGAGAAGTAGTCGCTACAAGTTTTTACTACATAACTCTATGTAAACAAAGTTGCAGCAATGTTTAATGTAGAATCAAAATTATTTTTGACAAGGACAAACATCATGCCATGCTCATCATTTTAGAAAAAGTCCCATATCAATATCACTTACAGTTTTCAAGAAGTAGTCGCTACAAACTTGTTTTTTAAAAATCTATTTTTAGCCGTGGCGGCCATCTTGAATTTCTGACCAACCTGATGTTTTGCTAGAACCAACTAGACATCAAGAGCAACATTCCTGTGAGGTTTCATGAAAATCTACCAAGTAGTTTCAGAGGAGTATATTCGCTACAAACTAGTTTTTTAAAAATCTATTTTTAGCTGTGGTGGCCATCTTGTATTTCCGGCCAATCTGAAATTTTGCTAGGATCAACTAGACTTCAAGAGCAACATTCCTTTGAAATTCCATGAAAATCTGTCAAGCAGTTTCAGAGGAGTAGTCGCTACAAGTATTTACAATATAACTCTATGTAAACAAAGATGGCCGCTGGCAGCCATGTATAATGTCAAATCAAAATTATTTTCGACAAGGATCAACATCATGTCATGCTGATCATTTTAGAAAAAGTCCCATATCAATATCACTTACAGTTTTTAAGAAGTAGTCGCTACAAGTTTGTCTTTTGAAAATCTATTTTAAGCCATGGTGGCCATCTTGATTTTGGCTGACCTGAAATTTTGCTAGGATCAACTAGACAGCAAGAGCAACATTCCTGTGAAGTTTCATAAAAATCTGTCAAGTATTTTCAGAGCAGTAGTCGCTTCAACTTTTTACTATATAACTCTATGTAAATAAAGATGGCCGCTGGCAGCCATGTTTAATGTCGAACCAAAATGATTTTCAAGAAGGACCAACTTTGAGTCATGCTAATCATTTTAGAAAAAGTCCCATATCAATTTCGCTTATAGTTTTCAAGAAGTAGTCGTTAAAAACCTGTTTTTTAAAAATCTATTTATAGCTGTGGTGGCCATCTTGAATTTCCGACCGACCTGAATTTTTGCTAGGATCAACTAGATATCAAGAGCAATCTTCCAGTGAAGCTTCATGAAAATCCGTAGAGTAGTTTCAGAGGAGTAGTCGCTAGAAATTTTTACTACATAACTCTATGTAAACAAAGATGGCCGCTGGCAGCCATGTTTAATGTAGGATCAAAATGATTTTCGACAAGGACAAACATTATTCCATGCTGATCATTTTATAAAAAGTCCCATATCAATATCACTGACAGTTTTCAAGTAGAAGTCGCTACAAACTTGTTTTTTAAAAATCTATTTTTAGTCGTGGCGGCCATCTTGAATTTCCGTCCAACCTGAAATTTTGCTAGAACCAACTAGACCTGAAGAGCAAAATTCCTGTGAGGTTTCATGAAAATCCGTCGAGTAGTTTTAGACGAGTAGTCGCTATAAGTTTTTACTAAATAACTCGATGTAAACAAAGATGGTCGCTGGCAGCCATGTTTAACGTCAAATCAAAATGATTTTCGACAAGGACCAACATTATGTCATGCTGATCATTTTAGAATGAGTCCCATATCAATATCACTTAAAGTTTTTAAGAAGTAGTCACTACAAACTTGTTTTTGTCTTACAAACTTGCCGTGGCGGCCATCTTGAATTTCCGGCCAATCTGACATTTTGCTAGGATCAACTAGACATCAAGAGCAACATTCCTGTGAAATTCCAAGAAAATCTGTCAGGTACTTTCAGATGAGTAGTCGCTACAAGTTTTTTACTATATAACTCCATGTAAACAAAGATGCAGCCATGTTTAATGTCGCATCAAAATGATTTTCGACAAGGACCAACTTCATGTCATGCTGATCATTTTAGAAAAAGTCCAAAATCAATATCACTTACAGTTTTCAACAAGAGGTCAATGACCTTGAAGCTCTACTGATTGATTTTGATTTCAGGAAGTAGTGACTACAAACTTGATTTTTGAAAATCTATTTTTAGCCGTGGCGGCCATCTTGAATTTCCGGCAGACCTGAAATTTTGCTAGGATCAATTAGACATCAAGAGCAACATTTCTGTGAAGTTTCATGAAAATCCGTCAAGTACTTTCAGAGGAGTAGTCGCTACAAGTTTTCATTATATAACTCTATGTAAACAAAGATGGCCACTGGCAGCCATGTTTAACGTCGAATCATGCTGATCATTTTAGAATAAGTCCCATATCAATATCTCTTAAAGTTTTCAAGAAGTCGTCGCTACAATCTTATTTTTTTTAAATCTATTTTTAGCCGTGGCGGCCATCTTGATTTTCCGGCCGACCTGAAATTTTGCTAGGGTCAATAAGACATCAAGAGCAACATTCCTGTGAAGTTTTATGAAAATCCGTTAAGGAGTTTCAGAGAAGTAGTCGCTACAAGTTTTCATTATATAACTCTATGTAAACAAAGATGGCCACTGGCAGCCATGTTTAACGTCGAATCAAAACGATTTTCGACAAGGACCAACATCATGTCATGCTGATCATTTTAGAAAAAGTCCCATATCAATATCTCTTATAGTTTTCAAGAAGTAGTCGCTACAAACTTATTTTTTAAAAATCTATTTTTAGCCGTGGCGGCCATCTTGAATTTCTGGCCGACCTGAAATTTTGCTAGGATCAATTAGACATCAAGAGCAACATTCGTGTGAAGTTTCATGAAAATCCGTCAAGTAGTTTCAGAGGAGTAGTCGCTACAAGTTTTCATTATATAACTCTATGTAAACAAAGATGGCCGCTGGCAGCCATGTTTAACGTCGAATCAAAACGATTTTCGACAAGGACCAACATCATGTCTTTAGAAAAAGTCCCATATCAATATCACTTATAGTTTTCAAGAAGTAGTCGCTACAAACTTGTATTTTGAAAATCTATTTTTAGCCATGGCGGCCATCTTGAATTTCCGGCCGACCTGAAATTTTGCTAGGATCAATTAGACATCAAGAGAAACATTTCTGTGAAGTTTCATGAAAATCCGTCAAGTAGTTTCAGAGAAGTAGTCGCTACAAGTTTTCATTATATAACTCTATGTAAACAAAGATGGCCACTGGCAGCCATGTTTAATGTCGAATCAAAATAATGTTCGACTCGGATAACCATCATGTCATGCTGATCATTTTAGAAAAAGTCCCATATCAATATCACTTATAGTTTTCAAGAAGTAGTCGCTACAAACTTATTTTTTAAAAATCTATTTTTAACTGTGGCAGCCATCTTGAATTTCTGGCCGATCTGAAAATTTTAGACATTAAGAGCAACATTCCTGTAAAGTTTCATGAAAATCCGCCAAGTAGTTTCAGAGGAGTAGTCGCTACAAGTTTTTACTATATAACTCTATGTAAACAAAGATGGCCGCTGGCAGCCACATTTAATGTCGAATCAAAACGATTTGTGATAAGGACCAACATCATGTCATGCTGATCATTTTAGAAAAAGTCCCATATCAATATCACTTATAGTTTTCAAGAAGTAGTCGCTACAAACTTGTATTTTGAAAATTTATTTTTAGCCGTGGCGGCCATCTTAAATTTCCGGCCGACCTGAAATTTTGCTAGGATCATTTAGACATCAATAGCAACATTCCTGTGAAGTTTCATGAAAATCCGTCAAGTAGTTTCAGAGGAGTAGTCGCTACAAGTTTTTACTATATAACTCTATGTAAACAAAGATGGCCGCTGGCAGCCACGTTTAACGTCGAATCAAAACGATTTTCGACAAGGACCAACATCATGTCATGCTGATCATTTTAGAAAAAGTCCCATATCAATATCACTTATAGTTTTCAAGAAGTAGTCGCTACAAACTTGAATTTAAAAAATCTATTTTTAGCTTTGGCGGCCATCTTGGATTTCACATCAACATGAATTTTTGCTAGGATCAACTAGACTTCATGGGCAACATTTCTGTAAAGTTTTATGAAAATCCATCTAGTAGTTTCAGAGGAGTAGTCGCTACAAATAAAAGTTAACGGACGGACGGACAGACGGACGGACAACGGACGCCGCACCACGGCATAAGCTCTGCTGATCTCTGATCAGTAGAGCTAAAAAGTAGTCGTTACAAACTTGCGTTTTTAAAAATTAATTTTTTAGCTGTGGTGGACATCTTGAATTTCCGGTCCACCTGATATTTTGCTAGGACTAACTAGACATCAAGAGCAACATTCCTGTGAAGTTTCATGAAAATCCGTGAAGTAGTTTCAGAGAAGTAGTTGCTACAAGTTTTTACTACATAACTCTATGTAAACAAAGTTGCAGCAATGTTTAATGTAGAATCAAAATTATTTTCGACAAGGACAAACATCATGCCTTGCTCATCATTTTAGAAAAAGTCCCATATCAATATCACTTACAGTTTTCAAGAAGTAGTTGCTACAAACTTGTTTTTTAAAAATCTATTTTTAGCCGTGGCGGCCATCTTGAATTTCTGACCAACCTGATGTTTTGCTAGGACCAATTAGACATCAAGAGCAACATTCCTGCGAGGTTTCATGAAAATCTACCAAGTAGTTTCAGAGGAGTATATTCGCTACAAACTCGTTTTTTAAAAATCTATTTTTAGCTGTGGTGGCCATCTTGTATTTCCGGCCGATCTGAAATTTTGCCAGGATCAACTAGACTTCAAGAGCAACATTCCTGTGAAATTCCATGAAAATCTGTCAAGCAGTTTCAGAGGAGTAGTCGCTACAAGTGTTTACTATATAACTCTATGTAAACAAAGATGGTCGCTGGCAGCCATGTTTAACGTCAAATCATAACAATTTTCGACAAGGACCAACATTATGTCATGCTGATCAGTTTAAAAGAGTCCCATATCAATATCACTTAAAGTTTTTAAGTAGTAGTCGCTACAAAATTGTTTTTTTTAATATATTTGTAGCCGTGGCGGCCATCTTGAATTTCCGGCATATCTGAAATTGTGTTAGGATCAACTAGACATCAAGAGCAACATTCCTGTGAAATTCCATGAAAATCCGTCGGGTAGTTTCAGAGGAGTAGTCGATACGGATTTGGACCAAAATTATTTTCACATAGACCGTAATGTTAGCTCTACACAGAATAACACTTACCCTAATGCTCCGTGACACTTCAAATATCCATTAAAATGTATATACGTGATGACAAAACACAAAAATAGGAAAACAACAATGACCATAACTGCTCTATGCACCAGCATTTGGCTCAAAATGAAAGTAGATGACCTTTTTTGACAACAACAGCCGAACCACACCTCATTTTGTTTAAAATCTTACCTCATACAAAGTAGTACCACTCAGCACTCTGATGACTGATTCCTTTGCTTTCTGCACCCATATCTTCGGAAATCTATCCTCAAAACAAAAACAGTAAATATACGTACCTCTTTTATGTACTAAATCAATTATACAGTCCCAAATAACACCACTGATGGTACTACTTTCGAGTACGACCATTTTCAACTTTTGACCTCTCTGGTTACCGGTCCAAGTCCTATATGCCCTAGATTTGGTTTTAAAACAATTTATAATTACATGTGAGTATCAACTTACATGTCAACTTGAAAAATCCAGAATACCATCGCCATTCATGGAAGACTGGGGAAGATATTGGTGTTCGAGTCTAGGCACCTTCACTGCGACAACCTGTATGAACAAACTACCCGCAGTGGTGACAAGGGGTATACTGAAAATATCATAAAACAAGAGGTCAATGACCTTGAAGCTCTACTGATTGATTTTGATTTTAGGAAGTAGTGGCTACAGACTTGTTTTTTGAAAAATTATTTTTAGCCGTGGCGGCCATCTTGAATTTCAGGCCTTCCTGAAATTTTGCTAGGATCAATTAGACATCAAGAACAACATTCCTGTGAAGTTTCATGAAAATCCGTCAAGTAGTTTCAGAGGAGTAGTCGCTACAAGTTTTCATTATATAACTCTATGTAAACAAAGATGGCCACTGGCAGCCATGTTTAACGTCGAATCAAAGTAATGTTTGACTCTGATAACCATCATGTCATGCTGATCATTTTACAAAAAGTCCCATATCAATATCACTTATAGTTTTCAAGACGTAGTCGCTACAAACTTCTTTTTTAAAAATCTATTTTTAGCTGTGGCGGCCATCTTGAATTTCTGGCCAATCTGAAATTTTGCTAGGATCAATTAGACATCAAGAGCAACATTCCTGTAAAGTTTCATGAAAATCCGCCAAGTAGTTTCAAAGGAGTAGTCGCTACAAGTTTTTACTATATAACTCTATGTAAACAAAGATGGCCGCTGGCAGCAATGTTTAACGTTGAATCAAAACAATTTTTGACAAGGACCAACATCATGTCATGCTGATCATTTTAGAAAAAGTCCCATATCAATATCACTTATAGTTTTCAAGAAGAAGTCGCTACAAACTTGTATTTTGAACATTTATTTTGAATTTATCTTGAATTTCCGGCCGACCTAAAATTTTGCTAGGATCAATTAGACATCAAAAGCAACATTCCTGTGAAGTTTCATGAAAATCCGTCAAGTAGTTTCAGAGGAGTAGTCGCTACAGGTTTTCATTATATAACTCTATGTAAACAAAGATGGCCGCTGGCAGCCATGTTTAACGTCGAATCAAAACGATTTTCGACAAGGACCAACATCATGTCATGCTGATCATTTTAGAAAAAGTCCCATATCAATATCACTTAGAGTTTTCAAGAAGAAGTCGCTACAAACTTGTTTTTTAAAAACCTATTTTTAAATGTGGCGGCCATCTTGGATTTCACATCAACATGAATTTTTGCTAGGATCAACTAGACTTCATGGGCAACATTTCTGTAAAGTTTCATGAAAATCCATTCAGAAGTTTCAGAGGAGTAGTCGTTATAAAAAAAAGTTCACGGACAGACGGACAGACAGACGGACAGATGGACGCTGCACCACGGCATAAGCTCTGCTGATCTCTGATCAGTCGAGCTAAAAATAATAAGTAATAATTTGGAGCCAAACTGATTTCTTATAGTCAGTAATAGAATTGGTGCTAAACATAAATACACATTTACACATTGCGATATGAAATTTCTAACTGAACAGCATGTTATTTGTAGACGCAGGCCCTCGTGGGTTTATTTTATATCATTTTTGAAATTTCAATCATTATATTTTGAAAAATAAAAATCTTAAACTGTCAAAAATTAGCCTGTTGGAATCTTACAAGTATATATTAGATACAAATGACACAACATATTCAAAATCACCAATGCTTAATTTCCTATAGACATTCGACTTTTCGTGAAAAAGTCCATTTTTGGGTCATCTTGACCAAATCCGAGAAGATTCCAATATTTTCAAAGTCTAATAATATGTGTCTGCAGATTCACATATTCATGAAACTTTGCAGAAAGGTTTCACACATATCATATATTCAGAAAAAAATTATAACTGCCTTCTCAATATGGAATAAGAGAACCCATAGCCATTACAGCTATCTCCGGATGTAATTTTTTCATTTTTTTGACCAATTTTCTCAATTAATATAGTTTCCTTTGCACTATATAGAATTATATCAAAAGAATACAGTAATTTCTAACATTTCCTATAGAGCAACAGACTTACTGATCCAATAATTTCTCAAATCTTTCACTATTGGCTTTATAAAAACATTTAACTTGATCCCTATGTGACTAGAAAAATGGTAGTATTTCCGAGGCTCAACCAATGTGAGCCCAACACGGTTTATTTGGTTTATACATCAGCGTATACCCAAATATGCAATTTACTTATAATTTAAATACAACAGCACACCTATCTGGATCATTTTAACCATAACACTCAAAGCTTGCATTTTTAAAGAAAAGAGAACTTATCAGGACACTGACATTGAATAATGTGTTTAAATGGCTCATCCAGAGCAATCTGATTGCCGTTAAATTATTTGCTTATAAAATTATAATGATTATTTGTTGTCGACCATTCTGGATAATACCGGGTGTGGATTTACCTCTTAAGGTCTGAAATCAGAGGAAAAAGACCCGATGCAGGGTAATAAATACCGTCATTTAATTTTTCTTGCCGGGGAGGTGGGGGAGGGTTCGAGCAAGCAAACATTTAAGATAAATACAATATGTCTGGTTGGTCCAGTAAATAAATACAGGTAGATAAAGATGTATCCATTGCTTGTATGATATATGAGGAGTGAGTTCTTGGTGATACTGTTTAGGTAGGAGTTCTCAAGTATATAGTTTGAATCTCATCACATACAAAAATCTCCAAATCCCAGACCGATGATCAACCTATCCACCTTGCATTACAGACGGATGCCTTTTACATACTTGTACACACACACACACACACCACAGGGGCACAATACATCTAATTTTATTACTTACTGCGTATGATAACTAGTGTACCAATATCCAAAAACTCTCAGAAGAGCCAATTACGGTAGGCACGAGTAGTGGATCCTTTTTTCAAGACAGTCGTACAGTCGTGTTTGGCAGATTTCTGAAAAAAGATGCATAAAATGATTTAAATAAGTTATAAAATGTCAATAACTGATGATAATAATATGATAATAAAAATAGAAACTCCAATTGTTAAAATTATATACAAAACACAACTGTTTAGTATGCAAACATGTTGTGACTGCCCATGCATGTATGTAGAGAAATGTGTGACGATCCGAGAAGACCAACAGAACCAACCATATGCATTTATGCGATAGCGCAAACCAACAGAAATCCATGTATTTAGATTGTATAGATCTCGGTTAACAAAACACTCAAAATTACCTAATATGTGTAACAAACGAAAGAATAAACAATGACATGGATCTGAAAATAATGCCTATTTGCAGAAAATGCTTCATGACTCGGACCGATGCAAAACAGCTTTCCAAGCCTCAGAAAACATACAATTTTCACATATCATGCATATGTGCATTTATTTCATAAAGATATACATGTACAATGCTAATGATGAAATATACATTTGTGAACACAAATATCAACTCATACCTGCATTACTGGAACACTATCCTATCAGTATGCCTAAAATACCAACAAATCCACAAAATCAGCTAAATTCTAGCTTGTCTGTTAAGACCGGATGTAAACAAAGATGCTCGAACCATATATTTACATAAACGAATACTTGCATGTATCATCAGACTCCTCGTCATTATTTTTAAGTACCCAAACTGAATGTAAATCCGTTGAAAACAGTAAAAACACATTCAACATCATCCAATTCTTGTTTCGCATAAAGGATTTGGACCACCATTATTTTCACATAGACCGTAATGTTAGCTCTACACAGAATAACACTTACCCTAATGCTCCGTGACACTTCAAATATCCATTAAAATGTATATACGTGATGACAAAACACAAAAATAGCAAAACAACAATGACCATAACTGCTCTATGCACCAGCATTTGGCTCAAAATGAAAGTAGATGACCTTTTTTGACAACAACAGCCGAACCACACCTCATTTTGTTTAAAATCTTACCTCATACAAAGTAGTACCACTCAGCACTCTGATGACTGATTCCTTTGCTTTTTGCACCCATATCTTCGGAAATCTATCCTCAAAACAAAAACAGTAAATATACGTACCTCTTTTATGTACTAAATCAATTACACAGTTCCAAATAACACCACTGATGGTACTACTTTCGAGTACGACCAATTTTCAACTTTTGACCTCTCTGGTTACCGGTCCAAGTCCATACAAGTTTTTACTATATAACTCTTTGTAAACAAAGATGGCCGCTGGCAGCCATGTTTAATGTCAAATCAAAATAATTTATATACAAGGACCAACATCATGTCATGCTGATAATTTTTGAAAAGTCCCATATCAATATCACTTATAGTTTTCAAGAAGTAGTCGCTACAAACTTGTTTTTTAAAAATCTATTTTTAGCTTTGGTGGCCATCTTGGATTTCACATCAACATGAATTTTTGCTAAGATCAACTAGACTTCATGGGCAACATTTCTGTAAAGTTTAATGAAAATCCATCGAGTAGTTTCAGAGGAGTAGTCGCTACAAAAAAAAAATTACGGACGGATAGATGGACGGACGGACACCACACCACGGCATAAGCTCTGCTGATCTTTGATCATTAGAGCTAAAAATCATAATATGGCCTCACATCAGGGTTCAAAATTAACACTTATTTACTTGCTAAATGCAAGTTGATTTTTGCAGATTGCAAGTAGAAAATATTAACAGTTGCTAAATTGTTCAAGTAATAATAGAAACTCACTAGGTCATTTATTCACCGAACATTGATATTTATCTGACTTAGTTCAATAGATCGACATAAGTAAGTATGATTATACATTATTACATTTCTGCATCTACCGTATCTGCATGAGTGTGAAAATTTCATTATTTACATGTATAGCAATCCTTCTAAAATGAATCGAGGTTTTAAATTATTAATAAAAGTACATTGATTGAAATGGCAAGCAGAAAATCTTCGCACTTGCGTTTTTTAGCAAGTGGTTCAAAATATTACATTTGATCTCTGTAACATGTTCTAACAAGAGGTCAATGACCTTGAAGCTCTACTGATTGATTTTGATTTCAGGAAGTAGTCGCTACAGACTTGTTTTTTGAAAAATTATTTTTAGCCGTGGCGGCCATCTTGAATTTCCGGCCGACCTGAAATTTTGCTAGGATCAATTAGACATCAAGAGCAACATTCCTGTGAAGTTTCATGAAAATCCGTCAAGTAGTTTCAGAGGAATAGTCGCTACAAGTTTTCATTATATAACTCTATGTAAACAAAGATGGCAGCTGACAGCCATGTTTAACGTCGAATCAAAATAATGTTTGACTCTGATAACCATCATGTCATGCTGATCATTTTACAAAAAGTCCCATATCAATATCACTTATAGTTTTCAAGACGTAGTCGCTACAAACTTCTTTTTTAAAAAATCTAATTTTAGCTGTGGCGGCCATCTTGAATTTCTGGCCGATCTAAAATTTTCCTAGGATCAATTAAACATTAAGAGCAACATTCCTGTAAAGTTTCATGAAAATCTGCCAAGGGGGCACTCCACAGGTTAATGTACATTTCTCAATCATCAAACCCATGACAAGCCCTTAGCCTGAATCCTTGAGCAAAATTAAATCACATCATCATTGTGTCATACATTTCTTAGAAGACAATAAAATTACCCATGTTTCCATACCAAATAAAAGTATCAAAAAGCATTTTCTGTACAACTTTAGTCCCATTTCTTTAAGATTACCCCACCCCTCAAAATATGTTAAAAAAACAATTTAAGCAATATTTCAAATGTCAATAAATAAAAATAAAAGTTTTTCCTACACATATCAGGGTCATGTCTGCACTCATAATGCTCTTGCATATCAGGAAATGCTAAATTTTACATACCTAGTCCGGCGTTTTAAAAAGTTATTCCATGCTGAACTCCCCGTGATTGAAAATCAGCCATTTTACCTATTTTTAGAAAGTTTTTGATTGGTTCACATTTTTCTATTTATAGACTCCAAAAAACCCAAAGAATGCATATTCCAATACACCAAAATAAACTTAGAAGTACTCAAAACTGAAAACAACATTAAACATGTGCTTCATAATTATTATAAATACCATCCATGGACCTAAAAGATGCTTAGTTGATTTCTTTCAGATTTACATCATGGACATTCATGCGAAACTGAGGAGTGCCCCCCAAGTAGTTTCAAAGGATTAGTCGCTACAAGTTTTTACTATATAACTCTATGTAAACAAAGATGGCTGCTGCCATGTTTAACGTTGAATCAAAACAATGTTTTACAAGGACCAACATCATGTCATGCTGATCATTTTACAAAAAGTCCAATATCAATATCACTTATAGTTTTCAAGTAGTAGTCGCTACAAACTTGTATTTTGAAAATCTATTTTTAGCCATGGCAGCCATCTTGAATTTCCGGGCGACCTGAAATTTTGCTAGGATCAATTAGACATCAAGAGCAACATTCCTGCGAAGTTTCATGAAAATCCGTCAAGTAGTTTCAGAGGAATAGTCGCTACAAGTTTTCATTATATAACTCTATGTAAACAAAGATGGCCGCTGACAGCCATGTTTAACGTCGAATCAAAATAATGTTTTACTCTGATAACCATCATGTCATGCTGATCATTTTACAAAAAGTCCCATATCAATATCACTTATAGTTTTCAAGAAGTAGTCGCTACAAACTTGTTTTTTAAAAACCTATTTTTAGATCTGGCGGCCATCTTGGATTTCACATCAACATGAATTTTTGCTAGGATCAACTAGACTTCATGGGCAACATTTCTGTAAAGTTTCATGAAAATCCATTCAGTAGTTTTAGAGTAGTAGTCGTTACAAAAAAAAGTTTACGGACAGACAGACGGACAGACAAACAGGCAGACGGACGACGGACGCCGCACCACGGCATAAGCTCTGCTGATCTCTGATCAGTAGAGCTAAAAATAGGTTTTGGGTTTTTCCAATAATGACACGCTTTGGCCATTGGAAATCGGTGGACGCTTATTAAAATACAGTTGAAGTTATGTCAATAATAAGACGCTTGGTTTACCAAACGACAATAAAAAACAAGAGGCCCAAAAGGGCCTGTGGACGCTCTACTGGCTAAAACAGCTCTTATAGATTTAGATAGATATAGCTAGATATAGCTCTCTTCTCCTATAGATTTAACAAAGGAAAATACAATATAGCATTTTTCAACAAATCAAGGGCCATAACTCTGTTATTACTTACAAGATCTAGCTGGTTTTCGAAATTGTCCAAGATTTCATTGATATACCGCGCTTTGCACAACTAGACATCATACTGAGGCTTCCTGCCAAATTTCGTAGAAATCCAACAAGCCGTTTAAGAGGAGTAGCGCCAACAAGAAATTTAAAATAAAAATGTCAAAGGGCCATAACTCCGTCAAAAATCAGCAAACTGGAACAAAAGCGTGATATGCACAACTAGACATATTACCGATACTTCCTGCCATGTTTCGTCGAAATTCAACAAGGCATTTAGGATGAGTAGCGCCGACAAGAAATTTTAAAGTAAGTGTCAAGTAATTAAAAAAAGGTAATGAAAAAAAAAATCAAAAAAAAAATCAAATCAATCACAAAAAAAAACAAAAAAATTAAAAAGAAAATGAAAAAATTGAAACAAAAAAAACATTAACAAAAAAAAAATCAAAAAAAAAAATGGAAATTGAAAACAAAATTAAAAAATAAATCAAATTAAAAACAAAACAAAAAAAAATTAAAAAAAGTTACCCCAGGGGCGCGTCCAAATTTGACACCAGGGTCACCATTTAGAGGACCATAAGCTGACGCTACATGTAATACATGAGAGCTCTGTGCCATGTGGTTCCAGAGAATATTTTTTTCAGTTTTTGCCTATACAAGCTTAAGTAAAACTGTGACCCCCAGGGTGGGGCCAAATGTGACCAATGGGTCACCATTTGAACAAAGTTGGTAGAAGACCATAAGCCTATAGCAAATGCAAAATATTAAACCTCTGTTTCAGAGAAGATTTTTTAAGTTTTTCCCTATACATGTCTATGTAAAACATGTGATCCTTGGGGCGGGGTCAAATGTGACCCGAGGGTCACCATTTGAACAAACTTGGTAAAGGACCATAAGCTTATAGCAAAGGCAAAATATTAAACCTCTGGCTCTTGCAGTTCCAGAGAAGAAGATTTTTTTCAGTTTTTCCCTATACAAGCATTTATGTAAATCTGTGACCCCCGGGGCGGGGCCAGATGTGACCCCAGGGTCACCATTTGAACAAAATTGGTAAAGGACCATAAGCTTATAGCAAAAGAAAAATATTAAACCTCTGGCTCTTGCAGTTTCAGAGAAGAAGATTTTTTAAGTTTTTCCCTTACATGTCTATGTAAAACATGTGACCCTTGGGGCGGGGCCAAATGTGACCCCAGGGTCACCATTTGAACAAACTTGGTAAAGGACCATAAGCTTTTAATAAATGTAAAATATCAAACCTGTGGCTCTTGTAGTTTCCGCGAAGAAGATTTTTAAAAAAAAAATCCTATATAAGTCTATGTAAAACTGTGACCCCTGGGCGGGAACAAATTTGACCCCAGGGTCACCATTTGAACAAACTTAGTAGAGGACCATAAGCTGATGCTACATGTAATACATGAGAGCTCTTTGCCATGTGGTTCCAGAGAAGAAGATTTTTTTCAGTTTTTCCCTATACAAGCCTATGTAAAACTGTGACCCCCGGGGTGCGGCCTAATGTGACCCCTGGGTCACCATTTGAACAAACTTGGTAGAGGACCACAAGCTTATAGCAAAATCAAAATATTAAACCTCTGGCTCTTGCAGTTTCATAGAAGAATTTTTTTTTTAAGTTTTTCCCTATACATGTCCATACATGTCTATGTAAAACATGTGACCCTTGGGGCGGGGCCAAATGTGACCCGAGGGTCACCATTTGAACAAACTTGGTAAAGGACCATAAGCTTATAGTAAATGCAAAATATTAAACCTCTGGCTGTTGTAGTTTCCGAGAAGAAGATTTTAAAAAAAATAATCCTATATAAGTCTATGTAAAACTGTGACCCCCGGGGCGGGGACAAATTTGACCCCAGGGTCACCATTTGAACAAACTTAGTAGAGAACCATAAGCTGATGCTACATGTAATACATGAGAGCTCTATGCCTTGTGGTTTCAGAGAAGAAGATTTTTTAAAGTTTTTTCCTATATGTCTATATGAAAAACATGCAAAACCTCAATATACAAACTTTGGACCCCCGGGGCACGGCCATTTTTGACCCCGGGAACTTTATTTGAATAATCTTGATAGTCTAGGCGTTGGCGATCATTTTAAAAGAAAAACTGTTGAAATCTGTCCAGCGGTTCTGGAGAAGAAGATTTTTTAAGGTTTCGACCATATATGGTAATGGCAGCCATCTTGGATGAGCGCTGACCTAATTTTAACAAATCTAAAAAGCATTCATCCAAGGATCATCCACATGAAGTTTGGTCAAAATTAGCCAAGCGGTTTCTGAGGAGAAGTCGTTTGAAGAAAAGTTAACGGACGACAGACGACGGAAGACGGACAACACACGATCCCATAAGCTCTGCTAACGGTTTCTGAGGAGAAGTCGTTTGAAGAAAAGTTAACGGACGACAGACGACGGACGACGGAAGATGGACAACACACGATCCCATAAGCTCTGCTGGCCCTTGGCCAGTAGAGCTAAAAATTGTTACTTTAAATCAAAACTGGTATAAAAATATAAAAAAAAAAAAAAAAAAAAAAAGTATTGCGATTTTTCTCCCACGTATATTTAAATTTTAATCAAAACATTTGTTTGGTATAATAAAATTAATATTGCATTCCAGTGAGGGTGACAGTGGATATTGTCAACCTTCGTAAAAATAATCGTCTTCGCCTCGGTTGACATTATTATTTTCCTCAGGTTGACAATATCCACGGTCACCCTCACTGGGATGCAATATTTATATATTGATCTGAGTAATTAATTAACAGAACTTTCTTTCATATTGTCTGTAACAGCAGTTCCAGTTGTAATACTAGCAGTAGCATCAGCAGCAGATCCAGAAGTTAATATCACTAAGAAAGCATCAAGCTATTTATAGTTTTCTGTACTTTCCAATCTATAAAAAGGAACTGGTTTCCTACATGCAATCGACCATAATTGATAAGCTAGGAAACCAACTGAAAAATGTTACTATTTTTAATTCACAGGCGGAAAGTCCAAGTTTATTTTAAGCCTTGAATGGCTATATGGTTACAGTAGTTATATGTTAAAGGGACACAGGCTATCTTGAAGTTGATTTGTTTAAAACTCATGGGGTCTTGTTAGTTTTCAACATAACTTGCATAGTTTCGTTGAAATCCAGTCAAGAGTTCAGGAGAACTAGTCTGGACTAAGTTTGTGTCATACAGACAACAGACAGACAGACAAGACAGCACAAAAATGATATGTCTCCCTTCCACAAAGTGAGGGAGACGTAATAAGATTGTCATGTGCCCAAAACACTAACGTGGAATTGTATCAGAATATTATTTATTACATTTTTTTTTAAATTTATTTATTCATACTACCGGTACGCTCATATTACATAATGTGATAAATTGAAGAATTCTATGTCATATATTGTTATTAATTAAGATTTCATACTGGCATATATGTCCATTGACTGTCATATGTTGTTATTAATTATGTGTTCATACTGGCATATATGTCCATTGACTGTCATATGTTGTTATTAATTAAGTGTTCATACTGGCATATATGTCCATTGACTGTCATATGTTGTTATTAATTAAGTGTTCATACTGGCATATATGTCCATTGACTGTCATATGTTGTTATTAATTATGTGTTCATACTGGCATATATGTCCATTGACTGTCATATGTTGTTATTAATTAAGTGTTCATACTGGCATATATGTCCATTGACTGTCATATGTTGTTATTAATTAAGTTTTCATACTGGCATATATGTCCATTGACTGTCATATGTTGTTATTAATTAAGTGTTCATACTGGCATATATGTCCATTGACTGTCATATGTTGTTATTAATTAAGTGTTCATACTGGCATATATGTCCATTGACTGTCGTATGTTGTTATTAATTAAGTGTTCATACTGGCATATATGTCCATTGACTGTCGTATGTTGTTATTAATTAAGTGTTCATACTGGCATATATGTCCATTGACTGTCATATGTTGTTATTAATTAAGTGTTCATACTGGCATATATGTCCATTGACTGTCGTATGTTGTTATTAATTAAGTGTTCATACTGGCATATATGTCCATTGACTGTCGTATGTTGTTATTAATTAAGTGTTCATACTGGCATATATGTCCATTGACTGTCATATGTTGTTATTAATTATGTGTTCATACTGGCATATATGTCCATTGACTGTCATATGTTGTTATTAATTATGTGTTCATACTGGCATATATGTCCATTGACTGTCATATGTTGTTATTAATTATGTGTTCATACTGGCATATATGTCCATTGACTGTCATATGTTGTTATTAATTAAGTGTTCATACTGGCATATATGTCCATTGACTGTCATATGTTGTTATTAATTATGTGTTCATACTGGCATATATGTCCATTGACTGTCATATGTTGTTATTAATTAAGTGTTCATACTGGCATATATGTCCATTGACTGTCATATGTTGTTATTAATTAAGTGTTCATACTGGCATATATGTCCATTGACTGTCATATGTTGTTATTAATTAAGTGTTCATACTGGCATATATGTCCATTGACTGTCATATGTTGTTATTAATTAAGTGTTCATACTGGCATATATGTCCATTGACTGTCATATGTTGTTATTAATTAAGTGTTCATACTGGCATATATGTCCATTGACTGTCATATGTTGTTATTAATTAAGTGTTCATACTGGCATATATGTCCATTGACTGTCATATGTTGTTATTAATTATGTGTTCATACTGGCATATATGTCCATTGACTGTCATATGTTGTTATTAATCAAGTGTTCATAATGGCATATATGTCCATTGACTGTCATATGTTGTTATTAATTAAGTGTTCATACTGGCATATATGTCCATTGACTGTCGGAGTAATAATAATTCTTGTATTCGGACAATATGAAAACACTTAAATTAGTGACAACTTTTTCATAATGGCATATATGTCCATTGACTGTCATATGTTGTTATTAATTAAGTGTTCATACTGGCATATATGTCCATTGACTGTCGGAGTAATAATAATTCTTGTATTCGGACAATATGAAAACACTTAAATTAGTGACAACTTTGTTAATTAACTTCCACAATCGATTTGATGTATTAGATCAGTAAGCATTGCGTGCATGCATACTACCCTGTCACTATCAGTATGTATTAACCGCTAAGCACGAATATAATAGCCTTTGCGTCCATTTTAAACCCAGATCAGCAGTCAAACAATACATAAGTAACAATTGCATCAATAAAAAAAAAATGCTTAAAAAAAAAAGTGCAAAAAATGAGTCACATGCTCAAATTTCCATTTAAAAATGTTCTTTGTGCGCTTTGGATCTTAAATGTTGGGGAAAATCTAAGGATTTTGTATTTAGGTTTTGGCAGGCCTGTATTTGAAAGTATCACATCAGTGTAATGCACTGGCTGAATATACAATTAATATCTAAGGGCATAATTAGTTCCTTCAGTGACATAACAACATGTGCCATATCAGCATTTGGTCTTCGTATTAAACCAAAATTAAGAGACACTGAAATCGACCTAAATTTGATTGCCAAGTACAAAGTATCACAAATTCCACCGTGGACTTTGGAAACTCCAACAATTATTTTTGATCTTTGTAATAATAACAAATCCAGTACAGACCCTACTGTCTTTCAAAGCAAATTTAATGAAATTATATCGAAATACAGTGACTTTCAACATATCTACACAGATGGCTCTAAAGATGGAGATAAGGTAGCTGCAGCAGCTGTTCACAAACACAGCATAAAGAGCCGCCTGCTTGACAAGGCCTCTATCTTTTCAGCTGAACTTAAGGCAATTGAACTTGCCTTAAATTATATTCAGGAATCTGATGATGACCATTTCGTAATCTTTTCTGATTCCCTTTCATCTCTTCAAGCACTGGGTAATATGAAACATGATAACCCAGTTGTGCTTCAACTTTTAGAAAAGTACAATTCTCTTATAATTGATAATGTTATTATTTTCTGCTGGCTTCCAAGCCATGTAGGAATACGTGGTAATGATAGAGCTGATAGTGCTGCTAAGGCAGCATTATATTTACATATATCTAATACCAAATTACCTTATACTGATTTTAAAAGTTGTATTAACACATATATTCGTAACTCTTGGCAAACCGCTTGGGATTTGTCCGTTAACAATAAACTCCATTCAATTAAACCGTTTCTCGGAGAATGGCGTTCTTCTACTAGACCCATTCGTCGAGAGGAAGTTATCCTAGCCCGGTGCAGGATAGGGCATACACGTTATACTCATTCATATTTATTACAAGGTGAGCAATTACCGGAATGTATACCCTGCTTTGCACCGTTAACGGTCAAACACATCTTATTGGAATGTGTAGACTTTGATCCTATGCGTCAAAGGTACTACAATGTTAATACTATGAAAGAGTTATTTGATACTGTAGATTTTAGTCTTGTTTTAGATTTCCTGAAAGAGATCAGACTATATAAATCATTGTTATGTGTTCTTATATATATTTACTTGTTTATATACCTGTTGCCGGGCATTTATTGATTTACATACATAGTTTATATTACACCTTATCATCCCTTATTTTTTTGATAGTTTTATCTTTATATGTTTACATTAACTTTTAATTAATACTTCATTTTTCATATTTTTTTGCGCACAATATGACCTATTTATGTGTCGACGTGCCGTAAAACACCATTCATTCATTCATTCATTCATTCATTCATCCCTTATTTTAATTTTATTTTTAATAGTTTTATCTTTATATATTTACATTAATTTTTAATTAATACTTCATTTCTCATACTTTTTTTTTTTGCACACAATATGACCTATTTATGTGTCGACGTGCCGTAAAACACCATTCATTCATTCCATATCAGCAATAAAGCTCTGGTAGGTAGGCCGCATGTTTTGACATTCCCTCGATTTTTGTCTGCTAAAAACACTAAAAGATGAACTCTAAACTAAAAAATACTTTGAAAACCATTGGTCCGGACCCCCACATTGTCAAAACAAAGGTGCACATGTCCTCTTCGTGAATATATTAAGATTAATTACAATCAAGGGTCGCGAAAAAGAGCGCAATGGGGTTAAAGGACCCCAGGGGTGGGCAGAAGTTTTTTTTTTCTTTTCTTTTTTACTTTTTGCAATTTTTTTAAAAATATTTTTTTTTAATGAACATCTTATGAAAACAATGTATCTTTCTAATGAAATAAATTCTACTTTGATTTTTTGAAAATTTGAAAAACAAACTGCCAACCTAGCTCTGGTCTCTTTAATTGATATGTATAATTATATATATATATATTTCACAAGAAAAAAAAACAGTTGTAGTATCAATTATACCAAGTTTTTCTAATCTAATTACAAAATCCTCCCTTAAACAACCTATTTGTGCGCTGCTGAAGTAGGCTAATCTATTGTTTTCAACTATCAAACAATGCGTACGTATTAATTGCATATACTGAGTATGATTTAAATTTGCGCTCATAAAAGTCTGAAAAATCAAGTCGCGCAGTAAAATCAAGTCACAGGCTAAAATCTCCATTTAAAAATGTTCTTTGCGCGCTTTAAATCTTTATAAATTTAAAAATCTCAGGATTGTGTGTTAAAATGTTTTATGAGGCGCCGTATTGCTTTTTAATACAATTCAGTGATATCACCTATTTGAATGAGTGATATCACTGATTCGAATAGATGATATCACTGATTCAAATTTAAATAACTGATATCACATATTTGAATCAGTGATATCACCTATTCGAATCAGTGATATCACTCATTCGAATAGGTGATATCACCGATTCAAAACGAAAGGGTGATATCACCTATTGAATGGGTGATATCACCTATTTGAATAAGTGATATCACTAATTCAAATAGGTGATATCACTCTTTCAAAAGGAATGGGTGATATCACCTATTCGAATCAGTGATATCACTCATTCAAATAGGTGATATCACTCATTCAATAGGTGATATCACCCTTTCGTTTTGAATCAGTGATATCACCTATTCGAATCAGTGATATCACCTATTCGTTTTTACAACAAGAAAAATACAGACTTCCCCCAAGAGTATTATCACGGAGAACGTTATACGTCACTGGTATTGTATAGTGTTCTAACGGTTAGTTGTAATAATTAAATAATAACTGTCCACTGTGTTTCTCAGTGTAATTGGTGAAGGGTGTGTTTATTTACAACTTGAATTACTGTATCAAATAATAGAAAAGGCATATACAATGAAATAATATTTTGCGGGGTTGGGGTGGTGGTGGGGTTGGGGGTGGGGGCAGCAGTACCACATTTTCTGGATCGATCCCTGTAGGGGTAGGTTTGGTAGGGTGTATAACCCTTCTGCTGTGTGGGGGAGGGGGGAAATGTCCGTATCTATTGCTGCAAGAGCTGATGAAAGACGGCCATTATATGCCGATGACGAAACAACCTGCCAAATGTTGCAACAGACGACGATTTTGAAGGTCTGTCTATTTAGTTACGTGGACCCTGGATGGGATCAGTCATTTATATAGATTTTATTTCTGAATTGGTAATTGGTGATATCACTGATTCGAATAGGTGATATCACTCATTCAAAATGAATGGGTGATATCACCTATTGAATGGGTGATATCACCTATTCGAATCAGTGATATCACCTATTCGAATTGGTGATATCACCCATTCGTTTTGAATAAGTGATATCACTGATTCGAATGAGTGATATCACTGATTCGAATAGATGACATCACCCATTCAATAGGTGATATCACGCATTCAGAATGAATCGGTGATATCACCTATTTGAATGCGTGATATCACCTATTCGAATCAGTGATATCACCGATTCGAATAGGTGATATCACCAAATGGTATGAGGCGCCGTATTGCTTTTTAATACAATTCAGTGATATCACCTATTTGAATGAGTGATATCACTGATTCGAATAGGTGATATCACTGATTCAAATTTAAATAAGTGATATCACCTATTTGAATCAGTGATATCACCTATTCGAATCAGTGATATCACTCATTCGAATAGGTGATATCACCGATTCAAAACGAAAGGGTGATATCACATATTGAATGGGTGATATCACCTATTTGAATAAGTGATATCACTAATTCAAATAGGTGATATCACTCTTTCAAAACGAATGGGTGATATCACCTATTCGAATCAGTGATATCACTCATTCAAATAGGTGATATCACTCATTCAATAGGTGATATAACCCTTTCGTTTTGAATCAGTGATATCACCTATTCGAATCAGTGATATCACCTATTCGTTTTTACAACAAGAAAAATACAGACTTCCCCCAAGAGTATTATCACGGAGAACGTTATACGTCACTGGTATTGTATAATGTTCTAACGGTTAGTTGTAATAATTAAATAATGACTGTCCACTGTGTTTCTCAGTGTAATTGGTGAAGGGTGTGTTTATTTACAACTTGAATTACTGTATCAAATAATAGAAAAGGCATATACAATGAAATAATATTTTGCGGGGTTGGGGTGGTGGTGGGGTTGGGGGTGGGGGCAGCAGTACCACATTTTCTGGATCGATCCCTGTAGGGGTAGGTTTGGTAGGGTGTATAACCCTTCTGCTGTGTGGGGGAGGGGGGAAATGTCCGTATCTATTGCTGCAAGAGCTGATGAAAGCCGGCCATTATATGCCGATGACGAAACAACCTGCCAAATGTTGCAACAGACGATGATTTTGAAGGTCTGTCTATTTAGTTACGTGGACCCTGGATGGGATCAGTCATTTATATAGATTTTATTTCTGAATTGGTAATTGGTGATATCACTGATTCGAATAGGTGATATCACTCATTCAAAATGAATGGGTGATATCCCCTATTGAATGGGTGATATCACCTATTCGTATCAGTGATATCACCTATTCGAAGTGGTGATATCACCCATTCGTTTTGAATAAGTGATATCACTGATTCGAATGAGTGATATCACTGATTCGAATAGATGACATCACCCATTCAATAGGTGATATCACGCATTCAGAATGAATCGGTGATATCACCGATTCGAATAGGTGATATCACCAAATGGTATTAAAAAGTAATACGGCGCCCCATATGTTAGTGCATAGTAATATTAATAGAACTATTAATGTTTCTGTCCAGCAAAGGAATCGGACGTATTGTAAATGCAGTATCCCCATACATACAGATCCACGTTTGTATATAATTTTATATAAAAATATAATATAATAAATATATATTTTAATACACTAGTAGTACTAGTAGTGCATAGTCAACGTGATTATAATTTACATGCGTTTACAATAAATACTGTATCATGTGTATGTCCGATTCCTATGCTCAGGCCAGCTAAGAGAACCCTTATGAAACATACCTTTGTCTCCGCATAATGTCTGCACTTCTTCCATGATGCTTTTTATATGTTATGTCATGAAAACCATAACCACAATAAATATGTAGGCTGGGCTGATAATCATATAAAGCCCTGATGTTGGCTATCACGTTTTCGTAAAACGATGTTCACATTCACAAACAGCCGAGCGCGAACTGAGCTAGTCTGGTTTCTCCACCGTGTACTTATATGAGAGCGCAGTATAGTCAGGGAACCAAACTAGCAGTGGGAACCCAGAAATATCTAAACATAGACTGAATCTGTCTAAATATTGCAATGGAATATCCGATCGTGTTGCTTTTAATAGAAACAACGTTTTTTTAAAGGGACACCCCTCAATCAAGAGGTACGGTATCATTTTGACTTTAAACACAAAAGTAAACAAAATAAAAAAAATGTCGGGCTGTTCAAGGTTTCTTCATTCTTTTTTTTGCTTTTGCTTTTGCCAATATACTGGTTTACCCTCTGTCATGAGTATTATCACCAGTGTGTGCTAGAGGAAATTTTAGTGGAAAACGAAAAAGGTGAGATAGAGTAGAAGGATTAGTAAAGATAGAAGGAAGTACAGAGAGGGAAAGAGTAAAGAAGATAGAAGAGTGTTTAAAAATTAAATGAGGCGCGAGTGTTGGGTCTTCAAGACCTGGGTTGGGTCTTCAAGACCTGGGTCTTGAAGGAATCCAACGACTCTGCCAGGCAGGTGTTAACGGGTAGCTGGTTCCATTGCACAACGGTTCGCGGGAAGAAAGAAAATCGTGTGTAGTCCTTGTCAGCCCTTAGCTGATGATACTGGTGTTGGCGTCTACCTGAGCCTCTGGTGAGGTATTCATCCTCATTTATGGCTACTAAATTATTACGAATCTTGTATAGCATACATACACTTAACAAAATTCCTAATCGGTCAGTATATATTGTATTACTATTTTTATAATAATGCATGTATTAACACGAAATTTCACATATCGATATTTGAATAGGTACTGCAGCTAATTATTGATTTTTTTCTGGCCGGCTCGCTGTCAAATTAAGCGTGTTAGGCGTGTTGACCAATATAGCACATTTTGCACGTGCAGTTCATGGACACCAATATGCACGTGTTCATGTACATTTTTGTCATTGCTGATGATTTTCCTACTTGAAAAACACATACCATGGCGAGAATGACACAAGAGGAACGCGGCCGAGCTGTCGGAATGTTACAGGCCGGAACACCTTTACGACAGGTGAGTTTTATTTTTTGAAATTTCAGAAGAATATCGATATAATTTATTTGTAGCTATTATTTTGGTGGATATTTCCGTTTTTAACATTATTTCAGGTGGCAAGAACCTTCAATCGGCGGCTATCCACCATCCAAGCTCTTTGGACGAAATCAACCAAACCGGAAGTGTCGCTGATCGACCCCGACGGTTCAAACAGAGGGTGACAACACAACGGCAGGACAGATACATGATCGTATCACATCTCCGTGATCGTTTTCTACCAGTTACAACGACATCTAGGCATACTAGGGGACTCATGGACGTCATGAATCAACTCAAACCGTACGAAACCGGTTACGTGACGTCGGAATTCGATGCCGTCGACCTAGGAAAGGTCCTATCTTAACGAGGAGACACCGCCAAGCTCGCTTAGCTTGGGCTAGGCGACATTTACGGTTCACCAGGGCCGACTGGGCGAATGTTCTTTTCGTCGACGAGACAAGGATTACATTGCGTTGTGCCGACGGCCGCAAACGTATTTATCGCCGGCGTGGTGAGAGAAACAGCGCCAATTGTGTTCTTGAGGCGGACCAGTTCGGGGGAGGATCCATTATGATATGGGCGGGCATTTCGATGTACACCAAAATACCGATCGTGTCCATACAAGGCAACATGAATGCACGACGATATCAGACGGACATCATTCAACCTGTCCTTATACCACACATTGCTGCAAACCGTGGTATGCAACTAGTCCAAGACAACGCTCCGTGCCATGTCGCCAGAGCAACATTGGCAATGTTACAGGCCAATAACATACGAGTCATCCATTTTCCTGCTAAAAGTCCTGACCTAAACCCAGTCGAGCGTGTCTGGGACTTATTAAAACGAAAGGAACGTGCCCATCCTCAGCAGCTGAATCTACGGGAATTGGAGCGTGACGTCAACCGCGTTTGGAGAAATATCCGTCAGCAGTATCTTCACAGATACATTGTATCAATGAGGAGTCGTTGTCGAGCCGTGATTGCTGCCGGTGGAGGGCATACACGTTATTAACATACAACAGACGTCAAATAACACGATTTTGTGACTTTTGAATTACCGGGTCGTCTTATTCATTCCTGCAGAAGATGTCAACTCTTTATTTGTTTGAAATGAAATTTTGTTTGTTGATGTGTAATGAATTTCGCTTTCTTATGCGATCAATAAATTCACGAAATTGAATTTACTCTTTTTTTTAATTACAATTTATTGAGGTGACCGATTAGGAATTTTGCTGAGTGTAGTCTAGAGTCAGCTCGTCTTTGCTCGAGAGATCTCCACTCCAGATCGTGCAACATGTCAGTAACACTAGATGTGTTATGATACCTATTTGTGACCCATCTCGCTGCTCTTCTCTGCACCATTTCAAGTTGGTGGACTAGTCTATGATTGGATAAGTCACCTACCTTGTCTTTAGTGGTGGACTTAGGGTCCCATACAGTGGAACAATATTCCAATTTGGGGAGAACAAGGGATCTATAGGCCCTTTCTTTAATAGTCTGTGAGCCAATTTTGATGTTGCGTTTCAGAAAACCTAGAGTCTGGTTTGCTTTTGAAGAAACAGAACTAATGTGTTTATTCCACTTTAAGTCGTGGCTAATGCTAACACCAAGATACTTCATCAGATGGACGGATGAGAGTGTGTGTCCATGAAGGGAATACTTATGTAGTGTAGGGGCTCTTTTAGTAGTGATGTGAATCACTTCACATTTTTCAGGGTGAAAAGCCATTTGCCAGTCTGCTTCCCATAGTTCAAGGCTGTGTAGATCGTCTTGAAGTTTTTTGCAATCGCCCTGAGTGTGTATAGATAGGTACAACAGCGTGTCATCTGCGAAAAGACGGACTGCACTGTGAGTGACATACTCTGGGAGGTCGTTTATGTAGACCAGAAATAGAGCTGGCCCAAGGACAGACCCTTGAGGGACGCCTGAAAGTACTGGGACTGACGAAGAAGATTTCCCTTCAAGTACAACTCGTTGGGAACGACCACTCAGAAAAGAACCAATCCAGCCCAGGGCTGCGCCCTTCACGCCATAAGATGAGAGTTTATAGAGGAGCCTATTATGTGCCACCTTATCGAATGCCTTAGCAAAATCCATCACTACTACATCGGTCTGTCTGCCTTTTTGCATGTTAAATATCATGAACAAATTCAATAAGTTGACTTTCACAGCTTCGCTTTTCACGAAAACCATGCTGGAGGGGATATAATATATTGTGACGATTTAAGTGCTGCATAAGGTTGCTACAAACAATATGCTCTAAGAGCTTACAACAAATACAAGTTAGTGAAACAGGACGATAATTGGAATTCTTCTACCTTAATTAGGTTAAAACATACTCACACGATCAATGAAAACGAACCACAAACAAATCCTTTTAAAAGTGCGAATGTGAGACATTTTGGATAAAATATGACTTAATCGATATAACGAGTCGACTTTTAACATGTTTTACGTGCATATCTGGATTTAGTGCATTCCAAATTGATGTTATGACATGCACGTGCATTTCTGGATTTCTTCAGTTTATACATCGCACAAAGAAATCATTTCTCAAAAACATTCATTGCATAATACTGTCAGAAGCCAAACAATAAAAAGGCCAGTTAAAGCAACTGGAATTTATTCCGAGACATATTAATACAGCTTGACATTTAGTGGCACAGTTTTCTTTTTATGAGTATCCATATTAATCAGATAAATAACTACGTAACTGCTTGTCATAGAAGCCTACCAATATACATGTAAAGCAAGTTAGGTATCACGATTCTACACTTAAATAAACAGAAACTATTGGTTCCACAGACCAGTTTTATTCCAAATGGTTTGCGAATATTCCAACAGTATAAACACACTGGTAAACCGGCGACCGAAAGATCAGCTGGCTACCGAAAGATCAGCTCAAAGCAAAAAGGTACCCATCAACACTGGGGTACGTATTTCTACTCGTTGGATACGTTATTCTGAACATATTTACAAAAGAAATGGTTTTCCGTGTTGCTGAATGAACGATACACGAATGTGTGTAAATGTCTTTGCATTATGTCAAATATGTTGTGAGATATGGCGAGTTAAACGTGAACGTTTCCCAAAAAGATGTCAATTCTGAAGTTTATACCCTAAATACTCATAAAATATTCAATACTGAGGTAAAACAGGTATACGATTAAAACAATTTATATTTAATGTAAAACGTGTATAATTCTTACTGCAAGAATCCACGTATTAAAAAAGTTATGACTATTTAAACTACACCGGTCGGTAAGAAAATGCGCCCGAATGGCACAGCTCCGAAAATTATTGGCGCCCCAAAAGATCAGCCCTGAAATCAACTTGAGAAAATCGCATTTTTGTGACCAGACGGGTGTTTTATTAGTATTTCATGAAATCACAAGAACTACTGGTTGCATTTAAATACATCAGACAATTTACTGAAATTAATAAAACCTATTTCTTTAATCAAATAATATTTATGCTAAAAACGACACGAATAAAAAAAGTTCACGGTTATCGTCTCACGCGTTTGGGCAATGAGCAATTGTATAAGGAATCTTGTGAACAGTCGTAAACCAGTGAAATTACTTAAAAAATATTATTCAATTATCGCCTGCTAATTAGGTCAATACGTAGATTTATCGACCAGAACAATTCATTTGACCAAGAACGAAGTTCGAGGTCGATATGATTTTTTTCCCTGTTTGATAAATCTGCGTATTGACCGATATATCAAACAGGCAATAATTCTTTTATAATTAAAATTATATTATTTCGTACTATAATATCCAGCATACTTTAAAGTTCATACGCGCGGGAAAAGTCTTAATTATAGATTATTCAGAATGTATTGATGTGGGTTGTGGAATGTTATTAATGGTGCCGTTTTTCTACTTCTGAAGTAGAAAAAGCCACTTTTAATAATATTCAATACCGTACATTATTGGAGAACCCGTAACAGCTATTGGAAAAAAAGTTCACTAATCCGTAGTTTTGATTTTTCTTTCAGGTTCATAATAAAATTATTCAAATGCTACTATTGCCACGAAGAAACTTACACAACTAAACAAATAATAGCACATTTATGTGATAATCATTCAAGTGAAACAATAAAATATAAAGAGTTAAGAGTTGAACTATGTAACAGGCAAAACAGGATATAGAACAAAAACTTTGAATAACATTATACCTGTGTCTCACAAAATAATCGTTACCTCAGACAACAGCATAATTGTTCGTAAAAAGAAAGTAGATACACAGGAGGATAAACATGTTGAGGAAGAAATATCAAAAAGTTTTGACACGGTCGGTAGTGAATCAGAAGTGTTATTACAAGCAGGAAGTACTTCGTTTGAATGTGACGAAGCCAACATTGAAACTGTTGCAAATGTTGAAAATGACACTGATGTAAATGATATATACAATGCAATCCAACACATTTTCAAATTATATACCGATTTCTTACCATGATATCTGTTGTTATTAGTTCGTTGGCCGGAGTTAAGGGAAAATCTCAAAATGGTGTTGCCATTGAAACCATTATTTAAAAACCATTATTTAAAAAGTTCACAAACACCTCCGGTATTCGAATAAAACGCCGTCGGACCAATACGACAGTTTTGGATCGCAAGCTGTCATTGAAACATTACGAGAACACGGACAACTTGGATTGTACAGAAACTGGTGTGCCCTTGTGGCTGAGAAGAAATTTCCTAAAATAACCTATATCCCACTCTCCAGAAATTTAAGGTTTTCTCCTGAACATATCTCATTTCAGACGAAGATGTGTTGGAAAACCATTCAATGACGTCTAAAAAGAGTAAATAGCAAATGTTTTCCATGGGAAATTTCTTCTCAGCCACAAGTGCACACCATTTTCTGTACAATTCAAGTTGTCCGTGTTCTCGTAATGTTTCAATGACAGCAGGGATTGCATTGTATATATCATTTACATCAGTGTCATTTTCAACATTTGTAACACTTTCAATGTTGGCTTCGTCACATTCAAACGAACTACTTTCTGCTTGTTATAACACTTCTGATTCACTACCGACCGTGTATTTTTTTTTTGATATTTCTTCCTCAATATGTTTATCCTCCTGTGTATCTACTTTCTTTTTACGAACAATTATGCTGTTGTCTGAGGTAACGATTCTTTTGTGAGACACAGGTATAATGTTATTCAAAGTTTTTGTTCTATATCCTGTTTTGCATGTTACATAGTTCAGCTCTAACTCTTTATATGTTATTGTTTCACTTGAATGATAATCACATAAATGTGCTATTATTTGTTTAGTTGTATCAGTTTCTTCGTGGCATAGTAGCATTTGAATAATTTCATTATGAACCTGAAAGAAAAATCAAAACTACGGATTAGTGAACTTTTTTTCCAATAGCTGTTACGGGTTCTCCAATATTGTACGGTATTGAATATTATTAAAAGTGGCTTTTTCTACTTCAGAAGTAGAAAAACGGCACCATTAATAACATTCCACAACGCACATCAATACATTCTGAATAATCAATAATTAAGACGTTTCCCGCGCTTATGAACTATAAAGTATGTTGGATATTATAGTACGAAATAATATAATTTTAATAATAAAAGAATTATTGCCTATTTCATATATCGGTCAATACGCAGATTTATCAAACAGAAAAAAAAATCATATCGACCTCGAACTTCGTTCTTGGTCAAATGAATTGTTCTGGTCGATAAAGCTACGTATTGACCTAATTAGCAGGCGATAATTGAATAATATTTTTTAAGTAATTTCACTGGTTTACGACTGGTCACAAGATTCCTTATACAATTGCTCATTGCCCAAACGCGTGAGACGATAACCGTGAACTTTTTTTATTCGTGTCGTTTTTAGCATAAATATTATTTGATTAAAGAAAAAGGTTTTATTAGTTTCAGTAAATTGTCTGATGCAATGTATTTAAATGCAACCAGTATTTCTTGTGATTTCATGAAATACTAATAAAACACCCGTCTGGTCACAAAAATGCGATTTTCTCAAGTTGATTTCAGGGCTGATCTTTCGGGGCGCCAATAATTTTCGGAGCTGTGCCATTCGGGCGCATTTTCTTACCGACCGGTGTAGTTTAAATAGTCATAACTTTTTTAATACGTGGATTCTTGCAGTAAGAATTATACATGTTTTACATTAAATATAGATTGTTTTAATCGTATACTCAGTACCTGTTTTACCTCAGTATTGAATATTTAATGAGTATTTAGGGTATAAACTTCAGAATTGACATCTTTTTGGGAAACATTCACGTTTAACTCGTTTAACTCGCCATATCTCACAAAATATTTGACACAATTCAAAGACATTTACACACATTGGTGTATCGTTCATTCAGCAACACGGAGAACAATTTCTTTTGTAAATATGTTGCGAATAACGTATCCAACGAGTAGAAATACTTACCCCAGTGTTGATGGGTACCTTTTTGCTTTGAGCTGATCTTTCGGTAGCCAGCTGATCTTTCGGTCGCCGGTTTACCAGTGTGATAAACATATGGAGTTTAATGGTGCGTTTTCATTGACCGTCAGTATATACTGAACAAAAAAATAAACTTCCGCTGATGTTGATACCACCGTTTCTTAACCTACTACTGAAGTATATATAATTTGCCTATTTTGAGAATCCAAACTCCATAGACACAATACAATATAAACCGCTTTAACCAGCCAGTCAAACCCAAAAAAATGGAGAGTCTAATTAAGAGTTACCAACTCATAAATCATTTTTCGCATATTCAATCACGGGAATTTTAATAACCGTTGAATACACCTCTACTTGATCTGAACACCTGGCTAAAGTTTTGATAAACGGTTTTGAATTGCAATTTTGCGTTATTTGGAGTGTTATGATCGTTAAATTTAACATTTGCATTAAAATTACCGACATATAAACGGTGTCCAGATTTGCGCCTTAATTATTGACGGCAATAATAGATGACGACACTACAATCCGATGAGTACTACTAAATAATGTATTACTCCAGTTGCATTATCAATGCTCTTAATACGAGTATTTTCTTCAAATTGTGTCGTGAAAATGCATAAGACGTAGTTTTACCTTTGACCATGCAGACTTTTCCATTGTGATTTTGGTGGGTGGGGTCATTCAACATGCATTTTTGTCAAAGAAATAATGTTTAAATGACATTCATGTACATTCTGTGTTCAAATTGCACTTATCATAATTATTATGATAAGTGAAGGTATTTAAAGTGAAATCCCCCTTCCCAAACACTAAGCCGGATAGAGTCTATGAAGAGAAATCCTCACCATTAAGCGGTCACTACGCTCCCTTCCTTTTGGTTTCTTAATGGTGAAGATTTCTCTCCATAGCCTCTATATACTTCAGGCTTCTAACACGAAAGTAAAATACTAATGGCTTGCGATGCACTTTTAAAACTGTTCATAAACCGTGTTTGACGTTCAAATAGTCCCCTGGATATTATTACCAAAAGTGTCCTCTTACAGACGACACATTACTTGGCGTCATACAGACGACACATTGCTCGGCTTCACTTCGAAATACGGCATAAAATGATTGACACTGCAATGCCTTATGGATTACCCTATATGTCGTAATTTTTCGGAAGTCTTTGTTGGAGTGGTGAAGTCATTTCCGAATATGAAGGAGGTTCCATCAATGGCACGTTGGAGGGCAGGAGAATGCTAGAGGCCGGTGAGGTCTGCATGATCCGAGACGAACATGGAAACTCAAACTTGTGAAATGGCAGGAATTAGGAGGTATTTTGCATTCAACGGAAAGTGTCGATGTATAATATTTTTAAAAATTATGTATCTTTACTTCTTCTCCAACTAAGATTTGGTGATGGTGGTTGTGGGTTGTGTGGGTGGTGGTGGTGTGTGTGGGGGGGGGGGAGTGCGGGGGCGGTTGAGGGGGAGTTGAAAAGGATATTTGACAATAAAACGTTGTTTTTTTTCTCAAGTTTTGCTGGTTATTGGTGGGGTCAAACAGTTATATGGGGGCTCAAACCTACATTAATATCAACGGCAGATCATTGGAAGGGGACACGGGCACATACTTGTAGTTCTTTAACATAAAACTTCACACTATTTAAATATTGTCTGAAAACATTTAATTTTTAGCTCTACTGGCCTGCCGAGTTGCCCGTCAAACGTCCGTCCGTCCGTCCGTCGTCCTTCGTTAAGGTTACTGTTATGCCTTTTAAATATCATTGAATTATATAGGGAAATCTCAAGGCAACATAATTACTATACACTTCTCAAAACTGCTAACTACACCGCTACGTTTTGGGTTATATATATCGATGGGTTGAATGTTTTTCAATAAAATAAAAAGGAAATACCAATTCAATCATTTTTACATCATTTCATTTTATTTTTTTCATGGGCAATGCTAGAACTAAACCACAATAAGCAATTACAAACGACCCATGTAAACACTAAAGTCACACTTTTCCCATATCTACATGAGCGGTGTAGTTAGCAGTTTTGAGAAGTGTATGTCTAATTATTTTTACACAGAATTTGCAATATAAAATCTGTACATACCAATCTGGGTAGTAGGAGCAATAAATAGTAAAATAAATCCATATAAGGTTAATAAAAGCTGTTTCTCCTTTCATAATATTACTTCGTTATGAACACAAATTTGGTATCAAAATGAAATTACACACTGACCATTGTTCAGTGATGTATCGTGTGCGGAATTATTATTCAAGAATTGTGTTGTTGAACACAACTTACCATTAATGGTCACAGATCATTTTACATACCTTGTGAAAGTTATGTTTCCGGACTCTAACATCGCCAAGAAATTCAGTTGTATGTGAATAAGGACGACCAACATTCTAAACAAAGCCCTCGCCTCTCAGTTTGACAACGATGTAACACCTATGTGTCGGAAGGAGACGTTCTCAATAATGATGGACGAGTCTAACGATCAAGGTGACAACAAGTATATTACACTGATGATACGCATCTTTGATCACAACATCAAGAAGGTGACTAGGAAGTTCCTTGGATTACCCACCTTCAACATCGGCACTGGGCAGAACCGGTTTGATTGCTTGAACCAGATATTCATGACTATGTTGTTAGAGATATATTATGGTACAAATTATTGAAATATGGCGTCAGAGGGAAAATGGTTGATATTGTTAAAGCTATGTATTAAAATGTAAAATCAAGAGTTAAGTATGAAAACCAACTAGGGGATGTATTTACATGCTATTTAGGGGTACGTCAAAGATAGAGTATTTCGCCATTTTTATTTTCGATGTACGCGGGTGCTTCAAAAAGTTTTGTCACTAGGCATATATCCTTTGAACTGGTTATTACACTGAGATAAAGTAGTGTATTTATAGTACTACAACCCGAGGTATACGTGTTTTTATCGGAACCGAGGCTTGGGTTCGCTCTCTTAAATTCCACACCAAAAATAAAAATTTCCGGTTATTTATACCCCTGACTTACCTCCCCTATCACACCTTTTGGATACTGGCATCTTTGAAAATGTCCTTGTTACAAAACGTTGTAAAAAATATTTAAATAATTCTATGCTTTTAAATTTTCTTGTACGCCATCTGTTGTTATTCGCCCATAATCTATGAAAATGATTGTCGAGAATTCGGAAAGGTCTTGCTGCAAACCAGATATGAGTGAATGCATATCCCTTAATTTTAGCAGAAATAACACTGATTTTCTTCATTTTGTTTACGGAAATGTTATAATATCTTTTAAATGTCGTAATTATTCTCATAGTATTAATATGTTTTCATATTTTTTTTACAAATCCTAATCCTTCAGTGTTTAAATTGCATATTCAACATATTATTGTAGAATTTTGTACAATGTTTAGTAGAAGACTGCCCTTCCATTTAATGTTCATTAGCTTAAAATGTTAATTTCTAAGACAATGCCTTTTCATCTACCATGCTTAAATTCTGAATCTTGTAACTGGTTACTTCGACATGTACTTAAAGAGAAACGGGCATTTAAAAAAGTAACAATTAACATACCTGAAAAAAAATCAGGACGAAAATGCCTCAGTATGTATAAGTGATGTGTATTAAATGTTCCATAACTTTCGTCACACAAACGATACAGCATTCATTTTACCATCAATGGAATGGTATTGAAACTCTCTTTCATTTGGTATCAAACATCAACACTCACAACGCAACGAGCACATAATTGTTAAAACGCGTTAGTGACAGAACTTATTGAATGACCCTCGTATATTAAGAATCATAAAATTATGCTTATTTCTATCGCATTTCTTTATGACTGATGATGAAATGATGAAATGAAGAGCAGGCGCGTAGCTGGGCTTACGCACCTACGCACGTGCGTGCAATGTTTTTCAACGTCCGTACGTCGCGGTACCACTACCTGATTTAATTTTGTCTTCTGTTTTCAAGGTGTATTAAAATATAACACGAATTCTAAAAACTGGAAATCACCGAAACACAAACAATATTTTATTAATTTTATCAAAAGGTTTTAGTCAAATCAAGGCAAATTAAGTTTTATAAATCGCTAGCGATATTTGTTAAACGACGCCAGTTAAAATTTCAGATGAAAATATGAATTATTAAAAAATATATAATTCTTTGAAAAGTGACCGATTTTAAAAGTTGAGTAGTGCATAGATAGGACGTTATATAGATATAAAGATCATCAAATATGGACGCGGCTACTGAACAACTTCCAAATAAAAAACATCTTCTTGTCAAGAACGCTTGGAACAGATTTCAACAGTGATTTATTTCTCTCATTTATTTAACATGGGTAGTCAACAAATGTTCCCACCTGGAATGGATGGAACAACTTATTTCCAGTTGAGCCCGCAACAGATGTCTTTTTACCTCCCCGGCATCCAGCCTTAGCTAGTACTGCTGGAGACAATACCCAATTAGGTAATCACCCAGCACAGAACACCAGTCGGGAAATCAGCTGCGGCCGGGAATCAAACCCAAACCCTAACCATTATACCACTGACTCCCTTAGCAAATTATTGCTAGAATTACCAGTCATTCAAGTATGTTTAAACTGCAGCATGCGGTAACAGCTACCGTCATGAGGTATAGGCTTCAGTAAGTTTTTTTTTTTTGTCTGTTTCAGCTTTCTGACCAATCAATGATTTTATTATAATGCTCCCCAGAATTGTATGATTGCATGTCCCGCTGTTCCGCTTTATTGTCCGCTTTCTTGTCCTCTCAACCCCTCGTACATTTTTCATTCGATTTTCATGAAACTTCACGGGAAGTAAGTATCGGCAGGTAGTAAGTATACTTACTCCCTGGTATCGGTATGATGTCTAGTAGCGTATATTGTCAGGGCGTTCCGATTGAATGGCTTTTTGCAGATTTACCGGACTTCGAAGTTTTTCGCAACTAAATCTTGTCCGTTTAACTCCTCTTACGTTTTTCATCTGATTTTCATAAAACTTCACAGGACAGACAGACAGACAGACTATTTATTCAGACTTGTACAAAGTGCATCGTCTACAGTACATACATATTAGCATATATGATGTCAACGTATATATACAAGTAAATGGTGAAATATATACAAATGGTATAATTAATTATTTCATTATTATTATTATTGTTATTATTATTATGTAGTAGTATAGTAAATAAGAGTAGGAGGTTGAACTAAGTAATTACCTTTCAATAGTTAATAAAGCGTTTCTTAATACAATTGATTCTTTAACATATAACGGAAGTTCTATTATTTCTTGTCATGTGATTTCAATGGTGAAATATATACAAATGGTATAATTTAGCATTTCATTATTATTATTATTATTATTATTATTATTATGTAGTATAGTAAATAAGAGTAGGAGGTTGAACTAAGTAGCTACCTTTCAATAGTTAATAATGCGTTTCTTAATATAATTGATTCTTTAACATATAACGAAAGTTTTATTATTTCTATCTTGTCATGTGATTTCAGTAACTCCAAATATTTGAAAACAGAAGGACGTTTGTAATAACAACGGTTTAAGTATTTCTTTCTAATATCAATATAACAAGGACAAATACATACAAAATGAAATTCATCTTCTATATCTAAACTATTAAAAATTAGGCAATATCTTTCTTCACGAAGTGTTCTATTGTTGGCATATCTACCAGTCTGTATTCTAAGTGGATGTACAGATAGTCTAAGTCTAGTAGAATATAGACGTAAACCTCTTGGCAAAATATCTAAATATGTTTCATATTCCAAACTAGTTTAAATATCTTTGTATACCACAGGAGGTAACAGTGTGGTTTCCAGTAGCACATATTGTCAGGATGTTCCCGTTGAATGATATTTGGTATAGTTACGAGACTTTAAGTCTAAAGTCTGTCTGCTTACGGGTACATGTAATTCCTACATTTTTCAACCGATTTTCATAAAACTTTATAGAAATACCACTATGATGTTTATTAGCGCATATTGTCAGTACGTTCCAGTTAAATGATTATTGGCAGATTTATGGGACTTCGAAGTTTTTCATCGCTCATCTCCTATATTTTTCATCACATAATTCTTTTCAGGATGTTCTGTCTGATTTGTTTTCAGGATGTTCTGTCTGATTTGTTTTGCAGAGTTTAGGGGACTTTGAAGTTTTTCAGATATAAAGCTTGTCCGCTCAACTCTTCTACATTGTTCATCCCATTGTATTTCACATGTGTACCTTTCTTCGGGGAGCATCCATCTGTTCGACCGATTTCCTGTTTTTATATGTGTGTTTTCAGAACAACTCAACTGGAATCTTCTTTTTTTTTTAATCAGCTTATTGGATTTAATTAGGATTTTGGTGAACAACAGAAGACAATTTTGATAAATATGATTAAAACGGACCTAACGATTGTCGTGTCTCCCTTTAAGTTGCTTTGAATGACATAAACTAATTTTGCAATGTTTAAAAATATCAAAAGAAAAAAGGAAAAAAAATTGGGTCATGTATGTATATGTAACATGTAACCGTGCCTTTAACATGTGGTTCAAGGGAGACGGCTACTATAGTTCACTGCAGTATGTCTACTCATATGTATGTCCCTTATTCCACAGGTATGTAACTGGCTATGTTACGGTACTGAGTTATAACTGTAAACGTTAACAAGACCAATTATCTTGAGGTTAAAGACATCACACCAGAATCAAAAGATCAAGGACACTTTACAGCTAGAGAGGATCACAAACTTGTTAATCCTCTACTGTGGAAAATATTTATTGAGGCCCTGACATAATTTTATATAAAACTACAATGTGCAATGTTTCTTTACAATTGATAAATGTTCATTTTACTGTTTCGAATAGAAACATTAAAATATGGCAGATTAAAAAGGTAAAATCTGCAAATTCAATACTAAAAATATTGAAATTAAATCATGTTGGTACTGTTACACATACAATTTAGAAATAATTAAATCGGATTTAAAATTGTTTGTCGGGGCCTCATAATATAACGGTACATACCAATCTCCAATTTTGCATGAAGTTCTCGTACTTCTCACAATGCATGAAAAAAACAATCATAATTATGCCCCCACTATTTCTGTAGGATGGATTAGGCTGGTGGGATGTCTTTAATGTATTATTTATATTGTATACGTTTGTCATGTATGTCTTGACAAACTGGTTATTGTACTAATATAGCTTGGGTGGCAGGAGTGAGTGAGTGGAAACTAACTTAGGTCACCCCTACTAACACTGCATGGCATGATAACTCTAACTAGCTCAGTCTATGCCTACCGTCTCTTAGAGAAACACCTAAATATGGATTCTTCCGGCGAGTTCTCGATTGTTTGGTATAATAGTGAAATTGCCGCGTTTGTAGATAATGTATTTCTCTAATGGCGTTTGTAGATAATGTATTTCTGTAATGGCTGCAATGTCATTCATGTCGTAATTGTTTGTTAAATGTGATGTTTGTGTATATTACAGGCTTTATATTACCCGTATAAAAAAAAATATAAATCATGGATTGGTGTTTTGAATAATTACCCCCATAAGACCATGGTTACATATACTGTTACCATAAAATATGCATTAATTGAAACTTACCCTCCGGTTAAATGTTATGCAACCTTTTTGCAATACTATTTTGTAAATAAACCATTTGCATGCTAACTGTTCTATGTTCAGCGCAGCATTAATCAATACAATGTAATAGTACATTAGTTTATACAAGAGTTATTGATTTATTTGGCATAGTCTGCAAAGTTTAGTACTTTTGATTGTACGTATTGTCTAATCCCTACTTCCGAATACTTCATCACCTGTTTCATGTTACGTGTTAAAGGGGATGTTGCACTATTCTGGAACTAGTTTCATTTAAAAGGGCTTTAAAAACCGTGGAAAAAGCTGAACAAATTATCAAAATATCTAAGATATGACCATCTGAAAATGTGCCAAAAAATCAAGTGGAGGCAGCCAGCTTTGAATGATGACATCATCTCGCCTTTTTCCATAAATGGAAAATAGATAATAAATAATGTTTAAAGCAAATAAATATATTAAATTATAAATATCTGTAAAATATTTATACTGTATGTGCTCTTTTAACGATTAACATGTGATTAACATGTATTTGCAGTGATATTCTTTGTTTTAAATGATATTTATCAATATGCAATAAATGGTAAAAAGCCACCATGCCGTCATCAATCCAAGATGGCTGCCTCCGTTTAAGAAATTTTGCAATTGTTTTAAAAGATCATATCTCCTTTATTTTTTATGATATTTTGATACTTCTTCCAGCTTTTTCCATGTTTTTTTTTTCAATTCAGTTCAATTTTATCCAGGTAAAAGATCCATATACAAGTTATAACAAACAACTGGTAAGATGAGAAAGTAAAATTACAGATAAATATATTATATGATTAAGAAGCTGACTGTTATCAATTATCACAGAAATTCTATCAGTTATCACATTATCAAAAGCAGCTTTTAGTATTGCTATATTACAGAATTTATGTCATGTACTTTCCAGTTTCAATTTAATTTTAAAATATGTTTTATCACTGTTTTTGAAAACAGTATAATATTATTTACTCAATTGTATAAAAATTTTTTTTTAAAAAATCGATAAATAAATAACTTACATTCAAAAGGAATCTTTTAACCCAATGATAGCCCATAAAGCTCGAAAGCTTATTTCCAATGGGGTCCTTATATGGGTGGTTAAGACGTTGGCAATAGGATTCACAATTTTAAGAATGTGGTAACATACTTAATTCTGCATTATATATAAAAAAAATAGTAATTAATTAATACTTAATTATTTTATATCACAGTTTAGAGCACATACAAATATATTCTACTCTTAAATATCACAGTGTTAAGCACAGTTCAGGTTTATTGATAGATGCAATTGTCATTTAGAACAATTTTCATTTTTAAAATAAAAAGTATCAAACATATACTATTTTAAATAACTACACCATTTAACACTCTTTAGTATTGGCATCAACTGAGATTGGGCAATCCCTACCTTCCATATCTGCCACCACTAGTTTAGAGTTTTAAAGCGACACATGACCTGGCTTTTAAATCCCTATTAAATGAAGCTAGTTCCTGAATAGTGCCACAACCCTTTTAATAAACATAATTGCCCTTTAAAATCTCCTAGATTACCAACAGATATTAGGCCTATATGTATAGTTTGTTGTATAACATGTTGTGATATAAATAATCTCGTTAGCTTGTCTGTTTTTGCGAGGGCTGATGTGGCACAGTCGGTAGTGCGCAGGCTTTGCCCGAGTTCAATCCTCCGTGGTGCCACTGAGTTTCGTCGGTGTGTACTTGGGCAAGATACTTTCCCTTAGCCGCGTCTGTCGAATGGGTCCATAAACCGGGTGGTCCCGTGTGTCGGTCTATCCTCCGAGCACGTTAAAGAACCATAAGAATCTATTCGATAATAAGAGTAGGGCATGGTTCCCGGATTCTTATTTATCCTTCCCCTCTCTCTGGGGTGGCTCTAAATAACATATACTGTGTTGATTTGCCATTAAACAACATTCAAAAACATTGTCATTTTTGCAACAAGCAAACAAAAGAAGAGGTATTGTCACTACTCGGGCGTCATGACACTGGTTTACGTTTGTATCTCGAAAACTTCTAAACAACCACATGATAACAGACTGTTAATGTTTTGCATGTAAGCTTGTTTCTTGGAAACTAACTACATACTGGATTGAAACTTCATGCATGCATTGGGCATCATTAGATAGCATCACACTAAAAGACAAGTTTCATAACTCATGGTTTAATTTTAACAAACTTATGACCAATTTTATATTTAGAAAAAGTTGGTTTAAAGTTATGTATGAAAGCTGTTTCTCAAACTACTTCACATAATAAAATAAAACTGTATACATGTCTTCGGCATCTTAATACATCATTACAGAGCCAAGTTCTATAACTATTGCTTTTTGTCTCTTCACAAGTATGGCCTCTTTATATTTAGAAAAAAATGGTTATAGTTTTGTATATTAGCTTGCAAGTTTTTGTCGGAGTGAGTGGCAGAAGAGAGTGTCTTCACCAATAGATAGCTGCACCAACAGATAGCGCCTCTTGTTTTAATCCAACACTGTGCTCTAGATTGTAGTGAAAGAGGGCAAGGCAATGGTCATCGGTGCAGAAGAGGTCATCGGGGTCAACCAGAGCAGATTAAAATAGGGTCAGTAGCTTATTTATATATCCCCCCCCCCCCATTTATATGAGCACTTCTCCTCTCTCTGGGGCGGCTCTAAATAATCTGTACTGTGTTGATGAGCTGATAAACAACATTCAATTCAATTCAATATGCAAAATTTATGCATGCTTTACTTTTGATTTATTTTTTTAAACTCGTACAACATAGTTATTGCTCTATGGGAAAAGTCATCTCGTATAACATAGTTATGGCTCTATGGGAAAAGTCAACTCGTACAACATAGTTATTGCTCTATGGGAAATGTCGTCTCGTATAACATAGTTATTGCTCTATGGCAAAAGTCGTCTCGTATAACATAGTTATTGCTCTATGGGAAAAGTCGTCTCGTACAACATAGTTATTACTCTATGGGAAAAGTCAACTCGTATAACATAGTTATTGTTGAAAAGTCAACTCGTATAACATAGTTATTGCTCTATGGGAAAAGTCGTGTTGTAGCTCTATGGGAAAAGTCAACTCGTACAACATAGTTATTGCTCTATGGGAAAAGTCGTCTCGTATAACATAGTTATTGCTCTATGGGAAAAGTCATCTCGTATAACATTGTTATTGCTCTATGGGAAAAGTTATCTAGTATAACATAGTTATTGCTCTATGGGAAAAGTCAATTCGTATAACATAGTTATTGCTCTATGGGAAAAGTCATCTCCTATAACATGGTTATTGCTCTATGTGAAAAGTCATCTCGTATAACATAGTTATTGCTCTATGGGAAAAGTCATCTCGTATGACATAGTTATTGCTCTATGGGAAAAGTCATCTCGTATAACATAGTTATTGCTCTATGGGAAAAGTTATCTCGTATAACATAGTTATTGCTCTATGGGAAAAGTCAACTTGTATAACATAGTTATTGCTCTGTGGGAAAAGTCATCTCGAATAACATAGTTATTGCTCTATGGGAAAAGTCAACTCGTATAACATAGTTATTGCTCTATGGGAAAAGTCGTCTTCTCGTATAACATAGTTATTGCTCTTGATACAAATGTTTCTTAACTGCTTCAGATACTGCATATCATCAATAGATAGTGTGTCTCGCATTTACTAGCTATGAAATGAGTTGATTTAAAACGTAAACTGGTTGGAAGATATAGATAGAATATTAACATTTTCCTCATAATAATAAAGCGCAATAGTTAATACAATCCCCATAAATAGCTGTCACGTGGACCTCGACGATATCAGCAAATGTCATTTATTTGCTGCCAAGTTTGAAATAGCTAACCCTGACGCGTAACTATAGTAAGGAAATACCTTCTTAGGGTCTAGGATGAGCCTCGTTGATTCCTGTTAGGTGCCATATAACCTTTCATGCGTTGGTGCGCCTTAAAGGGAGTACATCAGGCTTTTCATGGGTGTCTAGGTGTCCGACTTAAAATTGACAAATATTAATATTTTCTATTCTACATGGCCAAAACATAATGAATGAGCCTAAAAATTATCCCTTATTTGCAAAGAAATTCATTCTGCACAGTAATACGTGCTATCCTAGGTGACGCACCAGGGCTAATTTCAACTATTACGTCCAATACGTCCTAGCTTTATGGTGTTTTCAAAGTTTAGACATTAACAAAATGGTTCGAACATCATATTTTGATTGATATAAGTGTTTTATCATGAATTGGAACATTTTTATAATTTAAGATATTTCTAGAAAAATCACGATGTACCCCCTTTAAAACCCAATTCAGTTCTGTTCTTAGGGTCTAGCTTGTATTTATATGTTCATTGTAATTTCTTTTGGTGGTTTATAGCTCAGTTGGTTTATTTTATCAATGTAATACAGAAAAAATATATTCGAAAAATTCCAAAAAAAAGAAATCCTGATTGACTTTTAAAAGCTAGTAGGATCATGTCGTATCATCTTAACATCATTTTGAAAAACTTTATGTTTTTCACTTGGAAGCCTTTTTCAAGGATAACGTACATACTTTTACATCTTGAATATACAGATTGAGAGCTACAATGTATAATAAACATTTATTTTCAAGATAACTTCGGAAGAGACATGACGACAAATTTGGCGTTTATCAAAGCACGCCATATGACGTTAACCTGTTGCGCCATAATATTAATTGAATAAATAAGTGACAATCAAACAAGTTATATTGGACTTCTCTTAAAGAAAAAAAAGAAAAAAAGTTTGATTCGATAATGTTTACAGAAGTTATGGCCCTTTGCATCATTCAATGGAATGACAACGATAACCGTGTGTTTGCTTCTAGTCATTGGCTTGTCAACAAATTATTTTGTTAAAGGATCATTGGCTTTTGTTGGTAGCTTTTATTGGAGGCGCCTTGATCCATTCCACCATCTTTAAAAATGTACATGGTATCAAAACATATTGAAACAGTATTGCATACCATATTGTGATATCTACGTCATCATTTCTTACTTTGATATTTGTTTACCATCCACATCTTGTGGCTGGGAACATTGGTGCAGTCGTTGTTAAATAAAACCAACAAAATAAGCTCACTGTGTTCTAGCTTTTTTTTTGCTCGGCTTTGGAAGCATATAGTCGTTGTTTTCACAATATGTTCCCATTTTAATTGTTCAAATTTCTAGCTCTGGTTAAATTAATAAAGAGAATATATATCCATAATGTATACTGAAAGAAATAAGTTTAGCACATAACATGGTAAATGCAGATTCAAAGCTATGTGCTTCAGCCGCCATTAACAATATAATTAACATAATTAACAAGTATATACAGGACATTATTTTTAAACGATATCTGCGAAAAAAGTAGCAACATGTTTTAATTTACCTGCTTTACAGAAATAATTTCGTTTGTATTTCATTATAAAGGGAGATAATTTTAAAAATTAAAACTTTGGTTCGTAATTTATCTCAGGCATACGGTGTCCGGTTGGGGCCAGGTACAATGTCGCAGTGTCGCCCGACAACGCGACATCACAATACGACAATGCGACATTGCGATACGACTACTCGACATTGTGATACGACATCGCGACATTGCAATACAACATCGTGACAATTATGTCGTGATGTCGTATGACAATGTCTTGATGTCGTATCGTGATGTCGTGTTGTCGGGCATCGCATTGTCGCGCATGACAACGCGACATTACGACGCATTGTCTTAATGTCGCCCACGACTATGCGACATTCTTACAATTGTCGTAATGTCGCCAACGACAACACGACATTCTTTCAATTGTCGTAATGTCGCGATGTCGCGATGTCGTTGGCGACATTACAGCAATTGAAAGAATGTCGCATTGTCATGGGCGACATTACGAAAATACGACATAATGTCGCATTGTCGTGCACGACAATGCGACGCCCGACAATGATACATCGCGATGCGACATTGCGATACGACATCAAGACATAATTGTCGCGATGTCGTATCGCAATGTCGCGATGTCGTATCGCATTGTCGAGTTGTCGTATTGCAATGTTGTACTGTCGCATTGTCGTGAGCGACATTGTATCTGGCCCCAACCGTACAGGCACCTTGTTTCTCGAAAAAATTGTGCAGATTGACACCTTATCTCGGCAGTTACGTTCCGATCCCGTCAGGTGCACTTCTTTTGATGACGTCAGGCTATAGTTGATGACGTCTGGGTAGTTTTGAATGGAAAAAAATGTGGAAAATATGGAAAAAAGTAAATTAAATGTTTTTAAACGATCGACATGATAAATAGAATATCATGTTAGTGCTTATCAGGTCCGGCATGAAAAAAATGAAGCCCTCGGCCCAGCCTCGGACTTCATTTTTTTCTCAGCCTCACCTGATTACCTGGATAGGATCAGGCACTAACATGATATTCTCTATTTTTTTCAGTATATGTTTGTGATATGAGTGTAGCTTTTTATGTTTCAGACAACCAGTGAATATGTCTGCAACAGATGGGTGTAAAACTGGTGAGAGATTTTTTATTCAATGAATATAAATGTATTATAAGTGAATCACTGCTTGTTTTCTATACAGTGAATGTAATATGTTTGTAATTGTGTGTTGTCTATTTTCAAATACCAGATAAATATGTGGCTATATGTGTAAACTGTTTCAACTTGTGTTCTGCAAATATGACTATTGTTTTGTGAATGTAACTACTGTTCTGCAAACGTAACTCTTGCTCTGCGAATGTAACTCCTGTTTTGCAAATATAACTCCTGTTCTGCAAATATAACTCCTGTTCTGTGAATGTAACTCTTGTTGTGCAAATGTAACTCCTGTTCTGCAAATATAACTCATGTTCTGCAAATGTAACTCCTGTTCTGCAGATATTACTCATGTTCTGCAAATATAACTCATGTTCTGTGGATGTAACTCCTGTTCTGCGAATGTAACTCTTGTTCTGTGAATGTAACTCCTGTTCTGCGAATGTAACTCCTGTTCTGCAAATATAACTCCTGTTCTGCGAATGTCTTGTTGTTCGAAAGTAACTTGTTCTGCAAATGTAACTCCTGTTCTGTAATAATAACTCCTGTTCTGCGAATGTAACTCTTGTTGTGCAAATGTAACTGCTGTTCAGCAAAGATAACTCCTGTTCTGCGAATGTAACTCTTGTTGTGCGAATGTAACTCCTGTTCCACAAATACAACTCCTGTTCTGTAAATATAACTCCTGTTCTGCAAATGTAACTCCTGTTCTGCAAATATAACTCCTGTACTGTAAATATGAACAAATATAAGAACATTTAAACAGTTATAATTCTTGCTTTGCAAATATACGGTTCTTAACTGTGTTCTGAAAATATAACTTCTAACTTTTTTCCTGCATATTTAGCTCTCGATCCGCAAATATAAACTGTGCCATTCTGCAAATATTAAGGCTTCAATTATATTTCTTGTTCTACAAATCTATAATGTGTTCCAATCCGCAAATATAATTCTTGTTCCGCAAATATAAATTGTTCTAGCTATTGTTACGTATGGATACCTTCTTATTTTGTTTGCATTTAAATATTGAGTGTGAGTTTGTGTACCTTGTTTTGATGTTTGTAGTGAGTGATTGTACTTACAGTGAAAGAAGATGCACTAGACAAGCCTGAAGATCTGACTAATGCACCAGAGGTATGTAACAAACACAGAGAGCAAAGAAGATACACTAGACAAGCCTGAAGATCTGACTAATGCACCAGAGGTATGTAACAAACACAGAAAGCAAAGCAGATGCACTAGACAAGCATGAAGGTCTGCCTAATACACCAGAGTAATGTAACAAACACAGAGACTTAGAAGTTGCACTAGACAAGCCTAAAGGTCTGCCTAATACACCATAGAAAAGTAGCAATCACAGAGAACAAAGCAGATGCGCTAGACAAGCATGAAAATCCAACCAATATACCGCAGGTATGTTATGAATACAGAGAGCAAATAAGATACACTAGACAAGCCTGAAGATCTGCCTGATATAATAAATAATAGATAGTACAATTTGTGAAAACAGTGCAATGTTTGTGCATAAAATTCGTGAAAACAAGGCACTTGTGGCCATAAACTTCACTTTTTCACATACAGTCCGTGAAAATAATGCACTTTTGGCCTTTAAATTTGTGAAAACTTCACTTTTTCACATACTATCTGTGAAAACAAGGCACTTGTTTGAAAATAATTTTTGAAAACGAGGCACTTTTGTATGTACACTTTGTGAAACTTGGCACGTAATAATTTCTGAAAGCAAGGCTCTTCAAGAGTACAACCTGTGAAAACAAGACACTTTTTATTCGACTTGTAATGTCTAAATTGAACTTCAAAGCATGGAGTGCCAAAAGGGGCTAAAAACAAGGGCAGAGCTCCTCCCATATTGCTGCCAGAGGGTTTAAATAGATGTTCCTGCAGGCATTAGGGCATTTCTGGTGTTTATAAGATATAGAACAAATAGTTGTAATTGCAAGATATTCAGAGGTAATTTCAAAGTAACTGTAGTAGTTGAGTTAATTTCAAGATATTTGAAAATGTTTAAAGATAATTTTGGTGGTTCAAGCTATCTGCAGGATTATATTTCAAGACATTTGTATGTAATATCAAGACTCCTAATTTAATAAATACTGATAAAGGTGATCCTTTGAGAGCAACAAACAAAATTAAGAGAATAAAGCAGCAGACTCGGTTTTATTGAGTCTGTTCATGAGAAGTAATGAAAGAAGCAACAACTCTCACGCTCCCTAGCACCGGCTTAAGCGGTATTCTACTTCAAAGCCACCTATATTGGGCTCGTTGGCTCGTTTAAACCATTAAAAACAGTCTATTAAATCATTTTAGAATTATTTTATTATTAGAATTTTGTGTTTCTGTGTTTCAAGAACCTCAGTACTCAATGTCTAGTAAAACCTCACTGTGGTCTGAGAATGTAATGAGCTTTAAATTAACTGGTTTCATTGGTCCAATTTTTATCACTGAACCAATCAGAATGCTTCATTCATATTTTCACTTGGCTGCTTTTATCATGACTTCACTTTCTGGTATTATGACATCACACCCTGGTCTTATGACAGCACATTATTACATCACGTCATGCTATTATTATGCAACTCAGTGTGTTCTCAGAACTGAATGAGCAGTTTAATTGCTGTGAGAAACAGATTAAGACTGTTTGTATCACTCATTGAGTAATGAATTTCTTGAAACCAAGAAGCACAAAATTCTAAAATATATAATAATTTTAAAATGACTTAATAGTCTGTTTAAATTGAATCATCAGACTGTTATGAAATATTAATTAACTCATGCAGTTTGAACACCGTCGTCATTCCAAAAAACAGAGATGGGACCTGTCGACCTCAGCAACTCCCATATCCAAAGACAACAAGTTGCGCAGTCATGCATACCAGAAAGTGTGTTCAAAGTTGCAACCCTTACCTAGCACATCAACGGCGGAACAAAAAGGTGCAATAAGTCGTCGAGACAACTTGAACGACAAAGTATGTAAAAATCCTGATATTTTGAATGCTAAAATTGCTTATACACTAATAGATTCTCCAATTTCCATGTCATTAAGAAATAAAGTATTTCCAATGGGCTTATATTTTCCCAGATCAATACCTGGTGGGCGAGACTTGAAGAGCATTGATACCAAGAGTCGTAGGCCCGCGATTTCGATGTGTTTTAAAGGGACACACGGCAATCTTTTTTTTAAAAACTCACGGCGTCCCGTTAGTTTTTCTCTTCACTTGCATTTGTTCAGTCATTAAAAGTAATTGTTAGAATAGTTCAAAGCAAATTATTTTTGCACTATTACTAACTTTTTATAATAGTGCATCAATAATATGTTTACAAATTTGGTGAAATACTGAAGAAAATTGAAATCTCAATTTTTTATTTAATCATATGCAAGCAGTTTTAAAGTCAAAATGACGCAGGATAACTAAATTGAGAAGCAAATTTTAATGTTTGAATAAAACTCAAGATTGCCATGTGTCCCTTTAAGTCCCAAAATGCAGGTTTTGATCTCCGCTGGAAATTTATTATTTCTTATCAAACATGGATTTTTATGTATCGATCATGATACACAATTTGTCCGGAGAAGGAACAACAAATTCTCACAAGTTATATATTATGCCAATCTGCAGCTTCATCCTATTTAAAGTGTTGTTGGAACGTTGCGTCACTTAAAATAACACATTGCATTGTTGTTTTGCATCTGACGTTTAAAATATGACATCTAAACAGTTACCGTTTTTATGGCGTTTAAATTAATAATATCTTAAAGGGGATGTTGCAATATTCTGGAACTCGTTTCATTTAAAAGGGCATTAAAAAACGTGAAAAAAGCTGAAAAATTTATCAAAATATTTTAAAAAATATAGGAGATATAACGTTTTGAAAATGTGCAAAAATATTCTAATGGAGGTAGCCATCTTTGACATCATCGCACCTTTTTCCATATATGGAAAATAGATAATATATAGTTTTTAAAGCAAATAAATGTATTAAATTATAAATACAAAGTAAAATATGTATGTTCTTTTTACGATGTATTTGCAGTGTTATTCTTTGTTTTAAATGAAATGGTAAAAAGGAGCGATGACATCATCAATCCAAGATGGAGTATTTGCACATTTTTAAAAAATATCTCCTGTATTTGTTATGATATTTTGGTAATTCTTTCAGCTTTTCCCATGGTTTCTAAAGCTCTTTTAAATGACTCTAGTTCCAGGATAGTGCAATAACCCCTTTACCAGGATAACGTATGTGACGTCAGAGGTATTGATAGTACTTTTAAAACCTCCAATCAGCTTGAGATTTCAATAGACAATGTTAGATACAGGAACACTTTTTGCAGATACTTTAACAGTCTTTCAGTCATACCATGACACTGTCTAATTTTAGCAGAAAACTCAATGCTCAGCTTAATATAATACTGCCACATTGGAGTACCACATTATAGACATGACCTGATATACCACCCAGTCATCGACATGGGGCCAACCAGTCTTTTTGCTACCCTTTGTATGCTTAATTTCAGGCAGTGGAACTACTAGTGTCGTTGTCTGTAAACACCTACGGATCACGACTTGACTAATCGAAGAATAAGAGATCTTATATACTCGCCCTGGTGTTTGCATCGGCGTCCCACATCAAGGTTTGCCTGTAAGCTGTGTTTACAAGTCTATCTATCTTACATTTCTTATCCTAGCACAACCAAATTTGGCCATGAGCTTCCTTATAGCATTATCTTAAGGGCTGCGTAAGTCATTTTGGTTCCTGTAACCCAAGGGCTCCCTGGAACCCAAATTATGATAGCCCTTAAAATGAGTCCTTTCACATCAAATGTTGCATGTAAGCTGTGTTTACAGGTCTGTATCTCTTACAATTCTTGTCCTAACTCTACTAACTTTGGGAATTGGTTTCCTTATAGTATGTTGTAAAGGGCTGCATAAGTAATTTTGTCCTACAAATTCTGGGCTCCCATGGAACCCAAATTGTGATGGCCCATAAAATGTGCAATGAAGACGGATCAAGGTTTGTGTGTAAGCTGTTATATCTATATCTCTTAAAATAGTTTACTTATGTCACCCAAATTTTGGTGGTTTGGGATTTCTTATAGCAGTATTCATCCCCCGCACCCACCAACCCCTTCCCCACCACCACCACCACCTGAAACTCGATTTTTATCTCTGCTGTCCAAAGGCCAGCAGAGCTTGTGGGATGACGAGTTGTCCGTTGTCCGCCTGGCATTAATTTTTGCATTATGAACAGTCTAGAGCCTTTATTATTAATTAGATCTTTACAAAACTCTGCCCGTGTCTTTATATCATTAAAAGCTCGCACAAGTTCGAAAACCAGCCAGATCGGATTAATTTCACCAGAGTTATGGCCCTTGTTTTGCTGAAAAATGCCATATTAAGCATTGTAAACACTCTAGCACCTTCATATAGTATGTGATCTTTACCAAACTTGTACAGACTGTTAATACTAATGAAAACTTGGACAAGTTCGAAAACCAGCTAAATTGGGTCAGTAACACCAGAGTTTAGGCCCTTGTATTTTCTGAAAAATGCCATTTTCTGCCTTGTGAACACTAGCACCTTCATTTATAATTTGATCTTTACCAAACTTGCACAGATTGTTAATATCAATAAAAGCTTGGAAAATTCGAAAATCAGCCAACACCAGGATTAATGGCCCTTGTTTTTTCTGGAAAATGCCATTTTCTGCCTTGTGAACACTCTAGCACCTTCATTTATTATTTGATCTTTACCAAACGTACATAGATTGTTAATATCAATGAAAGCTTGGACAAGTTGAAAAATCAGCCTAATTAAATCAGTAACACCGGAGTTATGGCCCTTGTATTTTCTGAAAAATGCGATTTTCTGCCTTGGGAACACTCTAGCACCTTCATTTATTATTTGATCTTTACCAAACTTGTAAAGATTGCTAATATCAATGAAAGCTCAGACATGTTTGAAAACCAGCCAAATCGGATCAGTAACACCGGAGTAATGGCCCTTGTTTTTTCCCTGAAAAATGCCATTTTATTTCTTGTGAACACTCTAGCACCTTCATTTATTATTTGATATTTACCAAACTTACACTGATTGTTATTATCCATGAAAACTCGGACAAGTTCGAAAACTAGCCAATTTGAATGAGTTACAGCAGAGTTATGGCCCTTGATTTGCTGAAAATTGCCATATCCGCCTGGTGAACACTAACCCTTGATTTATTACTTGATCTTTACCAAACTTGCACAGATTGTTATTATCAATGAAAGCTCAGACAAGTTCAAAAACCAGTCAAATGGGATTAGTAACAGCAGAGTTATGGCCCTTTTTTTCTGATAAAAAGCTAAATTCTGCGTTGTTAATACTCTGGCACCTTCATTTATTATTTGATCTTTACCAAACTAACACCTGTAGATTGTTAATATCAATGTAAGCTCAGACAAGTTTGTAAACCAGCCAAATCATATTAGTAACACCGGAGATACGGCCCTTGTTTTAGTTATAAATGCTGTATTTTGCCTCATTAAACTTTGAAGGGATGATAAGTACCAAATCTAGTTATGTATATCGTCACCGTGTTCCAGTTGAATGATTTTTGGCAGAAGTATGGCCCTTTAAAGGTTTTGATACACACACTTTGTCCGGACTTTTTTTTCCTGACCCCTGGCCGGATTTCAGCGAAACTTCGCAGGGATGATCAGTACCAGGCCTAGTTATGCATGTTATCGCCATATTTCGATTGAAAGATTTTTGGCTGAGTTATGGCCCTTTAAATGTTTTAATGCATACATTGTGTACGGACTACGTTCTCCTGAACCATTGACCGGATTTCAGTGAGACTTTGCAGGGATGATCAGTACCAGGCCTAGTTGTGCATGTCATTGCCGTGTTCCGGTTGAGTGATTTTTGCGAAGTTATAGCCCTTTAAAGGTTTTGATACACAAACTTTATTCAGACTAGTTTCTTCTGAACTCCTTGCTGAATTTGAACGAATTTTGGCAGGGATGATTAGTACCAAGCTTATTTGTGCCTATCATCGCTGTGTTTTGGTTGAACGAGTTATGGCTTAATATACACAAACTTTATCCAGACAATTTTTCCTGAACCCCTGACTGGATATCAGTGAAACTTGGCACGAATGATCAGTAACAAGCCTAGTTGTGCGTGTTGTTGTTCTCCATCAAAGATTCCATATACCCAGTAGAGCAATACAGACCTTCTTGGGCCTCTTGTTTTTACATATTTCTGTGTTGTTTTGGTTTATCAGTTTTACATATATAGCCATGTTGCGCTCCCCCCCACACCCACCACACACCAACCATACCCCGACCCCATCATCACCACCACCCGAATGTGTTTTTTTTACATATCTCTATGTTGTTTTGTTTTATCAATTTGTTTGCACCCCCGAATGTTGTTTTTTTTTTTTTTACATATGTCTGTTGTTTTGTTTTATCAAATCTTAACCTATATCAATGATGCATCCCCGCCCACCCCACTGCCTCCCATCCCCCAACCATCCCCCAACTATCATCACCACCACCCAACTGGTTTTGTTTGTTTTTTACATATCTCTGTGTTGTTGTTGATTGATTCATTTTATCTTCCATTATTTGGATATTAAAATTTTAATTTGAACTCAATCATTATTAGGCCTTGAGCCAGGACCCAAAATTTTCGATATTGTTACCAACTCAAGGGACAAATTCTACCATCACTTTTTGAAAAGAGCAATGTATATAGATTACATTTTTCCATGATAGCAATCTGGAACAGGTAGCTTATACAAAATAAATCGAACATTAATAGGTTATCATTGTAACGCTTTCATATAAATTAAGTTTTTGATGTTCATGTTTGAATGTCATGCTTGTGTGAATAATTATTGATGTACTTTTTAAAGATGCACTTAAGTTTATAATTCACTGAGTTACATAAAGCGTAAATAAGCTCTTTTTTAGCACTGAATTTAGTTTAAAATCTCTATTTTGCTTCAAATTAGAAGTCAATTTACCCCACCCACTATTGACACATTTCTATGCATTTAGTTTAGTTAATATTTCTTACAATATATGTGTAAACTTGTAAGAATAAGTAATTTACAACCTTTCTACATGATTTAAATAATATTATAATATGAATAAGGGATTGTTATGATATATTGATGAAATTAAGTACTAAGCAATGTTCATGGCAATGTTCATGGCATTGCACATATGTGTTCAGTAAGCCTGATAAAAGTTGAGACACATGCCAAACTGGAAGTATAAGCCTTCCTCAAAGTAACTGCAACATAAATAGTATTAACATGTTCTGATATATACATATATTGCACAGACGACACATAGTCCAAAGGATTCTAGATAAAGGAAATGGGCGGTTTAACCTGTGTTTTTTTTAACAAAAGTCTTTTTTAGGTGTATGCGTCATGGCAATACTTATTATGATTACACATTTGGATTATGTATTACACATAAATACATGAATTAAACATTGCATATTGCAACGCAAAAACCACCCATTACAACACAATGAAGAATTCTGCATATGAAAAGTAAAAATAGTATACATGTATATGCATTTGCACGAACCATTTCTGTGTTACTGAAAAAAGAATCGACGAAGATGAATTGATTTGAATTGGGGTTTTACGGCGCACCAACACAAACATGTTATATGGCGCCAACAGGAATGAACATTCGACCCGGCTCACTCTTTATTAACATCTAGATAAACATTTGCAGAACCTTCTTACCTGCAGAACTGCAGAGTTGCTGCAAATTCTCAAGTAAACACTCCATTTTTCGCTGGAGCCACGATAACTGCCGCCACTGAAGTAGCACCTGAAACAATACAGGTTTCATGATGAAAATAATGAACAAAAATGACAAAATTAACAAGAATTCGGGGAAATGTTACCCCTATGCCTGGATATGCAGTGGTCATATTCTTGCTCGGGAACCACACGGCGTCGACGAAGAAATATGTTTAGGGTGATACCCAGAACACTGTACTAACTACTTACCCTGGCAACTATTTGTTAGTATTGGTGCAGTTATTACAATATCACCTGCTTAGGATATGTATCTAAACATAGGTAGTGATGTTCTCCGTATTTCATTTAGAGTATGGAATTAACCTAGGATAGTAAGCATCAACCCTAGCGCGGTGGGGGGTGGTGAGGGTGGGTGTGGGGTTGGATATATAGGAATTTAGGAACCTGCCCACTGACAAATAGACACCTATGTTTCTTTAACATGATGGGAGAAAAAAAAACAAGCGATACACGGGATCGCCTGGTTTACGTCCCCATCCGACGGACGAGGGTAAAAGTGTCTTGCCCAAGAACACACTGATAAAATTCACTAGCTCCGGTGAGGCTTTAACCAGGGTCCTCTAAATTTAAAGTCCCCCGTGCTATCCACTGCATCAACAGGCTGTATGCGCTCAAGCAGGATGACTGCATTAAAATACATACAACTAAAATGTTAATCCGTCATAAAGGTTATATCCAAGAAGATGGGTTCACAACGCGAGTTAGCATCAAGTTCATGTATGTCGAGTTGCAATATGCCTGCAAGCCTTATATATACCCAGCTCATTGCTGTTTTGATAAACTTGGCAATTAATGCCTTGGGATACAACAGGACAATTAAGAATACTCAGTACATATTATCTCATTTAAATAATATAACTTAATGTGACAATATAACATACATATAAGATATAAAAATATTTTTAACGCTTCCAAATAAGAATCGGTACCCAGTGCATCGAGATAGATTACATTTAGTGATCACGGTTAGTTTACTGATGTTTACTCTAAAAGCTATATCCGACATACATGTCCTATTGCAGTTATGGTATCTATCCCGCCAACAACAGCCACATTTTACAACATATGTACATCGTTTCTAAACCTACTGACCACGAGGTATATACATAACTTACATCGTTTGAGAATCAAAACTCTATAGATACAATATAAAAAGCTTTAACCAGCCAGACAAAAAAATAAATAAATGGATAATTCATTTTACACTTATTCAATTACGGTTATTACAAAAACCCATGAATAAACATATACTTTTAAGCGACACATATGCATTATTATATGAGATGAACACCTGGATAGAGTTTTGATAAACTGTTTTTGTAGTGTAATTTTGTCGTCATTTGACGGGTTATTTTAACATTTGTATAACAAACACCTAAAAATCAACAGTTAAACCGTAAAATGCCTTTTCTTTTCCTTTCTGTTTTTTTTTGCAATTTGTCGAAAATGCAGTGGTCTACTTTGTGATTTTAGTTCATGGATTTATTCAATATTCGACTTGTAAACATGGTTAAGTCTTCATAATGGAATACCTTATCAAAAGTCACATTCTCTATATATTTTAGTTCGCTTAAATCTTTTGAAGTGATTTTATGAAAAGTGTACAAGTTCAAGCCATAAACAAGAGACCCACTCGCCTTGTCTCAAAGTGCTCTCATGTTTTAAGAAACAACAACAATTTCTTTATATAAATCTGTAAAACTGTGACCCCCGTAGTGGCCATATTTGACCCCATTATCGCCATTTGAACAAACTAGGTAGAAGATCATAAGCTTATGGTACATGCGAACTATTATTTAGCTTCTGAAGTATCAGAAAAGCTGTTTGAATATGTTTTCCTATATAATTCAATGTTATATAGTGTGACTCCCGGGACAGGGCAAATTTGATTCCAGGCTTGATTCAAGGGACACGATTAAAATTATTTGGTACAGGACAACAATCTTAAGCTACATGTAGCTTATTACACCTCTAGCTCTTGTAGTTTCAGAGAAGATGTTTATAGACGTTCCTACATAACGCTATGTAAATATGTGATCCCCGGGACCGGGCGAAATTTGACCATAAGATCACCATTTGAACAAAATAAATTGGTAGAGATCGATACTCTTATGCTACATGCATCGTATTAGACCTCTAGCTCTTGTAGTATCAGAAAAAGAATATTTGTATGGACTTTCCTATATAACTCTTTGTAAAACTTTAACCCCAGAACCACCCCAACACCACACCCCACCCCCGTGTGGTTGCCGGGGTAGAATACAACCACTGCAAACACAATACACCGTCACATGCAGAGGGGTAGGACCACCACCCACCCCACGTTCATATTCATTTTGTCATTTTTTTGTTCATGCTCATTAAAGGTCTTCATCATGACCCCTACATTGTTTCAGGTGCCATCTCGCTCACATCACTAAGAGAAGTGGCAGAAAAACAATAAACGTGGCTCCAGCGTAAATGGAGTGTCTGCAATAGAATTTGCAGCAACTTTGCAGTTCAGGGTGAGAAGGTCATAGGCCCATTCTCCATATTTTATCTCGATGTACATGGAGGATGAGCCTGGCATGTTCATGCCTGTTAGGCGCCATAAAACCTTTCATGTGTTGGTGCGCCTTAAAACCCAATTCAATTCAATAACCCCAGAACCGGGCCATAGTTGGACACAGTCACGATTTAAACAAAAGTGGTAGAGAACCATAAGCTTGTACAATGTGCAAAATAGTAGACCTCTGGCTATTGTTTTTTTTAAAGAAGAGATTTTAAAGATGTTTCTATATGACTCTATGTAAATATATGACCCCTGGGGCGGAGCCAGATATAACCCCAGGGTCAACATTTTAACAAACTTGCTAGTGGACCATAAGCTTATGCTTCATGCATAATATGGGACCTCTAGCTCTTACAGCTTTAGAGAAAATTATTTATTTTTAAAGATTTCCTATATAACTGTATGAAAAAATGTTACCCCCGGGGCTGGGCCATATTTGACCCTGGGGTCACCATTTTAAAATACTTGGTAGAGGACAGTAAATGTATAATACATGCAAAATATTAGACCTGTAGCTCTTCTAGTTTCATCAAAAACGATTTTTTAAAGAAACAAGAGTTTTGTTAAAAGGGGGAGATAACTCTAATAACAGGAATCAGCTACCCTGTTCACACTGCTATCATGGATTTTTTGTTTCTCTACAAGGTACTCAATAACATGGTACTAGTAAGAATTTGTCCCTTGAGATGGTAACAAAAAAGTGTATGGCTCACGGTCTATATTTACATATAAAACAATTTAGATTAAATTCAGATACACGGATGAAATATAAAAAAAAATTGAAATGAGGTCACAATAAAAATTGCTAGATTCTCATCCCCTCCATCCCCGAGTTGACTTTCGAACACAAATTTCTTTCAAATGACAGCAATTTTGGATTAAAACTGATAAAAATAAAAAATAAAATGTCACACCCTGCCCCAAATTTGACTATAATTTGTATGAGATTCTAACAATAATTTTATATCGGCCCGAGTTTCTATGCCCACCCCGCCCCCCCAACCCCACCCCACATTATTTTAGCCTTGTTTTCCAATGGTACATGTATATATGCTTGCTATATAATTTATTATTATCCGAATAGTCGAGCTGCGCTGTTCTCAGACAGCTCTTGTTATTTCTTAATATCTTCCTGCAGGATTTTCACCAAACTCCACCAGTATGTTCATTATATGGATCAAACATCACGTACACACTTTTGGATCGCTGTGACCAACTTCGATGAAATATAGATCCATCCGGTCTCTGCTAAGACATGCTATCTTGCTTCTTTCTCGCAGAATTATCACAATGTTCCTTATATGCACCTAACATCATGTACACAATTTAGGGTTACTGTGACCTACTTTCGACCAAATATAAGTCATACCCGGTCTCTGATACGACATGCATCCCCCGCTGTTAATGATATTAATTAATTATAAAGTATGTAAGGAATGAATATCTCATGGGATTGACAATGATGTTGGTAAAATAAATAATTCTTCATAAGGCTTTAAAGAAAAAGGAGTTTTTTTCAGCTAACCCGACCAACCCTATTATTTAGCCGCCGACCCTAAAAAAAAATATTGCCAAAAAAAAAACAATTACAAAAAAATTATTAAAATAAATAAATAAATAATAATAAGAAGTTGAACCCATGAACCAAGGTTTCTTATGGAGAAAACCAATAAAAAAAAAAATGCCTCCAGTGAGATTTGAACCCACAACCCCATGGGTTTCCAGCGTACATTACCAAATATTGAAAAAGGGCCATAACCATGTATTATCTAGGTATTAATTCCCCTGTATTTTTTATCATATTAGAAGTATTTTTTCATTAACAAAATTAAGGTCATTAATAATAAAAAAAAAAAATTGCCTTAGCAAAACCTATTTTGATTATCCTATTTTGTTTGAAGCCGTTAGCGGAAACAAACCATTTATTTATATATATGTTGTGGTCGTTACAATTTTCAAGGTCATGCAAATGTCCTGTGCAGTATTTTAGCATTGAACAATAAGTCTATAGTTTTCTCGTTTAATGGGAATTTTGAATATTCACTAGCGATGTTGAATGGAACCGGGCATAAATGCTGTAACCCAGGATACCAAGGTGAGGTTAACTGTGCAAAATGAATATCCTTGCATTTAAGGGGTAATTCTTTGGCGCATTCATTATGTTTAGGCCCTTTAGAACAGAAAATATAATTATTTAAATCAGACTCTTAGACCACCCCCTACCCCCATGCTCATGATCATGACCCCTCATCAGCTCCACTTACAGAAGATGCATCTTCAACTCCAGGTAACATCTGAGATATTTAGTAACTACAGACGGTCTGGAGGAGTGATTTGGTGTCAAATCAAATTGAAATTACAAACAAGAAAAAATTGATGCAAAGTGTCAATTCGCCAGTAAGCATGTTGCTGTTGTTTTAGTCTAGATCATCTGCGATGCTTGCTTGTTTTCAAGACAAACGTTTAGAACTGTTCCAGGGATCAAATTTAATATGCTTAGCACTTGCTTAAAAAAAGCAAGTGGGAAGGTTTTCTACTTGCTATTTTAATTAAGGTACTTGCATTAATAATTTAAAACCTCAATTCATTTTAGAAGGATTGCTATACGTGTAAATAATGGCAATTTCACACTCGGCTACATGTAGGAATTTAATAATGTATAATTATACTTACTTATATCCACCTATTTAACCAAGTTAGATAAATATGTTCAGTGAATAAATGTAGACTGAGACCTAGTTATTTCTTTTATTACTTGAAAAATTTAGCAAGTGCTCATATTTTCTACTTGCAATCTGTAAAAGTCTACTTGCATTTAGCAAGTAAATAAGTGTCAAATTTAAACCCTGAGTTCTTCTAAAAAAAGTTTGAAGTTTGCCGAGATTCTGGTATCGCTTTTGATTGGCTGATACAGAGGCACCTTCTATCGAAGATATACAGAATGGTAGAAAGATACTAAATTAATAAATAAAAGAGGGAAACCATCATTATACTGACGACCTAAATGTAGATGGTCAAAAATACATTAATAAAAAAATAACTACACGTGCTTCCAGTTTCTCTTTTCTTTTTTTTTCTGCACAAAGGATATTTACAATGGAGCGTAGAAGGTGATCAACGCTTCTGTTGTTTATCCTCCATATGGTGTCCGACCGGTGAAAATCAGCCAATTGAACACAATGCAAAATATTTTTGGAGATCAGTCACAAGTTTCAAAACTTTTGTTTGCGTAAATAATTGCTTTAATTCTGTGAATTGCACACATTTGGCTCAAAACGGTCCCAAACAGTGCATTGGGTAGTAAAGGATCACTATATTGGGTAGTAAAGGATCACTATATTGGGTAGTAAAGGATCACTATGGTTAATAGTAAATTTTAAACTGAAGGAAACTTTCAAGACAGTTTCTTACTAGATTCTGCTCTCAGTAATATGCTAACCAAAATATTATGAACTATGCCTTATACTTGTGTTAGTTAACTGTTGAAAGTCTGCCATTTTGCCTGTTTACGGAATCGATGTCCCTAAAAGTTTAAAACTCCAAATCATGGATCTTTTGATGATCAGGCCTGAGCATTTTACACCAAATTGTATTAAAAACATCTGTTAATATCTTTTTATTTCATTTTAACTGTATTGTTAAAACTCACATCCTCCGGCAGTAAAGGATCAGTTTTCTTTATTCATAATTTTGCACTGCCAAAATGTTGAGATTTGACCTTATTTTCACTAGGTGATAAAAGTTGTGTTACTCGGTTTTTATCCTTAGGTTCTATAGTGAAATAAAAATCTTTGGCAGAGTAAAAAGATGATAGTTTTCAAGATTCAATTTTGAAAGATACATATTTTGAATCAATTTGCATAAAAATGTGTGAGAAATATGCAGGGTTTCAAAATAATCACACTGTAAATACCTAAATTTTAACAGTAAACTTGGTTAAACATCAAGGATAAAGACCGAGTTTATCACCTACCAGAATGTAGAGGTGTCTCAAATTTCTGCTCACTGATTGGTTAGTTTATTTTGATGATGCTTTGTCAAAATTATGAATGGGTGCTAAACTAAGTGGGTAATTACTCAAGGAAACATGTGCCAACTATTTGCGCTAATGTATAGCTAATGTATAGTTGTATGCATTAATGTATAGCTGTATGCATATAGGATCAATCTTCAAATATGGAAAGTTTCATACAAAAAAAATGCATACGAGCTGAATAAATGAAATGTAAACATAAACTGATCCGCTTCTACCGATGATCCGCTACTACATCAAGCACTGTATCTGGAATAAAACGCCGATTCAGTTTTTCAAATTTTCGCATCAGTCATTCACACTATGCATATGTTGGACTAAACATGTACGTCAAAACCACATATCTGCCTATCCTCTGTGCACATACTCTCCAAAGAAATAGTCCTGACAAACACAGTAAAACCCTTTCTATTCATAAGCTACGTAATACTTTAACATCAGGTTAGATTTAACAATGAAATAAAAACTATTTTTGGGAAAAACACATGCAAACTAGAAACGTTGGATTTGTTCATGGAACTATTTTAGCATTCTACGATCCAGAAGTACTTCCTGACTGGTGGGTGGGGTGGGGAGGATGAACCAAATAACAAATATAAGCGTATCGTTTTAGCGGTATTGTCCTTCATGTAGATATTGATATCTTTCAGTGCAGAAGGTATAGCGCTGATCCAATAGAAATCCAATTATATATGAACTATAGAATTATTATTTCAGCCTCAAAGTGCGGGTGTAGAAAGCCCGACATTCAAGGACAAAAGGTCCCACATTGGTTCTGGTGCGTATTTAGATTTATATGGTGGATATAATGACAGCGAAAGTAAATCTTACTTTACGCTCTCTAAAAATAAAGTTGGTATTAACTCTTAAAGACACATTTCCCAACTGAATGTAGACGTTGAAAAATCATGGATAGCATGCTTTTTAACTGCTTACTTCTCGACATTATATTGAGGCCCCATCACAGTTTTTTTCTTCTCATTTACTATTACCTTAGTTTTTGATATAAAATATATTGTAACTAAAAACAATTATGGGGGAGCATATAGTCGCCCCTTTTTCCGTCCATCTGTGTGTGTGTCCGTGCGTCCGTGCGTCACACTTTTTGCCCGGAGCATAACTCAAAAAGTTTGCTTGATTAAAGTTTGTGTGAATAATTAGGACAATGAGACGGAGTGCAGTTCATAGGAACCATAACTCTAGCTTCACTACTGTTTTAATTATCTCCCTTTTTTGAAAAATCTTATCCGGAGCATAATAGAGTTCCGTACGGATTCATTTTGAATGAGGAAGCACTCAGACTAAACATTACATTTTACTTTGTAACTTTCAGGATGCATCCATCGGTTCTACCGATTCTCTTGTTGTTATTATTATTTCTGAAAACAAACAACAACACACGAAGTAGAAGTGATAATTTTACTGCACCATATATTAATATTAGTTCCACCTATGGCCCATATGAGGTTGCCCATAGGATTTGATAACCACTGTATACACTAAGTCTTCTATTTTTGCAGAAGATTTTTTAAGATTTGTTAAATTAAATTGATAAGCCCCATTGCGAGGGCATTTATGACCTCAGGTGCACCATTCGAACAAACGTATAATGATGCTTCACATAAACTTGGGGTCGTCCGTGGTCGAGTGGTCTCAGACTTGAAATCACGTCTCTCACCGCTGTGTGTTCGATTCCCCATGGGGCCAGGACTGTTTAGTATGTGAGTATCCAGCTATCCAGCTAGTGATTCTACTCAGGTGCGCGCCCGTGCACGCAAAAATGCCCGGGTTTGCACCTGGTGTCTTCCTCCACCAATAAAAATCTGGAATGTCGCCAAATGCCCTTGGCTGTTGGTGCAACTATAAAATCCAGTTTAATGAATTCATATAAGATTTGGTTGAATTTCGAAAAGCGGTTTCTGAGAAAAAGTCGTCAGAAGCAAAAGATAACGACGACTGACGACGGACAGACAACGGACGGACGACAGACGAAGAGTGATTCCAAAACATCAGGTGTTTAGGTGATCAAACACTGACAGATGACAACGATTTTTGAATTTTGAAGTCCCGATGAGTTTCTTGCATTTGAGATTTACTACAACATGGCAGAGAAGTAACTGATAATAGAGTATATTGTGATAAAAATACAACAACTATTAATTGTTAACACGGGTCTTTTAAGAAAATCATCTATACATAGTTGTTTTAACATATATACAAGTGCACATAAAATGCATAATGGTTATAATTTTTACTACATTATTGTACTCTCTGTATGGGACAGGCCTCATCCTTTGACAAAAAATACTAATCTCAAGTTCCTTGTGCAAATGTATTTCTAACAGCGATTTACAGTTACCTATAGAAATTCTCCATGTATTTCTAACAGCGATTTACGGTTACCTATAGAAATTCACTATGATACCATTCATGCAAAATAACGGACCTGGCACTTTCCAGCATGACAATGCAAGGCCTCACACGGCGCTTATAACCACACAATTCCTTGCTCAAAATAACGTTAACGTCTTGCCTTGGCCCGCTCTATCCCCGGACTTGAACTCCATAGAACACATATGGGATGAATTGGGTCTGAGGGCCAGGTCCAATCATCAAATTCATACCATAAATGACCTCAAAAATCCACTTCTGTTCGAATGGCAACGTATTCCAAACGCGCTCATACAATGTAACGTAAATTCAATGAGGCGACGTATTCTGCAATGCATTCGTAAAAATGGAGGTCACACTGGTTACTGATGCTTTTTATAACATCACTTAGCGCACTCAGTCAGTAATTTCTTGTTTCCAAATGCTGTGATCATTTTCAATTTTCAAGGTATTTTCATTTCGACCCCTCAACTTAATTGTTCATAAAATATTATGCAATATCTGATTTTTATCCAATAAATTCTACAAACACATCGATACGGCATCGCAGCTTCGATGACAAAAAAAATTAACCCCGAATATACATTTATCAACAAAATATATACTTTTCAAGTCTATGTAAAGTTTTCATTTTGGGTCAGTGTAGATATATGTAAGAATTGAGGGTTTACAACAGCGCTGAAATATATTGAATGTTTTCAACAAAGTTATATATTGTTGCAGATACTCGGACCCAATGCTGTCATCACTCAAGTGATATAGAGGCAGTACGGATAGCATCCGTCGTGGCGCAGGTGATACTACTACAGCGGATAGACGAAGCGATCCAGCTACAGAAGGCATTGGACAGGAGTCGAGATCAACATGAGGCAGAAGAGTTCAAACAGAGGTTGGACGTTATCAGCGAGAGTATAAGACAACAAAAAGAAGAGGTAGGCCCTATTGTCAGGGGTATGTGTCCTCTACAATGTGTATCTGACCCTCTATTGTCAGGGGTAGGTGGTCTATAAAATGTATGTCTGACCCTGAAGTAATTTGTAGGCGTTATACCTGTTTTAATAGGAACTTTTGAATGTCCGATCTTCACCGTATACACATCAACGATTTTCTTATAGTCATAAATATATTAAGATCTTAATTGAAAGATGACCTAGTTTGAATAATTACCTAGTTTAGGTGATGACCTAGTTAGATGCTGACCTACTTTGGATGATGACCTATTTTGGATGATGACCTATTTGGATAATGACCTAGTTTGGTTGATGAACTAGTTGGATATTGGCATAATTTGGTTGAACTAGTTGGATAATGGCATAATTTGGTTGATGAACTAGTTGGATAATGGCATAATTTGGATGACCTAGTTGACTGATGACCTAGATTATGAACTAGTTTAATGATAACCAAGTTTGGATGATGACCCAGTTTGAATAATGACCTAGTTTGGGTAATTATATAGATTAGATGATGACCTAGTTGGATGATGACCTAATTTGGATGATGACATACTTTGGATGGTGGCCTATGGCTGATGACCTAGTCTCGATGATGACCTAGTTGGATGATTAAGGACCTAGTGTGAATAAGGATCTGTTTTTAGCTCGACTTTTCGAAGAATAAGAGATCTTATGTAATCACCCCGGCGTCGGTGTTGGCGTCGGCGTCCCACATCAAGGTTTACGTGTAAGCTGTGTTTACAAGTCTATATCTATTACATATCGTGTTCTAGCTCAACTTAATTTTGGAATTGGTTTCCTTATAGTACGTTGTAAAGGTTTGCCTAAGTAATTTTATCTTCTACAATTTCTGGCCTCCCATGGAACCCACATTGTGATGGCCCATAAAATGTGCAATAAAGGCAGAGCAAGGTTTGTGTGTAAGCTGTTGTATATATCTATAATTTTGGTTTGGGATTTTTTATAGCATTATGCATCTTATTCATACTTCACCCATATTGGGGCATGGGCTCCCTCCTCTCTACGCCCCCACCACCCCCGTCACCCCAACCAATTTTTTTTTTTTAGGAAGTCTTGTGTTCTTTTGGTAAATTCTTACACATATTATAGCTATGTTGCCCCTTCCCCCGCCCCCCAACTCGAAAATACATATTTCTGTGTTGTTTTGGTCAATTGTTAAACATATATCTATGTCCCCACACCCGTCCCTCCATACCCCGCCACTCGAAACCCGATTTTTTTTCCATATTTCTATGTTGTTTGGGTCAATCGTTACACATATAGCAATGTTCCCCCCTCCCACCACCCACCAAACCCCTTTTTGTGTGTGTTTTTTTACATATTTCTGTGTTGTTTTGGTCAGTTCTTACATAAACACATATATCTATGTTGCCCTCCTCCCCTCACGTCCCTCCCCCACCTACCCCTCCAACGAAACCCGATTTTCATTTTTTTTATATCAGCCCAAGTTTCTATACCCGCCACGCCCCGCCCCCAACCCCACCCCCACATTGTTTTAGCCTTGTTTTCTGATGGTATATACTGGCTATAATGTAATGTATTATTATCTGAATAGTCGGGCTGCGCTGTTCTCCGACAGCTCTTTATATTTCTTAATATCTTCTTGCAGAATGTTCACCTAATTTTCAACTAACTCCACCAGTATGTTCCTTATATGGATCAAACATCACATACACATCTTTGGGTCGCTGTGACCTACTTTCGATGAAATATAGATCCGTCCGGTCTCCACTAAGACATGCGTATCTTGTTTCTTTCTCGCAGAATTATCACAATGTCTCCGACAGCTCTTGTTATACATTTTGTCTATCCATTGTTCTAAAAACACCGACTGTGATCATTTCCAAGGACATATAATGCAGACACAAGTATTATGTTTAAGGTATGATGTGAATCATGTTTCATTTCCATTACTTTAGATGGCGAATGTTGAAGATGATGAATTTTATCAACATCAGTTGAGGAACCGCTCTGGTGTAAGGGAGGGAACTGTGAATGATAATGTTCGTGGTAAGTAGTTTAGGTAGATACATAACAAACGTTGAAACTTCAAACACAACTTTTCCTTCGAATATCTGGGTCGGTTCAGATTGAATGTCTGTTATAAACCGATGTACTTCAACTACCAAACCTTGAACACCTCCATTCACTCTAATACATCTTCATGGTCCCAAAGTATTAGAGTGACAATCTAAAGTTTTTATCGAATTTAAAATTGGCACCTCAATTTATTAATCCAGTATCATGTATCATGGCTTTAAACATGCTTGCAATTATGATTAAATAAGTGTGCATTTTCAATTTGTCATTGTTACTCGACCATGTTTTAAATATATTATTGGTGCAATATAATCAACAGTAGGTACTATGCAAACATAATTTGCTCTGAAATAGGTAATATTAATGATTCCAAAAAATTCCAAACAATGCAAGTTATGTAGAAAAACTAAGGTGATGTCGTTATTTTTTTTTAAAGTAATTAAAATTGCCATGTGTCAGTTTAAAATATGAAAATGACATCTGAAGTCGAACCACATACCTTAATTGCCAAATGTAAACAGACTACAATAGCTTGTCAAAGGTAAACCCCAGCCACCATAATAAAACTTCAGGTTGCCAAAAGTAAAGCACTAAACATCAAATCATATCAGATTGTCAAATGTAAATCACATCGACAAACAAACCACATTAGCTTGTCAAATGTAAATTAAATCCACAAACAAGCCACATTAGCTTGTCAAATGTAAATCAAATTCACAAACCACACCAGCTAACCAAATGTAAATCACAGCCACACTCAAACCACACCAGCTTACCAAATGTAAATCACGTCCACACCCAAACCACACCAGCTTACCAAATGTAAATCACATCCAGTCAATCCACAACAGTTTACCAAATGTAAATCAAATCCACAATCAAACCACACCAGCTAACCAAATGTAAATCACAGCCACACTCAAACCACACCAGCTTACCAAATGTAAATCACGTCCACACTCAAACCACAACAGCTTACCAAATGTAAATCACGTCCACACTCAAACCACAACAGCTTACAAAATGTAAATCACATCCAGTCAAACCACACCAGCTTACCAGATGTAAACCACATACACAAACCACACCATCTTACCAAATGTAAATCACATACACACTCAAACCACACCAGCTAACACAATGTAAATCACATCCAGTCAAACCACAACGGCTTACCAAAAGTAAATTACATCCAGTCAAACCACAACAGCTTACCAAATGTAAATCACATCCACTCAAACAACACCAACTTACCAAATGTAAATCACGTCCACATTCAAACCACACCAGCTTACCAAAGGTAAATCACATCTACAATCAAACCACAACAGCTTACAAACTGTAAATGACATCCACAAACAAACCACATCAGCTTATCAAATGTAAATGACATCCACATTCAAACCACATCAGCTTACCAAATGTAAATCTCATCCACAATCAAACCACATCAGCTTACCAGATGTAAATCATACATCACATACATACTCAAACCACACCAGCTAACGAGATGTTAATCACATCCGCACTTAAACCACACCAGCTTACCACTTGTAAATCACATCCACAATCTAACCACACCAGCTTACCAGATGTAAATCACAGTCACATTCAAAACACACCAGCTTACCAACTGTAAATCACTTACATAATCAAACCACATCAGCTTACCAAATGTAATCACATCCACAATCAAACCACACCAGCTTACCAGATGCAAATAACATACACAATCAAACCACACCAGCCTACCAAATGTAAATCACATCCACAATCAAACCACACCAGCTTACCAGATCTAAATCACATACACAATCAAACCACACCAGCTTACCATATGTAAATCAAACATTACATACACACCAAACCACACCAGCTTACCAGATGTAAATTACATCCACACTTAAACCACACCAGCTTACCACTTGTAAAGTAAATCACATCCACAATATAAGCACACCAGCTTACCAGATGTAAAGCATACATCATATAAACACTCAAACCACACCAGCTTACCAGATGTAAATCACATCCACACTTAAACCACACCAGCTTACCACTTGTAAATCACATCCATAATCTAACCACACCAGCTTACCAGATGTAAATCAAGGCCACATTCAAAACACAGCAGCTTACTAAGTGTAAAGCACAGCCACACTCAAACCACACCAGTTTACCAAATGTAAATCATAGCCACCACCAAACACAACAGCTTACTAAATGTAAATCACATCCACACTCAAACCACACCAGCTAACCAAATGTAAATCATAGCCACCACCAAACACACCAGCTTAACAAATGCAAATCACATCCACAATCAAACCACATCAGCTTACCAAATGTAAATAACATTCACACTCAAACCACAACAGCTTACCAAATGTAAAATCACATACACACTCAAACCACATCCGTGTGCCAAATGTAAATCTCATCCACAATGAAATCCAGTAAACAGTGTTGTTTAATTATTAAAAGTGGAATGAAATGTGTCACAAATTAAGTAGGTCATACTAACATCTACAAGACAGCCATGTTTTCCTTCCAACAGTAGGTCAGTAGGTCAATATGCACCATTTATTTCACATCACTACTATTACATACGGGTCACTCCTAAAATTTCTATTTCAGACCCTTCTTTGGTGTTTGCAAGCAGTTCATCGGAGCCTGCCATGATTAAAGATCGGCAACATTCGCCCTCCCAAAAACGCAAACTAGATGAAATGGAGCATAAAATTCTGTGTATTATTTGTATGGAACGTGATCGTAACATGGCTTTCCTGTGTGGACATACTGTGTGTAGCGTGTGTGGAGATCCCTTGGAAATATGCCACATGTGTCGGGAACCTATTGAAAAAAAGATAAACTTGTATTATTAACCTTTTGGTTCTAATGAGATATAAGAATGTCTTGAAATAACGTCGGAAACATTTTACGAAAATGAATTATTTGTTCTCGCAAAACCTTGGATCTATTTGGAGACGAGTTTAAATTTGTCAGAGATCATATTGTGGAGTACACATGTTACCAAGATGTATTATTTTTCAATATTTGAGAGAGCTCACTGTCCTTGGTGAAAGAGTACCCGTATTGATTTTGAGGTAAAAGGTCACGGACACTATCACTGTAAAGGTCAGTATTACCCAGTCATAAAGAAAGCCCTAACTCTTCAGTCTTTGTAGCAAGTCATGGAACTTGACAACTGGACTGTCACTGGTGAGATGAGGTCCTATTAAGTTTGGAGTCAATAGATCAAGGTCACTTTGACTCAAATCGTGAATACTTTGCCTGCATGATGACTCAGCATGTGTAGCCTGTGTAGCCTGTGTACGAAAATGAATTATTTGTTCTCGCAAAACCTTGGATGATCTATTTGTGTAGCATATTTGGAGACAAGTTTAAACTTGTCAGAGATCATAATTGGAGTACACATGTTATCAAGATGTATTATTTTTCAATATTTGAGAGCTCTCACTGTCCTTAGTGAAAGGAGTGCACCTATTGATTTTGAGTTCAAAGGTCAAGGTCACCATGACTATAAAGGTCAGTATGACCCAGTCATAAAAAAAAGCCTTTTCCTCATGATAATTCTTCAATCTTTATAGCAAGTCATGAAACTTGACAGCTGGACTGTCAATGGTGAGAGGAAGTCCTATTAAGTTTGGAGTCAATATATTAAGGTCACTGTGACTCAAATCATGAATTACTTCACATGCATGATGACTCGAACTGTGTAGCCAAACTCATGAATCTTTCTGGACTGTCATGGGTGAGAGTAGGAGCCCCATTGATTTTGAGGTAAAAAAACAGTGCAGTTATCAAAAAAAACAATTGTGCTGTCTATCGCCCAAGATAGCAGGTAGCGAGACATAGCAGTCACGTTTCTGGCGGTGGCCACATTTTAAATCAACTATATCTCAACAACCGCTGCTCAAATTTTTCTGAAACTTTGTCAGATGCTTTGTTGGGTCAAGGGACATCACGCAATGCCAAAATTACCAAATGGCGAGAGTTACTTTAATGAGGTGTAAAACCTCACTTTCATTTATTTTATTTTTGGATGTTGTTGCTTTTAGGTTGATTATATTGATTACCATACTTGTATGTTATTTTTCATGTTCACCTTTGTTTTCCCTGATTTAATATTGATTTGTAAACTTGTATGTTTAATTGATTCATGAAAATTCATGCGGATATGTACAAATTAAAACCATGCAACGATTATTTTATTTCGTTTTGTGCATTTGGTAATTCTATGGCGACTAATATTAAAGCCTTGTTATTATGAGTATTTATTCACTTGTTTACGAAAAGTCGCCTAATTTATTCTCTAACATTGTTTTGTTTATTGAATATGTGACAACAATGTTTTTTGTCAATTTAATAAATAGATAAATAATATAAAAAGTACATACTGTTAGATTTCATGATTCTAAAGAAAAGGTTAGAAAGAGTAGCAGTCAGTCAGAATACAGTCACTCCAACAAGTATTACAACGCAAAGGTGATACAAAAAGTACATCACAAACACATTCAGTAAAAAAGCACATCGCAAAAATATAAGGGTTGACAACGGGTACCGCCTTGGAACGCAAAGTGACAAAAGGGATCACCGGGGAGTTTAAATCACTTCAAAGGTTAGGGAGTTCTATAACCAAGAGCCCCAGCTCCTACATATCCTTTCAGTGTGTATCCAGTTGTTGAAGCTGTGCTTCTGCCCCAGGATAATAAAGACGCTGCGTCTAAAACGTTCTCGACATATATGACAGTCAAATTTTTTTTATGGTAGGGGTAGACCGCACCATTTTTCCAGGGTAGAACCAGTACTGTATAGCTCCCACGATCCATAAGAATCGTCACTTTCTCACTTAAGCTCCTAATGGGATTTGAATTCACAGCGATGAGAGGCCTAATATATGCTAAAAATGATATATAACAATATTCATACAAACAAACAATCAAAGTATTTAAGGAACCTTGCCACAGGAACTGGTCACTTTTAATTTTTGCATTCTATTATTAGGCCACCATTAAAAAATTGTTTGTTTGCAGTTTCCGACCCATGGCTTTTAGGGGTGGGTCGGTAGGTAGGGATGTATATTTTTTTTTAAAACATTTTTATTATTAACGCATGCCCATCGACGGCATGCAAATATTGTGTGCTTCACTAGTATTATCCATAGATTATTTTTTTTAAAAAGGGTTTAGTTAAATATTAACAGAACATGCAAGAAAAAAGAAACAAAAAAACTTGAAAAAAAAAAAAAATTAAAAAAATTAAAAAAAATGTTTGGGTCGGCGGATTTGCCGTGGGTCGGTCGCAAACTGCAAACAAACAATATTTTAATTTAGGCCTTATAATTGTCTATATAGATAATTATAATAATAAAAGGCAAAAATTAAAAGTGACCAGTTCCTGTTTGAACTTTTTCCTGTACAAGAAGTCTACCAGTTTGGTTGCATATGAAAGATTTGATTTAAAACCATATTGAACAGTGTTATGCTCAGGAAATTGAATATCTGACAACTTTACTTTATTTTTTTCATGGAAACATACACTATTTTGTTACATAAATCAAAATGCACCACACACAAGGTGGAAGTATTCCAACTTGGATGAAAATAACAATATTGGACCTTTGCTCCTGCATGCATGAAACATATGTTGACAAACTGACTCAGTGACTTGTTTTCACGGAAATGCCGTGCTATTATGACGTCTCCGTGACCGAATGGTTAACGACATTGCGTTGTAAACCTTCGCCTCTCACCGCTGCGGGTTCGATTCCCACTGGGAGCTCGACTTGTAAGTGACAAAGTGTCGATTCTTACGGATGGCGGGAGGTGTAGGTTCTACTCAGGAAAAGAGGGTGATCTGTCTCCACCACAAAAAAAATCGACCATCGTATATCACCTTACATGTATTAAAATGACGTAAAACACCATACAAACAAACAAACAAACAAATCGAAGTTCTGTATAGAGAATTTCCAAAAGATCACTAGGTGGTTCACCAGCTAACAGTTTTACTATCTGTTTTCCTACGAAATGTCAACAATTTTATAGTATGGTAAGTCCTCGTGCAAAATGTGTTTTGACTGAAAAAAGTAGAACAAGTCTTATGTTACTGTTTATCGCCATATGTTAGCCTTTCAGACAAAGAGACTTGTGTACTAGCATTAAATACAATCTTGATTTGAAAAAAAAACAGGGGACTAAAAACAATCGCATTTTTCAAAGTATACAAAAAAAGTTATACAACTTTGACCAAACTTCACATGGATGATTCTGAGTATACTTTGCAAGCTGGACATTCAAGATAGCTGCCATAAAGTACTTTAGATTATAGTCAAACATCTAAAAAAAAAAACACTTCAGTTTCAAGAACAGATTTGACAGGCTTAGCTGAGCTAAAGATATAAGTAAAGAAGTTGCTTAACAAGAGACGCAGGAGGGCCTGTATTGCTCTACTGACTACATGGGCCTGTATTGCTCTACTGACTACATGGGCCTGTATTGCTCTACTGACTATATGTGCCTGTATTGCTCTACTGACTACATGTGCCTGTATTGCTCTACTGACTACATGGGCCTGTATTGTTCTACTGACTACATAGGCCTGTATTGCTCTACTGACTACAGGTGCCTGTATTGCTCTACTGACTACATGGGCCTGTATTGCTCTACTGACTACATGTGCCTGTATTGCTCTACTGACTACATGGGTCTGTATTGCTCTACTGACTACACGGGCCTGTATTGCTCTACTGACTACATGGGCCTGTATTGCTCTACTGACTACATGGGCCTGTATTGAATTTGCTCTACTGACTACATGTGTCTGTATTTCTCTACTGACTACATGGGCCTGTATTGCCCTACTGACTACATGGGCCTGCATTGCTCTACTGACTACATGGGCCTGTATTGCTCTACTGACTACATGGGCCTGTATTGCTCTACTGACTTCATGGGCCTGTATTGCCCTACTGACTACATGGGCCTGTATTGCTATACTGACTATATATGGGCCTGTATTGCTCTACTGACTACATGGGCATGTATTGCTATACTGACCATATATTGGTCTGTATTGCTCTACTGACTACATAGGCCTGTATTGCTCTACTGACTATATATGGGTCTGTATTGCTCTACTGACTATATATGGGCCTGTATTGCATAACAATAAAAAGGATGAAGTTTATTATTTATTTCTTAAAAAAGTGACAAAAAATTGCAAATATTACAAAACAATTTAAAATTCATTCTACAAATACACTTTAACCAAAACGCAGACGGACGGACAGACGGTTATCGCCAAGCTATGCAATCCGGCTATTAAAGAAAAATGAACAGAAGCAGTTTGCTATTTCCACGGCGTGTGAAAATAACGCATTCCGTTTGCACACAGGTAAACAAAAAGTTGACAGCTGGAAAACGTTGACACAGCAAGATATTGAAAGCGAATAAAGTGAAATTGGCATGAATATGATATTCAGATCATTGCATAAATGTTGAATAACTAAATAACTTGAGTATTCTGGTCAAGGTTCTGACCGCATGTTGAAAACAGATGTAAAATGGCATGATCCGTCAACATAATGAAAGAACATTTTGCCATATTTGGACAGGTCCAGACAGCAACTCGGGAGACTGCAGAAAAAATATGACGCTTCTCAGTATTTGTCATTGGATTGTAGACTTGGAGACTAGATCCCTTATGCAGCTATGTACATATTCCAGAAAAGAAATGTGCAGTTTTTGTAAATTATAGTCCTATCAGAATTTAAGACCAATTAATGTTAAAATCAAACATATTAAGGCATAATTGGTGCTTAAGTTTTATTTTACATCATCAACAAAACAAAGTTAATGAGGTTGGGTACTACAAATATATAAAATAATTTCAGAAAATATATATCGCCATATTTATGTTCAATAAATATGTTGGTGTTTTCACTCATTTTGGTATTCCTATCAAATTACCTGACTTTGGGCTTTCAAGACCTAGATGGAGAAAAATATGATGATGGTAGACGACAGTTAGACATTATTCAGAAGAACGCAGCTATGCCCAAATATGGTCGCTGTTGGACCAATGCTGTGCAGGCGATAGTATCAGGGTGTAAGCGACTTACTGATGTTGAACAGACAAGGCTTGCACTCGCCTACTTGAATTGTTTTCTGGAGGTACAGGGTAGAGAGCCTTACATTTGTAATTCGGATGAAGATTTACAAGTGTGTACCAAGTACCTAAGTGATGCTGATCGAGCTTCTTTCGCTACATTCTTTACTCACACACAAAACATCTGTTACTTCCTAGAGGCTCAAATATGGCATGAACATACAGAAAACACAATCACCCGTCTCTCAACAAACTCGGAGGAAGTGGCAGCTCAGCTGGAAGAAACAAGTACTCTTCAACATGAAGTCATTCGACAGCAAAATATTTCTCTTCATAACCAAAACCGAATAATAGATCAAGCATCTAACCTCAGTTTGATAATTAACGCCTCCTCAAATAATATACATGGTATGTTCAATGAATTTAAAAAGTCGACAAATGAACAACGGCTACTTATCAACGATGTATTTGATCGTGTTTCAAACCTTCAGTCAACTATTCTGGGAGAATTCTCATGGTTTTACTCAGTGCTATACTATACATTATCTATTGTGATATGTTATCTTTTAACATCGACAAATCGCACAAGCGCTGCGAGGTTCTGGCTGTTTGGAATTATGACGGCAAACATTTTAACAGAAAAGTTGGTACTCTATGGCATAGGAGAAACATCGGGCATGTTTACAGCTGTGGAACAGGCAGATGAAGATGTGAGATTTTTCAAAAATTGTTAGAACTTAAAAAAGATTAAGTAATTAACATTCAGTGTTACTGTTCATTAAAGCTACATGTATTTATATCTGACATGCTAACCAGGGCTCAATCTAGGCCAGGAATTTAGGGAGAAGTCACTTCTCCCTCAAGTGATTTTAGGGAGAAGTGGAGAGAATTTAGGGAGACTTCACGCGACGTGTATACGTAGACAACGGTTGAATAGTCATCACCATGTATTATGCAATGCAGTGAATACAGTGTAATGCACACTAATTCTTTTTACTCTATAATATGAGCTTGAAATATTGATGCAAATTTCTATGATAATGGATTTATTACTATACTGTAACTTTTTAAACTTCATTTTTTTTTAAATTTTTTTTTTTTTTTTTTTTTTAAATTTTTTTTTTTTTTTTTTAAAATTTCGGCGACTTGAACTTCGCTTTGATGTGCTGCCAAGGCGAAGTCAAGAGATCGCGGGCGCGTTCTTCGCCCGAATCGCCCTGTAGATTGAGCCCTGGAGCCTAACACCGCTGGACATCAGCATATCTTTATTGAAGGAGTACATCAGGCTTTTCGAGACAAACAAAAATTAAAAGAATCTTTAGATGTTCCAGTATGTAAAAAAACTGTCATCAATTATAAGTTATAATTTAAAATACTGTGTTGGCACTGTTTTATTCATGTCAACAATTTGAATTCACCATATATTTTTTAATGAGGTGTAAAATGCTTTAATAATCCTAGTGCATTACCTAGGATAGCACATATTATTGTTTAAAATAAACTAAGGAGTCATCTTTAAAGGGAGTACATCAGGCTTTTCAAAGGGGTCTAGGGGTCCGACTTAAAATTGACAAATAATGATATTTTTTATTTTAAAGCGCCTAAACATAATGAATGATCCTAAAAATGACCCCTTAGTTACAAGGAAATTCATTCTGTACAGCAATACGTGCTATCCTAGGTTACGCACCAGGGTTAATTTCAGCATTTTATGCCCGATTCCGTCCTAGCTATATGGTGTATTCGAAGTTTAGACCTTAACAATATGGTTCCAACATCATATTTTGATGGATATAAGTGTTTTATCATGAATTGGAACATTTTTATAATTTAAGATATTTCTAGAAAAATCATGATGTACTCCCTTTAAGCTCATAAGGCCCTTTAAAAAATACCACTCAGTTTTAAGTGGACCTCTAGATAACACGAAAAGCCTGATGATCCCTGTTCAAAATAAATGTTGCGTTGTAAACCTTCTCAGCTCTCACCCAGTGTATTGGGCAGAAATTAAAAAACTGGATGTGCAATTATGCAAACAGGGTGTGCAAATATATTTGCTAACACACGTTTCGTGCCAATTTGCGACGACGAATTGGGTAATTGGTGGTGTCTCTGGGGTAATTTATTTTTACAGATAAAGGTGAAAAAGGCACATTTTAGATCATCTTTCTTCTATAAATGTATACAAAACATAACAATATTGAGAAAGTAAGAGTTTCCAGGAAGTGTTGTATTCCAAAAAAAAAAAATTACCCCACCCACTCCTCCAAATCTTGGCCGCGATATTTCAAAAATGGCCATGCAAAAGACAGCTGCACGGTTAGCTGGCTAATACAGTGGGAGCAAGGTTTTATAGGGTCGCAGTCAGATTAAGGGATCGCGGCATGTCGGTTTCAAAAGTTAAGGGATCGCGGTACCGCTATGCCATAAATGGCTGGGGAAGGCCCTGGAGCTCAATTCTTATGGATGGCGGGAGGTATACAGTACTGGTTCTACCCAGGAATAAGTGGGTGATGTGCCTCCACCACAAAAAAAAAGTTAAACACCAAACAAACAAACCGAAATAGTACATATATTTGTTAAATATGTCTATTTAAGTCTTGCGCAATTTATTAATAAAGTGTTTTAAATTATCATACTTTAATAACAGCTGTTGAAACTATACTGTTGTCTCCTTACAGGCACGATTGTACCAGAGTCAATGGTTATGTCGTAAAGTGTCAGCTGTCATCGGACTTATCGTTCTGGTGGTGTGTGCATACAGATACCACGATATCAACGTTGTAAACAACCAACTTCTGCTTGATATAAAGAAACAAAACTTGGAGTTGAAACATTTTCTGCAAGGTATTGTGATATCCGTCAAAATGCCTTTTATTTTTTGCTACCAAGGGATTCGCTTGTCAATATTAATAGGGCCCAAACTCTATTACATTATGTTCTAAAGATAAAATTGAAACAGTCAATGATTTTGAACAAATATTTTATTGCTTACATGGTATATATACAAAAGTATTGGTATAATATGTCGGACATCATCTTGAGAGGTATTCACAATATATTATGTCATAGACATTTAGCCCAGATTTATCCCTATTATACATAATAATCAAATGATTTTACATGATTGCATATTTTATTTTATCACATAACATGGCTTCTGGGTGTGCAATAAAGCCATGACTTATTTCTCGTAATACACTAGTGTATTACAGAATCAAATGAGGACCGAATCACTGTGTTTGTATACAGTAAAATATTTAATCCCAATTGGTATATCATACGGTACGTTCAGTCGCCTTAATTATTTATCATTATTTGAAATCTTACTTCATAAAACGAACGTTAGTAATGTTAAATATGGTTTAAGGTGTCGCATTATCTGTAGCACGAACGCATTTACGGCCATGTAACGTAACAACGTCATGATTTGTCTTACAAATTGCCGCCTTATATAAGGAAAATTGACAACATTAAAGCGAAACTATCACGTCGTAGGTGTGTTATGTGATAAACAGAATCTTACATTCGTGACTGTGAAGTATTGACTTTAATAAACTCGTTGGATATAAAGATAGGATACTCGGCAAAAGCCTCGTATTCTATCTTTTTATCCAACTTGTTTATTAAAATCAATAATACACAGTTACTCATGTAAGATCCTCTATATCAAATGTATTAAACGAGTTAATACATTCAGTATTGTAGGACAGCTTGTTGAGCATCATTTCATTGATGAGTTTAATTGATAAAGTAATAAATTAGCATAAATGTGAGATTCTATCTATCATATGACTTCAGAAAGCATGTCGTACTGTTTTGGAGATGAAGATTAAGTAATACCGCTGGTATATTATATTATTTACAAGGTTTCACCTAGGGCCATAAAGCATGTCACATGACAGTGTGCAACACGCCTTCCTGGTTAAAGGAGGAAAAACCAAACAACATGCCTTCCGACATGACTTAATTGTCAATATTACAGCCATCTGAGGCTATATATAAAAGCATCTATATGACCATAACAGTTACCCCAGTACTATGATAACATTTGTTATTTTCCACGATAGATTAATTTCTCTATAATTCTGAGTAAATTTCAACTTCAAGCCCAGTTCACGAAATTTAATAACAAAACATTCCCTTCACAATTGTCTAGGGAAACCCCTGATTATCAAATTATGTCATGTTTTTATTATACTCTCAGAAGCTATTTAATGCGATCTAGTAAATCACTGAGTCTGTATATAATGGCGTGTTGAATTAAGTAGCGTTTCAAAAAGTTTGACTTTAAATCTGTTAATTCTATGTTGTGTCTCTAGCTTTAATATTTTTGCAGGAGGTGTCAAGAAGAAAGCTAAAAAACCTGGCCTGAAGTCCTCAGTATGTGACAGTAATGTTGAAACAATTCGGGAAGTATCAACTATTGACAGTGAGTATACTGCAATGAAAAAGGAAATCTACACAGTTTGTATTTCCCCTGTTTCCCATACAGTCATATACAGCCTATATATCTTGCTTTTGTGCCAATGCATAGTTTCGACAAACATCTGCTTATGTTACGGTTGTAAATACCTGATCATCATGTCCGGTCTATAACTCTGACATTCATGGGCAGATTTTCAAATAACTTGTCACAAGTGCTCACCACAACAAGGCGACGTTGTGTCACATTGAACTTGGGTGTTGTGGCTTAATTGTGAACCTTATATTAATGTTGTTAATGAAATAAGATTTAATTTAAAAAAACGAAAAACAGACTTACTTAAGGGACAAATTTTGATCTGGTGTGGGTATCTGTAACTGGGTACTGGTAAATGGTGAAAAATCGATTATGTGTTCTCCATATTTCGCGATAGTTCAGAGGTTAAAGCACTGGCATGGTAAGCCAGAGACCCTGGATTTGAGTCCAGGTTGAGGCAGGATTTATAAACCAGAAAGCATAAATGTTTTTATACCTGATATATTTTGTAACTACTGGATATGAAAGCGAATCAACAGACGGCGACTTCAATGAAGGTCTTCTCCTTGGCAACTCGGCGAATACCTCAGCTACTCTCAGTAGCACTACTCTACTCACTGATCCCACATACCTGACAATCATGACCTTGACTCAGAGCTATATATGTACATGCATTTATAAACCAGAAAGCATAAATGTTTTATACCAGATATATTTTGTAGCTACTGGATATGAAAGCGAATCAACAGACGGCGACTTCAATGAAGGTCATCTCCATGGCAACTCAGCGAATACCTCAGCTACTCTCAGTAGCACTACTCCACTCACTGATCCCACATACTCACCTGACAATCATGACCTTGACTCAGAGTCCAGTTTCTCCACTGCAAGGTCAAAGATCAGTCAGGGTTCAAGGTCATCCAAAAGGTCATCATCTCTACAGAGGGAGTTGCGAAATCTGCAGAACTCGACACCATTTAAAGAGTGGTCTGATAACCTCCTGAGCTGGGCAACAAGTGGCTGTTATAAAATTACTGGGAAAGGTAGGTTTTATGTACAGAATTCAGTTTCTTTCATTATTTTAGCTGTAGTAATTGTGACTGAAATATAAATCTAACACAGTCAATGAAAATACTCAATGCTGATTGGTTATTCATGAGGTATAACATTTCCTATCAATACCTTTGAGGTGACATTTTATTAGCTCGACTATTCGAAGATTAAGAGAGCTTATGTAATCACACCGGCGTTGGCATCCCACATCAAGGTTTGCGTGTAAACTGTGTTTCCAAGTCTGCATCTCTTACATTTCTTATCCTAGCACAACCAAATTTGGCCATGGGCTTCCTTGTAGCATTATCTTAAAGGCTGCATAAGCAATTTTGGTTCCTGTAACCAATGGGCTCCCATGGAACCCAAATTCTGATAAAATGTGTCCCATTACACATCAAATTTTGCTGTAAGCTGTGTTTACAAGTCTACATCTTTCACATTTCTTACCCTAGCACAACCAGATTTAGCCATGAGCTTCCTTATAGCATTATTTTAAGGGCTGCTTAAGTAATTTTGGTTCCTGTAACCCCTGGGCTCCCATGGAACCCAAATTCTGATAGCCCTTAAAATGTGCCTATTTCACATCAAATTTTGGGTGTAAGCTGTGTTTACAACATTTGATGACAACATCGACATGACCATACTAAAATGTCAAGGTCACACTGAAGGTCATTTTATGGGTTAATTACTCTTTTTTTTCCTTAAACTTTGTTAGGCCAGTTTGTCAAGGTCATTTATCTGGGTCCAAAAAACCTTGTTATACTGACAAAGTGCTGACAGGCAACATACGTGTTCCGTGGAACGCATGTCTAATGTTGATTATTTACAATGGTTATTCAGTATGTTCTTCATGAAGATTCTATATATTATACATACTTTTTTAAAATAAAGAGTCCCTTGAAAGTGATTTTTAGCTCTACTGGCCAAGGGCCAGCAGAGCTTATGGGAAGGTGTGGTGTCCGTCGTCCTCCGTCGTCTGTTAACTTTTGTCTCGATAAGACGATAGGGCCTTTATTTTTCACCGGATCTTTACCAAACTTGATCAGATTGTTAATATCAATGAAAGCTCTGACAAGATCGAAAACCATTTATATCGGACTAGTAACAGCGGAGTTATGGCCCTTGATTTAGTTAAAGATGCTATATTTTGCCTCGTTAAGACGATAGGGCCTTCATTTTTCATCCAATCTTTACCAAACTTTATCAGATTGTTAATATCAATGAAAGCTCGGACATGTTCAAAAACCAGCCAGGTTGGACTGGTAACAGCAGAGTAATGGCCCTTGATTTAGTTAAAAATGCTATATTTTATCTCGTTAAGACAATAGGGCTTTCATTTTTCATCCGATCCTTACCAAACTTTAACAGATTGTTAATAATCATGAAAGCTCAGTCAAGTTCAAAAACCATCAAGATCGGACCAGTAACAGCGGAGTTACGGCCCTCGATTGAGTTAAAAATGCTATATTTTGTCTCGTTAAGACGATAGGGCCTTCATTTTTCATCCAATCTTTACCAAACTTTATCAGATTGTTAATATCTATGAAAGCTCAGGCAAGTTCGAAAACCAGCCAGATCGGACCAGTAACAGCGGAGTTACGGCCCTTGATTGAGTTAAAAATGCTAAATTTTGCCTCGTTAAGACGATAGGGCCTTCATTTTTCATCCAATCTTTACCAAACTTTATCAGATTGTTAATATCAATGAAAGCTCGGACATGTTCAAAAACCAGCCAGATTGGACTGGTAACAGCAGAGTAATGGCCCTTGATTTAGTTAAAAATGCTATATTTTGTCTCGTTAAGACGATAGGGCCTTCATTTTTCATCCAATCTTTACCAAACTTTAACAGATTGTTAATATCTATGAAAGCTCAGGCAAGTTCGAAAACCAGCCAGATCGGACCAGTAACAGCGGAGTTACGGCCCTTGATTGAGTTAAAAATGCTAAATTTTGCCTCGTTAAGACAATAGGGCCTTCATTTTTCATCCAATCTTTACCAAACTTTATCAGATTGTTCATATCAATGAAAACTCGGACAGGTTCGAAAACCAGCCAGATCGGACAGGTAACAGCGGAGTTATGGCCCTTGATTTAGTTAAAAATGCTATATTTTGCCTCGTTAAGACGATAGGGGCTTCATAGTTCATTCGATTTTCACCAAACTAGATCAGATTGTTAATATCAATGAAAGCTCTGACAACATCGAAAACCATTGATATCGGACTAGTTACAGCGGAGTTATGGCCCTTGATTTAGTTCAAAATGCTATATTGTGCCACGTTAAGACGATAGGGCCTTCATTTTTCAGCCAAACTTTATCAGATTGTTAATATCAATGCAAGGTCGGACAAGTTTGAAAACCATTGATATCGTACTAGTAACAGCGGAGTAATGGTCCTTGATTTAGTTCAAAATGCTATATTTTGCCTCGTTAAGACGATAGGGCCTTCATTTTTCATCCGATTTTTACCAAACTTATCAGATTGTTAATGTCAATAAAAGCTCGGCCAAGTTTGAAAACCAGCCAGATCAGACCAGTAACAACGGAGTTATGGCCCTTGATTTTGTTAAAAATGCTATAATTTACCTCGTCATATGATAGGGCCTTTATTTTGTATCTGATCTTTGCCAAATTTTACCAGATTTTATGACTTTCTTTTATTTTATTTTTTTGAATTTTTTGTATTTTTTTTTTGTTTGATTTTGTTTGAATTTTATTCTTTTTTTTTTCTTTTTTTTAGCTCTATGTTGGACCAGTCGGACCAGTAACAGAGGAGTTATGGCTCTTGATTTAGTTAAAAATGCTATATTTTGCCTCGTTAATACGGTAGGGCCTTGATTTTTCATCTGATTTACCAAACTTTACCAGATTCTTTAGTTATGGCCGTTGATTTAGTCTAAACTGTTTTTTGCCCGAAACTTTCAAAAAAACATAAATGGCAGTCACTCGCTTCATTGATGTTATAAGAGCCATGTTAGCCAGTAGAGCGTCCACAGGCCCTCTTGGGCCTCTTGTTTTTATGTCTGACACAAAAGTGGAATGGGCATATACATGCAGTGTTAACCTTGTCCGGCTGGCATCCATATCTTTTTCGTACGAAAAAAGTTTTGCGTTCAATTCTTTCATTAAGTCCACTTTTTATGTGGCTGACAGCACTACAATGGGGTATCCATGTCCCGTGAACACATTTTCAATTTGTTTATATATTTCTATAACGGTGTGTTGAATCTATTGTATACTGCCTTGATGCTACTTTTTATATGTGGACAGTTAAGTTAGAGTTGCCACTTCGGTAACTTAAGTGAAACTGTGACATTTCCTAAACTGTTACACGTTCCTTCCATATATGTAATACAATGTACTTATTTTCTGATTATTTTTTAGGAAATGATTCAGCCGAGGTGCCTACACTAGAGGTGGAAAGGCAGATGACAAGGAGTAGATCTAACTCACCATCTCCCTGTGTGTCAATCACAAACAACCTCACACATGTAAGTGACACATGTACATGTAAAGTAACTGCAATTACGAGTTTCAGATTCTAAATCTCAAGGCTTACACAACTTATTAGGGCTATTCCATTAAAACATACATGAGACCAAGGGAAGGCACTTTTGAAATTGAACACCCAGTCCCACCTATAGAGGCAAAATTGATTTTGAAGGACCAAATTTCAGAAAATAGGGTTCACCCCATAGATGTTTATTAAATTGCCTTCCTGGGGTCCCTGGTATGTTTTAATGGAATAGCCCTCACTAAATAGATGTATATTCAGTGTTACAGGAATGTTTGACTATATAGATATATAAATATCATTAGATACCGCCTTCTTTACAGTTTCTATATTCTCTTTACAGAACCCATGTCCTAAGTCAGAAACTCCCAGTCGACAGAGGTACTTCTTACGTCAACGCAAGTCTTCCACTTCCAAAGACAATCCTGTGGTTCAGTCGGAATCTCCCAGAAGCTTTGCAAAGAAAGTCAAGGGTCTGGAGAAGCTTGCTGTGAAGAACAGTCGTTTTATTAGGAACAAAATAATTCATGAAGAAAGGTTGACCGTCTCATCCGAGGATGAAAAATGATTTATGATAGTAATTGCTTTTTTTGCTTTGCATGATAGAGCTCTTATTATACCGCCGCTTTCTCAAGGTGAAGTGGGGGCTTGATAGGAATCGCGCTGTCTGTAACGTCCCGTCGCGTAACACATTTTATTACCCCATTCCTCAAACAGTTTTGAATTAGTCCCAATCTTCATATACACATAACAACTGATGACCTTATGTACCCTCTAAATCACCCATTGTTGATTGCCTAATTTATAACAAAATTATGGCCCTTTGTTTGTCTTTATAGAATTTAAGTGGAGGTATTCATCACCTTCAGTGATAGTTCTAGTTGCAAATAAGTAACTTACACACTCAAAAGCAGGTTAAGGGTTAGTATTTACAACCATATGCATTTACACATAGCATTTATTTATTAATGTATTGAGATTTTAATGTTGCTTAAAATTCATGTTGACAACTGACAGTGACTCATATAGCTCTCAGTGACTCATGACTGGCTGCTGGTGACTCGTGGCTGCCTAGTGACTCGTATTATTGCTTTTTGACTCATATGACTGCTGGTAACTCATATGATTGTCAGTGACTCGAATGATTGCCAGTGACTCATATGGCTGTCAGTAAGTGGCTTGGCTCATGGTGATTCATGTCAAACTCGTATAACTGTCAGTGTTATATGACTTGTACAGACGGAGTATGACTGCTGATGGCTTGTATGACTACCATTTGCCTCATTTGACTGCTGGTGACTATCACATGCCTACTGGTGACTATCACATGACAACTGGTGACTATCACATGACTACTGGTGACTATCACATGACTACTGGTGACTCATATGGCTGTTAATGATTACCGGTATCTTATTTACAGTTTGCTTGATTAATTTTATACTAGTCATATTTTATTTTTTAAACACTTCGTGATATATTTATTTTAAACAAATATTTAAGTGGTTAGAACTGTGATGGAGCGATGTTTTAGTACCTACTGGTACTCAGAATTTTGATGGTGTAGTTGAATTGTATACACCCACTCAGAACTGTGATGATAATTTATATATTTGTGTAGTCTCCCTCATATATAAAGCTATTTTGCTGTATATACTACAGATAAATATTAAATGTTATTATAGACTTTACAGTGAAATAGTGGATTTATGATTAAAATAAAACTTTATATTTTCGTTATTAATTATATTTCACATGTGAAATACCGAAAATGACATAATGCCGCTGTTAACGTTATTGACGTCATTGTTTTGGCGCATTTGTTTTTTTGGCATACATTTCAAGGTTGTGAGTATATAATAAATAGAATATTTTTTGGTTTGTCGTGAAAAAAGGATTTATTTTTATCTCGAAGTGAGAAAACTCAAATATTTTCACTCTTTCTGAAGCACTCATGAAAATATAAGTTTTCTCACTTCTCGATGAAAATAAATCCTATATTCACTCCAAACCAACACATATCCTCTATGTATTGTTTTATCTGTTAAGGATGATGGACTTGATGGTGTGCTTGTTATGTAGAGATTTCCTTTAATGCAACATGTATGTGTTATGAACATTGTTGCATGATAATACTTGGTTGGTTTTGTTTCTAAATCCTCCAATTTAAATGGTTTTTGACAATACTTTTACCCTGTGGCCAGTCTGCTTGTGATATGGTTTGCATTTATATCAAATTTAAATGGTTATGACTATACTTTTATCTGTGGCCAGTCTGCTTGTGATATGGTTTGCATTTATATCAAATTCAAATGGTTTATGACAATACTTTTACCCTGTGGCCAGTTCTGCTTGTGATATGGTTTGCATTTATATCAATTTTAAATGGTTACGACTGTATACTTTTACCTGAGGACAGTTTTGCTTGTATAGACGGGTCAATATATAATTTACCCCAAAAAAATTGCAAAAGTTTGTTTTATGGTTGTTTTATGTTAATATGGGTCTAGTCTACAACATACTAAAAGTTCTCCAAAATTCGAGCATGGGAACGTCACCAATTTTGAAGATTACTTTTATCGATTTTAAGTCATTTTCCATTAAAATGTGAAAACTTCAGAAAGCCATAACTCAGTCAATTTTCATGATAGATCAATGAAACTTGCATCTTTACCTAGGTTTTCAGGGTCAATCTTTCATATAAAAGGGTTCTCAGTGATGTTGATTAACCCCTTATACCATATCTAGGGGTACCCCTACCCCATATCTCTTATTATAACGCCGTCCTAATCGATAAACGAGCAGTCTTCTAATTTCACATCATTTTAACCAGCATGTTCGCACAACTTTACACATCATCGTCTTCTATCACTGGATCATTTGTCATATTGTCACAGTTGCCATCTTGGCAATGTCCGCATGCACTGGTGCACTCTAGTCCATGCTTTCTGCAGGTACACCTAAGGACATTGCATCGTCCCGAGCAGTTGCAGTGAATCATCTGAATAAGTACATCTGGAGCAGGGCTTTTGTCTGTCATCACTGGAACAAGTTTGTCCCCTTCTACCCTCCATCCCCACTCAGATGGATCCATTTCCTCACTACAGCCCATCCACTCCATAACCTGGTAGTAGGTCCGCAAGGAATGAAATTTACAAGCCGAGGTGGTTGGTGGGAGTCGTTCAGGTGTGACGAAAGTCTTAGCTCTTGCAACTTTCTTGCAGAGCATATTGTACCTGATAGATGCCAGGGAGTCTTTCTGATCTGCATTGAACAGTGCCACCATTGCCCTACAACCGTTGGCTTCCACAACATCCGGACTTTGCTTTGGAAGAGAGAAAGCTTTTGAACAGTCGTTGATGACTTTTTCTTTCTTGGACGTGTTGATGATCCGTTGAAACACCGACTTCTTTCCAATGCCTAATATCCTGGAGACCGAGTCACATCCAGTGAAGGCATGCACAAACAACAAGTCATTGCAAACTGCTCCTCCAAGCACCTGCTTGAGTACCTTGATATTGTAGACATTTAACTTCGCCTTGTCTGAGCGGAAATATAGACCAGAACATTTGGACACGACTACATGGTGGAGCAAGAGAACAAGAAGATCTGTGTCTTCTCCAATAAGCGTGGTCGTTCTGAAAGCAGACATGTTGATGGCTGCCTTTGCAATCTCAACGTCCGCATCTCCTTCTGCTTGAAGCACGTCACAGTCTCTCTGCCGCATTCGCTCCATGATCATATGGATAAGTGTCTGCTTGTTTGTCTCATTGGACAAGAAGTCCTCCTTTTTCCCAACAAATTTTGTCACTTCTGTAATGTTCACCTTGTTTGCATTCAGCTTTCGAGTTCGACGCTGATGAGTACCATCCTTTATACTAGGCCCAACCTCATAACCATCAAACACGACAGTCGCTTTCCCATAGTGTTTGACAGTGAATGAGGCGTAATCGTCTGCAATCGAACTGTAGGTGCTCCCCTCCGTCCATTTCAAGCGGTGAAGAAGAGATCCTCCATCTAGTACATAGTGATCTGTGACTGGGACAGTTTGTGTCACAGCATTGTCTGATTTGGTCTTAACATAGTTTCTGATAGCTTCTGCCAGCTGCGGTTTGTCTGGAGGACGCAATATGTCCTTTGCTTCGAACAAAGACATCGGGTAAGGACAGAGTTCATAGGACATGACGTCATCTAGCCGAAGTTCGCCCGTCTGCGAGACTACTAGAAACCTCTGGAACAAGAGCGCTGGGTCAATAGTACGATCCTCAGAAACTTTCACTTTCTTGCTGGATGCTAGAGTCTTCACCTTTAAACTCCTTTTGTGGGAGTAGGTAAAAACTGATTGTCCGTCCATCGCTTTTACAATGTCTTTTCCGATATCGAAAAGATCCTGCACATTGACGTCTCCATTTGCTATGATCCCTGTGATAACACACCGTAATGACTCATCAGCTGAAAACGGTGTAAAGCTGTCTAGTTTTTCTGCAACTTTACCCATGTCTGCCTCATCTCTGTTCACCCTAGAGGCAGACAACTCCTTATGCTGTTCACTGGTGGTGTAACAACTTGCGGTGAGTTCTTGCATAGCCAGGTTGTAGGCAGATGACACAGTTGAGGACATAGCCCAAACTGTCCTTTGGTGCTCTGACATCCCGCTTCCTCGCGTTAGCCCCCCTTGGCTTTTTAGTGAGCGCATTAGAGTTTGTTCGATCACTAGATCAGAGCCAAGGCCAGCCCAGTATTGGCTGCTGCGTCGGATTACGTGAAACCCAGACTGGAACTTCTGATGTACTTCAGGGTTGTCATCCTTCAACGCATACATCTTCTGGAGATAGAGACGAGCGGACTTCAGATAGTTGGGATGGCCAGCGGCCGCGAATATTGGCAGGCAAGCTGAAATGGCACTGATATGCATCTCCCAAGACCCCATTCGATCAGCTGCAACGAGTGCCCTAGCAATACCTAGCATGTGCTGATAGTTTACCCACAGTTTGCTGGTTTTGGAGGTCCTTGCCAGTTCGTCCTTTTTCCGAGTTAGAGCGTCGTGAATCCTGTGAACACAATCTGATTCCAACACAGACTCCAAGTCACTTTCGCCAGTTTCCAACAATGTGTACAGTCTCTCAAGTTCATCCACGTGGTCCTGAAAACTAGGGTCATCCTCCACAATTTTAGCTACAATCTGACGTGTAAGACACTGATCCACCAGTAGGTGGCCACGGAACGCTCGTTGCACTGCCTTTCCACTCATCATGTGTAAGACGGCATTTTCACCATACACTGTCTCCATGATCTCCTTGAGTCCACTACCATCCATCAAAGTACCAATGGCACCCAGCACGTTCATGAAGGTATGGAAGCTGCCAAGTAATAGCACCACCTTCCTGATTGGACTATCATCTGCAACTGCATTCGCTATTTCAGACGCCTTCCAGAATAGTGGTTGATCGAAGGTAATGACAGTCGGCATGTTGTGTTTTGACGAAAGATTGCATAGGTAATCTAGGGTAGACAAGATACAGGTTTTGTCTCCTGGGTTCATGTCGATCATTGGGAGAAACTGTACCGAGGACTTTCCTGGATACTCACACTCCTTGTGCAGTAGATGCATCATGCCTTGCCAGCTTGGAGTGCTCTGGTGGAAACGAAACGACATTTCCCAGCAAATGTCCACTTTGCGATCAAAGACATCATGAGATGTGGTGTTTGGGAGAGACTGAAATTCAATGTTACGGTTGACATGCTTTGCGAAGCGGTAATCTATGATATCAATATTTGTCATTTCGACAAGTTTCAAGTCAGCCATTTTCTGTCTAGGAATGCCGTGTGTAGCTTGCTTCCCTGGTGTGATAGCGGCTATCATACCCATCCCGTGAAAGGTACCCTTTCCGTCCAACGTAATAATGTTATGATCCACGTTGTCTCCGGCAAATAACAGGCAGTGATCAAGAACGTCCATGTCACTACCCAACACATCCGGAGCAAGTGAACATGCCGCGTTCACTTCAAACCTTTGAACCTCGGAGTAAGTTGAAGCAAACCCCATGGTTGACAGACTATCGATCAAGAAACGTGACCTATACAAGTGATGCAGTTGGACAGCGAGACCAAGTTGTAAAGGCGCAATTACAGCTTTTGGACGCACTGCTTGAACAACAGCTTGTCCGATACCAGCAACCTGTGTGGACGTATCCTTCCCAACAAACAGATGCTGCAGCAAGAATTGCAAACTTGCAGGGATAAAAGCCAATGCTGCCGTAAGTTTCAGTTCAGCCAGAGTTGGATATGTATCTCCCATTGGTTCAACGGTTGTCTTGATGTCGCTTTTGATGAGTTTTGCTGCAGTTTGGAGGATCGCTCGTTTCTGTGCTTCCTCGTCGTCTTCCCGAGGTAAATTGTAGTAATCACGAAGAATGTTACAGGTTTTTTCCCTGAAGGTCACAATATTTTTGACACCACTACGACCCTCGGTCACGAATATAGAGTTTCCATATCGTCTTATCAGTTTTTCCTTGAGGTACTGATTTCCATACGCTGTTGATTTACTGTCTCGCAAGTAATCTCCCATTTTAGCGACAAGGTCCGATATCGTTAGCTGTTCTTCATCGTTTTCCTCCAGGAATACACAAACCGTTTCAAATGCCTCATCCTGATCACTGTCCTTTGGTCGTCCACATTTTCGTCGTTTGGCGGAGTCAACTGATGTGAACTGTTTTGGAATGCCTCGCATTGTGCGAAAATTGACGTTACATGACTGGTGGTAAACACAGTCTGCTGCATGAAGATCGCCACCAAAGTACTCGATGCGGCTTTGAACAGCAATGGCCCAATCATCCTTCCTTATTTTACACTGATTCAATATCGTTTGAACAAAATCATCTGTCCTTACATGGTACACGGTATCTTCACTGCTTCGTTTCGGGTCTATTTTCGTAGCATCAGTTGCACAGAAAAAGCAATGCGTTTTACTGTCATATGGTCCCAGAGAAACACGAGCGCTTCTTTTTACAGGCAGAGCAGAATCGTCCTTGTTAGAGGCACTAGCAATGCGTTTTTTGTCTACGTGGTAAAACCGACATGTTTTGTGAACACTAGTTCCAGCTTCAACCCTGACGTTGACACCTCTTTCGATGCTAGCACGGTTGATACCTTCAGCTCCTTTCTCTCGAACAACCACTGTCTCCTCACAATCCAAATCTCTTTCGCATAGAGGACAGGTTTCTTTGCTTGCTGAGCTCATATTCTACCCTGAAAATATAATAGTAGGTTTGAGAAAACATGTAAGATACGCCTACAGAGTGAATATAGTTTGCTGGGAAAGATTCAAGGGCCTAACCGACTAGATATCAACCATCAAGCATTAAGATTCTTGGGGATTTGGCTTCCCATATACAGGTCAAGCACATGGCTTCAGTAGATAGATCTATGGCTTCTTTTCTAATTAGAACCAAGTTGCAAGTGTCGTATTGGGCTTTACCTGTATGTTCTAGAAAAGTTCATGTGAGAGATAAAGTAGTGTAAATGCTATGTCACACTATTATCATGATTGAAATCTTTCTTTTGTTTTTAAATGTTATAAAGATGAATGAAGATGGCAGCACTGTAGTCATAGTGATATGGATGGCTGAAGCTGCAAATAAGATAATAATAAGAGAGAGCATTGGTATTTAAATAATTTAGACATATAGATTACATGTTCCAAACTAATGTTGGCGGTGGGCCCGGAACCGGCAAGATTGTGGGGTAGGGTTCACCCAGATATAGTATAAGGGGCTGTTCAACATCACTGAGAACCCTTTTGTATGAAAGATTGACCCTGAAAACCTAGGTAAATATGCAAGTTTCATTGGTCTATCATGAAAATTGACTGAGTTATGGCTTTCTGAAGTTTTCACATTTTAATGGAAAATGACTTAAAATCGATAAAAGTCATCATCGAAATTGGTGACTTTCCCACGCTCGAATTTTGGTGAACTTTTAGTATGTTGTAGACTAGACCCATCCTAACATAAAACCACCATAAAACAAACTTTTGCAATTTTTTTGAGGTTGGGGCATTTTGGCGCTATATTGACCCTACTAGTAATATGGTTTGTAATATTGTAATATGGTTTGCAATTATAACACATTATTAAACGATACTTTTTACATATTCAGAGAAAGTTCCATTTGCTGTACGAGTTTGTTAAATTTGTATTATTTATCGACACTTTTGTTAAACAGTTAGCAATGTGTGATGTGTTGAGGGTCTAAACTCTTCCATGAGTGCTTATTTATTGTTGAATTTATGAAACGAGTTTGAAAATATTGATATGATGCTACAGCTTGCAAACAAGTTCAATTAATTCAATAATAAATTAGCATGAATGTGAAATTATATTTATCACATAACTCAAAACATCACATCACATAACTTCACATAACCTCAGAAAGCCTGTCTCAACGCGATGTCTATAACTGAGGTCATTGTGTAATATTATGATATTTATATTGTGGCTGTATTCATAACACTTCCTTTATGTGATAAAATTGCAGTATATTGTCAGTGTGGCAGATGAGGTCATTGTTGTATTGTGTAATACAGAAAGGAACACCGTGTTACTTTTTTTTATACATAATTCTCTCTTTCTACTATTTAAAGCTTTTCCCGGCATTCTGACATTTATGCTGATCATTCTCGGGCCCTAAGGTGTGGCTCTAGGGTTAATGGTTAGTAGACAATATAATCGAATATATAACACAACAGTCACGTACATAAATACAGATGCCTTTCTGCAGTACATGGTATGCAATTGGGATGCCATATTTATTTTAATATATTTTAAGTTTATTTTTAAAAGAAAATAGAAGATGCAACCACTGAGCCTTGCTTGCCCATTCGTTGCTTTGGTGTTTACTGTGTAGCTGGATCGCTGCTTACTGTGTAGCTGGATCGGTGTTTACTGTGTAGCTGGATCGCTGCTTACTGTGTAGCTGGATCGGTGTTTACTGTGTAGCTGGATCGGTGTTTACTGTGTAGCTGGATCGGTGTTTACTGTGTAGCTGGATCGCTGCTTACATTTGTAAATGATACTTTAATGATTCTTGCCTTTATTTCATAATTTCATTGCCAAAATGCTCAGATTTTACCTTATTTTCACTAGTTGATAACATTTGTGTTACACGGTTTTAATACTTAGGTTCTATAGTAAAATAAAAATCATTGGCAGAGTAAACAGTAAGATAATTTTTAAGATTCAATTTTGAAAGATACATATATTGAATCAATTTGCATAAATGTGCTATGCAGGGTTTTAAAATAATCACTCTGTAAATACCTTAATTTTAACTTGGTTGAAAATCTAGGATAAATACCGAGTCTTATCACCTACCAGAATGTAAAGCGGTTTCAAAAATTCCGGTCATTGATTGGTCAGTTTATTTTGATGATGCTTTATCAAAATTATGTATTGCTACGTTTGACAAACAAAAAGTCTTAAAGGGACACACGGCAATCTTGAAGTCTTTATCAAGCATTACAATTAACATTTCGGTTTATTAATCCTGTATCATTTTGACTTTAAACCTGCTTGCATATATTTGAATACAGTTTTAAGTTTTCAACTTTTCTTCTTATTTTACCATAGGTGTGAATGTATTATTGGTGCAATATTATCAACAGTTAGTAATATGCAAAAACATTATACTTTATACTAATCTTATAATTATTATTACTGATTAAACAAATGCATATTATTTAGAAAAACTTTCGGGACACTGCGAGTTTTACAAAAATCAAGATTGTCGTGTGTCCCTTTAAATTGATAATAATGAATTTGTGTTTATTATTTTTATTTTTAGTTTGATATGCTCTTCATATACATGTAAACTAAGTTGTAAATTTTATACTTGTACTTGCATGCAGATATTATTTTAAAACTAGCTGTGATCATATTTTATAGATAGATTATTTACATGATAGCTTGTAAGGTAGTTATCAGTACAATTGTATTGTACCTTGGTGCCTCTATATTCAGGGTTACATATGTACAGTATTAACGCAAGTGCTTTAGTTTGTCACCTGCATAGCATGGCAGACACTTAGGGATCATTTTGCTTGTCGTCGTCCGTCACACTTTAATTAACCTACAACCCAACCTTGATCATAACTTGAAACGTATTTGACCTATGTTCATAAAACTTCACTCAGATCTTCAACGTACCTCAAGGAATGTTGTTACACATGTCCAATAACTCTGACTTTCATTTTGGCATAGTTGTGCCCCTTTTCATTAAACTTTAACCTGCAACCTAACCAAGATCATAACTGGCTGAAATAAGCACATGGCAGGTGACACAAGTGTTTCGTGGAACACCCTTCTAGTTTACATGATAAATTGTGAGGAAGTGAGCACTCTGTCAAAAGTAACCATCAGTTATATCGTACTACCACAACATCATATTCAGGTTTACATACAAGTATGTGTAGTATTAACACTAACGTGATAATTACATCATAACGTGTAAAGGAAGCATGCAGTGTGTTAACACAATTTATATTGTGCCTGCATATCATTATATTCAGGCATTCGCAACATCTCGTACACTGCTTCAAAGCATTACTCGAATGTAAATTGAAGGTTTCCATATTGGGTAGTCATCATGCCTTAGATTCCCACCAAAAAATCAAAGTCATCATCAAAATTTTGCAATGTCATTCAGCCGATTGCTCCATCAATTATAGTTTATTCATAAAAGCAGTGATAAAATCATCTGCATTGTAAAAAAGAAAAAAGAAACATTCAACGCAATTTATACATCAACACATGTTTCTAGTGGCCATATTGTTTACATAGCAACAGGGCACTCTTTTCTGTGCCGTTGACTTCCGGCTAACAAAATTTCAAGTTTTTGAACATACCGAAGCTCAATATACACACGAGGCGGGATCCAAAGAATGACGGGATTGGCTGAGCATTCACGATTGTATATTCATGCAAGGTTACTTAAAAGTGTATACAGTGCATGCTTTATTTACATGATACCATGTAAGGTATAAGTCAGTAGTGGATTAACACAATGATAGCGTGCCTGCATGCTTTATTTACATGATAACATGTAAGGTATAAGTCAGTAGTGGATTAACACAATGATATCGTGCCTGCATGCAATTATTTACATGATACCATGTAAGGTATAAGTCAGTAGTGGATTAACACAATGATATCGTGCCTGCATGCAATTATTTACATGATACCATGTAAGGTATAAGTCAGTAGTGGATTAACACAATGATATCGTGCCTGCATGCTTTATTTACATGATACCATGTAAGGTATAAGTCAGTAGTGGATTAACACAATGATAACATGCCTGCATGCTTTATTTACATGATTACATGTAAGGTATAAGTCACTAGTGGATTACCACAATGATACCTTGCCTGCATGCTTTATTTACATGATAACATGTAAGTTATAAGTCAGTAGTGGATTAACACAATGATACCGTGCCTGCATGCTTTATTTACATTATAACATGTAAGGTATAAGTCAGTAGTGGATTACCACAATGATACCTTGCCTGCATGCTTTATTTACATGATAACATGTAAGTTATAAGTCAGTAGTGGATTAACACAATGATACCGTGCCTGCATGATTTATTTACATGATAACATGTAAGTTATAAGTCAGTAGTGGATTAACACAATGATACTGTGCCTGCATGCTTTATTTACATGATTACATGTAAGGTATAAGTCAGTAGTGGATTAACACAATGATATCGTGCCTGCATGCTTTATTTACATGATACCATGTAAGGTATAAGTCAGTAGTGGATTAACACAATGATACCGTGTCTGCATGCTTTATTTACATGATAACATGTAAGTTATAAGTCAGTAGGGGATTAACACAATGATACCGTGCCTGCATGCTTTATTTACATGATAACATGTAAGTTATAAGTCAGTAGTGGATTAACACAATGATACCGTGCCTGCATGCTTTATTTACATCATAACATGTAAGTTATAAGTCAGTAGTGGATTAACACAATGATATCGTGCCTGCATGCTTCAGGTTTACAGAAAAGTATGTATTTTAATGCTTGTGTTTGTTTAAATAAATATTTAATGATTTTATTCTTTCTGTTGTTCTTGTCATGTTGATCAGTCGTTAAATGACACCCATAGTTTATATGTGTACAGCTGCTGACAAAGTTAGCATGGGAAATCCCAGGTATCGTATCTGACAAAGGTAAAGGCGTGGTTTGAATACTTCCATCACATACCTTGATAAAGACTACTGATAATGAAGTTTTCTTTTTTCTTGAAACAAATTCTCCAACGTTCATTTTCCTCACAAACATTAGCGGTGGCATTTCATTGTGTCTGTTTACCCCCTTGTGCTTGCCGGAGTAGAATACAACCACTGCAAATCCCGCTAGAGGCAGAGGGGTAGGCTTCATGTTCATTTATCATTTTTTATCGTGCTCATTCAAGGTCTTCATCATGACACCGCGTATGCAAATGTGAAAACGTGACTCCATCGTAAATGGAGTGTCTACTATAGAATTTGCAGCAACTCTGCAGGTTAGAAGGTTAGAAGGTTCTAGGCCCATTCTCCATACTTTATTTTCATGTAAATGGAGGATGAGCCTGGCATGTTCATTCCTGTCAAGCGCCATATAACCTTTCATCTGTTGGTGCACCTTAAAACCCAATACAATTCAACTGATTGCGTTTGTCAACAATTCTGCAGATTTTTAACTCTGAAATCATGCGCAATCCGGAAAAAATACCGTCGAAAACACAAGAACGTCATGTGACGCCGGGATATTGTAAATAAGTTTGCAATACTTGTTTTCACTACAGTTTAAAATCTTTAAGCATTATTTAATAATGCTATAACATCTATTATTGATAAGGCTAAACCTGCCCAGAATACCATACACAAAATAATTTGCGTTGTACGTTTTACTATCAATATACGTTTGCAATAAAGGGTATGGATTCTTTCGGGGAAAACAGACTACTGATAAATGCAAAAGATCTGAAAAGGCTTATAAGATAGAAGAAAAACTCCGTGAATAATCTTGTTTATTTTTTGTTGGAAATACAAATTAAAGTTGATATTGAAGTCTTAACAAGAAAAGTAGCATTCAAAGACTACAGTCATAAAAAAACACGCCTAGAAATAAACAACAACTACAGGGATAAATAAAAGGCAGGGAATATGACATCACAAACATGAAAGGCTTGACAATAGGGTTACTACCTCGGATGAGTCAATGGCAAAAAGGCTGATTGGGGTTTAAACCAAGTTCAAGGAGGCACCAAACCTCACTCTTACTTTACCGTCATCCCAATAAAAAGGGACATTGTAAATAAAGAAATCCTCACCAAGCTATATCCTCGAACAAATAAGGCAGCATTAATAGGCAATATAAGTGTACCACAAAAATGATCATGTATATATGAATATAATAAAATCTTAGAAAGAGTCGAAGCAAGTACTTATTGACTTTGCAGAAGCCAGAGCAACAAGAGAACAAACTGTTAAGGGTACAACAAGACAAGATTGGAGACAAACATCAACCATCGTTTCAGGATTTAGGTAGACGTCATCATAGGCTCCATCTGTCCGGTCATAAACTGGAAACTATATAAAGGAATCGGGTAAAAGAAAAAATATGTAAGTATGATCATCATATTTTTACTAAAGTATGGAATAAAATGTAAGAAAATGTGAAGATGTAACGTGAAAATTATGTAACATATCACATCAGAATTGATTACACATGGTTTTAACCCTTAACCCGCTACATATACATAATGGACTGTTCTTTCTTTGAATTAAGACCATTCCATTTATGTGACAAAAAAAGGTGTTTTGGGGGGAAATGACTGATCAGCAGAAGGACATTGTAAACCCTGATCAGCCTGCAAGTTACTGGTGTGGGTCAAAGGCTATATATAGTCGTGCTTGGCGGGTTAAGGGCTAAATACAAGTGAAGTGCATTTTCCATAAAATTGACAACGTATTGATTAATGTAACTAAAGTTTTCGTTGTCCATGCATGTGCGTCTTGTTTGATGGAAATATGTTCAACAAAAGCTACAATAACGATTTATCTCCTGTGTGCATGCGTGTGTGTCTTGTTTGATTGATAAAAACCTTTCCAATATAATCTACCATAACTTGTTGTTTCTCCAGTGTACATGCAAGCATGTCTTTATGAGGATTTCATTGGATAAAATATGTTCTACAAAAACTACAATACAATGGTGTTTCTCCAGTGTGCATGCACATGTGTCTTTTTGCTGATTTAAATGGCTACACAGATTACAACACAAACTATAATAAAGTAGTGTTTCTCCAATGTGCATGCACGTTTCTTTGTTTAAAGTGTTAAACCGTTACTATATAAACTACAATACAATGGTGTTTCTCCAATGTTTATGCAGATGCTATTGCTTTTTTTTTTCTGATTTAAATGGCTACACACGTTTCAACACAATAAAGCGGTGCAACCGATAGATGCTCCACCAGTAACGGTATACATGTTAAATACAATATTAAATTCATGACAGAAATCATTCAACTGGAACGCCCTGACAATAAGCGCTACTATACATCATAGTGATACTTTAATCACAAGAAAAATAAAGGAGTAGAGCGGACAAGCTTTAGATTTGAAAAACTTCGAAGTCCCGTTACTCCGCCAAAATCTTTCAACTGGAGTATCATGACAATATGCGCTACTCGACATCCGACTGATACTTCCTATGTAGTTTCATGAAATCATATAACAAACGTAGGAGTTGAGCGGACAAGGTTTTGATCCTAACAATGTCAAGGTTCCGTAACTCTGCCAAAAAATCAATCAAGCGGAACGTCCTGACAATATGCGCTACTAGACAACATACAGATACTTCCTATGAAGTTTCGTGAAAATCGGATGGAAAATGTAGAAGGAGTTGAGCCGACAATCTTTATATTCGAAAAACTTCAAAGTCCATAACTCTGCCAAATATTATTCAAACGGAACGTCCTGACAATATGCGCTACTAGACCTCATACTGATACTTCCTGTGAAGTTTCATGAAAATGGGATGAAAAACTTTGGAAAAGTTGAGCGAACAAAAAAGCGGGACAGACGGGCGTACATGCAGGCGTACATGATGACTATAATTTTCTCCCCCGAAAATTTCGGATAGCATAAAATACTAATATAAAATAGTGTTTCCCTAGTGTGCATGAACGTTCTTTGTTTACGGGGTTAAACCTTTTCCTATATAAACTGCAATAAAATGATGTTTCTAGTGTGCATGCACATGTGTCCTTTTGGTAATTTATATGGATACACATATTTCAACAAAAACTACAACCTATACGTTAATACGATGTATATCCTGTGTGCATGCGCATGTTTCTTTTTTAAAGGGGTTAAACCTTTCCTATATCAACTACAATAAAATGGTGTCTCTCCAGTGTGCATGCACATGTGTCTGTTTGCTGATTTAAATGACTACAAACATTTCAACTAAAACTACAATAAAATGGTGTTCCTCCAGTGTGCATGTACGTTCTATTGTTCAAAAGACTAAACAGCTCCTATATAAACTGCAATAAATGGTGTTTCTCCAGTGTGCATCCACATGTGTCTTTTTGGTGATTTAAATGGCTACAAACACTTCAGATGGATCCAAAACTGGAGATAAAAGTGCTTGTAACTGTGTATTTATTTATGATCTAATTTGGAAACAAATAATTTTATACATAACAGCTTTTACTTCATACTCTGCTTCAGACACATATACATATATGTTTGCGAGTTCACGTTCATCCCGTATCCTGTTAGTTACCATGATTGCAGCAGCGCAATTGATACAATCCTCCTTAAAAGGGCTAGACATTAACATTCTTAGTTTAAGATAATCCAACTTCGATTACTGTTTGTGAACATATATGTAATTAGAGTGCTGATTTAATCGATTGCTGCACATGCTACAAACGAATGGCCTCTCTCTTGTATGCGTACACGTGCGTATTTTGAGATACATGCAACCGGATGGGATGCATGTAACCTGACACATTATACATACATGGAGTCTCTTATTAACACTTAGAGATAGCGGGAGGTATATGTAGTGCTGGTTCTACCCACACATTACAACTAAATTGTGTCTCTCCTGTATGTGTGCGCAGGTGATTTTTAAAAAAAATAACCCGCCAAATAACGGAAAAAAAATTACACTACAAAACAGTTTATCGAAACTCTATCCAGGTGTTCATGTCATATACTAATGTATATGTGCCATTTTAAAGTATACGTTGACGCGTTCTTAAAAATCCGTGATTGAATATGCATAAAATGAATTACAAGTTGGTGACTTAACGTTCGGCCTGATTTTATGACGTTTTGGCGCTAAAGTGTGTCTGACGTCGTGGCGGTTTTATGTCCATCTGAATTATTTTTTACTTATTTGGTTGCAATGTTATATGATAAAAAGGATCTTAAACTCGTTCCCATTCCATATAAGATTTATGAAACTCGTTATGAATTATTTTTAATTTTAACTCGCGAAAAGTCTCGTTAAAATTAAAATAATTCATAACTCGTTTCATAAATCTTATATGAAATGGGAACTCGTTTAAGATCCTCTACTTACGCATATTCAATCACGAGTATTTTAAGAACCCGTGAACGAAACTTTACTTTAAATCGGCACATATACATTATTATATGACTAAACACCTGGCAAGAGTTTTGATAGTGAAATTCGAGTTGCCATTACTTGGACGGTTAGTTTCATTAACCTCTTCAAATACGCCTAGCTAGTGCAGACACACACACACACACACACACACACACACACAAATGGTGCGGTGACCTACTGTTTTTTGATAATTTTGCATTTAAATTACACAAAAGAAGCTTTAAACATCAATTAAAAAAACAAAAATCTCAGCAATTTTCCCAGCCGCCTTAACTAAAAGTAGGTAGAACAATCGAACAGGAAATGCAGCGATGACAACACAATAACTAAAAAAAAGTGTATACATGTATATGATCCGTTTTGTCTGATGAAATGGTCCGTTTTGTCCATATATTATATTTATCACATAACGTCCCTTGTTAGCAGTGTCGAACACCCATTTAATATTCTATTGTATGACACACGTGTAATACAACCTGGAACGATTTTGATTGGTTGAGTTAAACCTGTAACAATACGCAAGTTTATTAACTGAAACTGTTTTATTTATTACAAATTCACTCAGACCTGAGTCATAAATTTATTATTTGTGACAGCTTATAAAAATAATGCACGTTATACAAAACATTGTTGTTGGTTTGTTAAAAAGTTGGCGTAAACTAAAGAGGTAAAACATGAACTCTTTTATACGTAACGTTATGTGTGAGACGCGACGTTACGACGTCACATATTTTATGATGTTTTGGAGCTGCAGTGTGTCTGACGTCGTGGCAGTTCTATGTCCATCTGAATTAATTTTTACTTATTTGATTGCAATATTATGTGATAAAAAGGATCTTAAACGCGTGAAACTCGCCAAAAGGCTCGTTAAAATTAAAATAATTCATAACTCGTCTCATAAATCTTATATGAAATGGGAACTCGTTTAAGATCCTCTATATATGGTCCGTTTTGTCCATGGTCCGTTTCGTCCGCTGGGTTCGTCCATGCACCCAATAAGTATAACATTAAGATTATTTCCCTTAGGTGAAACGTCGCCATTTACTGTTACCTATAGGTTACATTGCACAATTGATTTTCCTTCTTTGTTTTATATAGGACGAATGTATATCAAGAGATAAAAAATGCTCATTTTTCTCCCACTGGGTCTGACGTGACACCGGATATTGGCCCATAATCGAGCCAAAATAGAGCAAGATCACTACACAAACGGTAAGTTAAATACCGATTTCAAGTATTCTGTTAATAATATGCTATAAACAGGTGATTTTGTAGACTGCCAACTAAATTTTGAAGACCTTCGTATACTTCCTATGACCCATGTAATAGATGAACAGTACATAATCAGCTTTTAAAAGTGAAATGCTCGCTGAAAAATTGCCGGTCCTCGCTCGTTTCAGTCAATTATTGAGGATAATAAACCTCTATCGAAAAATGTGAATCGAGCGATTGTTTACAAATACTATAAGGAGCATATGTTCCAAGTTCCAGCAAATTTGATTAATAAATTGCTGAGATATGGACTCAAATATATACTCCCAGGTGTACTGGGGATTGATTTCTTCAGTGGCTCGTGTACGGGGGTATTGCTTGCCACTGTACTGAGTATTGCTCATAAAGCATATGTATTTCAAGTCCTTTTAGCTTAGCCTAAATGTTGTCATGGTCATGTAAGTTATTTTACATATGCGTATGGATCAGGCGGGGTCACCAGGCATGAGCTGCGTACTTTAAACCAATTGTCAGAACGTTGTTTTATCAAATGTGTATCTGTATTCATGTCAGATTTGTCTCCAAGACAAACATAATTGTCTAGATTGATGAGATTTACTTCACCTGCCGTTGTAAAACAGTTTCTCCTAATTGGTATACTATTACCGTATTTGCACTATTATTTGCAGCTGCATATTCACACAATTTCTCATTAGTGTTCAACATATCTTCAATGCAGTTCTCTATCTAATATATGTGTGTTCGCAAACTACTGATTACTAGTGCGTTGTTGCTGGACCTCCAGTCACCTTCAACCTGTTTTTGAAGCCTTCTTAATGCTACTTCTTTCTTCACTTTAAGAAGTCGTAAATCTTTGATCCTGTTACTTAATAATGTTACTGAATGCTGACAATTGTCTGTAATATAAGCATTTTCATTGTTGTAAATGTCATTTATGAATTCGTGTCCCATTTCAATTTTGCTTTCAATTCTGTTTGTGTATGCGGTAAAAATTGACAATTCATTTTCTATCCGTTTCTTTCTTGATTCACATGTTGGATCATCTTCATAGCCCCATAAATTTACTTCACCAATGGAACTTGGGTTGATTTTCTTCCCATCGACACATATTTTGTATGTTAACAATTGTTCTGGATCAAATTGAACGACCTCGTCTATCATTTCTGTTATTATACCAGGTTTCTCAATCGGTACCATTTTATTTCCGTCCTTTAGAAATTGGCGATCTGGAATCACAAAGTTAACTTTGGAATCTGCGGATGAATAATTTCCCGCTAAAGCCTCAGACTCGGTAAGCTGACCTTTATTTTTAGGTCAGCCCATGAACCGTAGAAATCGACCACGGAAAAGTTTGAATCCCGTACTCCAGAACAGCTTGCACTCTTCACTGTATCTCATGAAAGATGTCGATTGTAACGAATACCATCTCACAACATCGAGAAATAATAAAAAGGCGATGTTGTCCATGGGAAATGTATTGTCACTGACCAGTTTATTGAACGCTTTATAGTCGTCCCATTTCCCACACTCTTTCAACGATTTGATTACACTTGGCATTAGTGCTACCATTTCACTCAAATCATCGTTGTCCGCTTCTAAATCTATTTCAAAATTTATATTTTCGGATATTATGGCTTCTCCGCCGTCGAAGTTCTCGTTCTGCCTTAGTACTTTTTTAAGGGACTTTCCTTGGGCAATACGTCTCTCTTTGACACGTGTATCTTTTCGTTGTTTTCATCTACAGTGATCGTTCTGCGTTGTTCTCTGCACAAATCAGGAGATATTTTATATACTACAGTTTTCGTTCGTTGTTCATCAATTCTTCTAAATTTAATTTGTTCGTAGGGATGATTGTCAATTAGGTGGCTAATGATGTCTTTGTACTTTTCTGTAGATATATTGCAGTAGAAACAGGCATACATGTTGGTGAATCTGAAAACAAAAAAGTGCAAGTATATCTAATGCACGACAGGAACCCATATCAATCGAATTTACTATTACTATGGTATAGTATACTGTATGTATATTAAATTAAAAAATTGGCCGATGTGTGGAAAACATGCATTTCATAACGAAAACAATTAGCATGATTAATAAGGCTTGCAGCAGTCACAGTCACGTAATTCCCAAGCAATCATGTGTAGTTATTTAGAAAAAAATCCCTGTTATATTGACGTGGATCTGATATATGCAATTTAAAGGTAATTTATGGCTGTAAACCACTCATACCCATTGGTTTGTCATACGGGATCGATCAAGCTTTGGATAATTTATATTTTATTTAATGAAAGTTAAGTTATATGCTAGAAATCATCAAAAACAGTGATGGCTCTTTACCCAATACCCAGTACACTAAATGTTGATACAATGCAATACTCAGTACAGGAGCAAGCAATACTCCGTACACGAGCTGGCATTGTTAAAGGCTTAGAACATACCTAATAAGCAACACGAGTGGTTGAAAATTACAGGAAATGTTTTTTATAGTATTTGTAAACAATCGCTCGATTCACATTTTTTGATACAGGTTTAAACTCCTCAATAATTGACTGAAACGAGCGAGGAGCGGCATTTTTTCAGCGAGCATTTCACATTTAGATTCACTGATTATTTACTGTTTATCTATTACATGGGTCATAGTAAGTATACGACGGTCTTTACAATTTAGTTGGCAGTCTAGAGCAGCACATGCATGTATCAAACTATTAACAGAATACTTGAAATCGGTGTTTAACTTACCGTTTGTGGAGCAATTTTCTATGATATGTGAGCTATTTTGGCTCGATTATGGGCCAATATCCGGTGTCACGTCAGACCCAGTGTCTCCGTAGAAAAATTTAAAACACATATCAATCAAACGATCGAGCGTCCACCAATATAAAAATGCAATAAAAACAGGGGGTCATGTATCATGTGTATCATGTAAGAACAAGCCAATCTGTTGAATGACGTCACGTTCTATTTTGACACGTCACAGATAGATTTACCTCATTTCTACTTTCGCTTTACTGTCTATGTCAATTTAATTAAATATCTCAAACAAACACTAATCAATGTTCACAATACATCATTTGGCTCGATTATAGGTAATATTAACAAAAAGCAATCAAAAGTATGCATTTTGTATCACTAGTAAGGCAGGGAAACGTTTTTTGTTAGGCACTATTTGACTATACACCACGGAAGCACAAACGCAATGGTGCAATGTTACCTTAAAGAGAACCACACAAAGGTCATAATTTTTAAATGTAAAGTTTTTATATTCTCAGCTATATATCACGCTCAGAAATGCATAATTTGTGCAAATCGAACAAGCATTGACTGAGATACTGACTTTTGAAGATGCATAGAAAAAGTTGAGATTGACCAAATTCAAAGACTTTTTTCTTTAGTCTTACACTATTTGAATTGTCGTATGAAATAACATTTCTTGGCAATATACTTGACAAATGTGACAAATTATCAAAATAATTCAATAAACATCAATAAAACATGCGTTTTAGTAACCAGCAGGACTTTGCATATGTACAATATTCAGATTTGCACACCAAAACGTGTTTACTTAGTAAAATTCCATCAATTTATGGCATATCATCTATTTTTAGTTGAGTATAAATGCTCAAACATGCCACAAGTCCCACTAAAATCAAAATTGATAATAGTCGTACGCTACAAAGTCAGTGTTTTTATGTCTTTTTTTTTTTGAAGATTTAATTTTAAAAACATGTTCCACGAACAGCAGCCTAAATTTCCATACCAAAGAATTAAACTTACATTAAAGAAGTAGCCCAGGCACGCCATTTTTATACCCACAAAAAGCTGAAACTCGAAATTACGGCTGTTAGACACAAAAACTGACTAAATATACTCAAAACCGACATAAAAGCACATGCAGTGTCTGTTTCGGAGCTAAACTAGTTTTCATCTGAAATTCGACTTTAAGTACGAATCCAAGAGAGATCGAGTTATCCCATTTAGCTCTCTTTAGGTTACATTGCACCATTGAATTCCTTCTTTGTTTTATATAGGACGACGATATCAAGAGATAAAAAATGCGCATTTTTCTCCGTAGAATTTTTTTTAAACAAATATCAATCAAACGATCGAGCGTCCACCAATATAAAAATGCAATAAAAACAGGGGGTCATGTATCATGTATAATAACAAAAAGCAATCAAAAGTATGCATTTTTTATCACTAGTAAGGCAGGGAAATGTTTTTTGTTAGGCACTATTAGGCACTATTTGACTATACACCACGGAAGCACAAACGCAATGGTGCAATGTAACCTATAGGTATACAGGAAGTAAATCACTGTGGTATTCATGCCTGGTGTAGTCGAAAGGCATTTTCGAGTATTTAAGGCCTGTTTTCTGGCTGAAATGACTTTATTGACTTGTTTGTGATAGCTAAGAACCATTTGCATGGTTGTATGATGATTTTATTTATCAACTTGAACGTTTAGAAAGTGAAAGTAGAACACATTTAAGAGGTGCCGAATGAATGCAGTTTGTTCACGGTGTCAACAAAGATCAGAATTTTGTTTTCTTACATGCCACATGCCCCCTACTATTCTGAGCAGTTTTCCAGAGAGGCATGTCTCCTGAGACTAAGAATATGTAAGTGAATCTTAGTTTGAACTTCATTTTGAAAAATGGCTAACTAGAAAGCTTGGACAATATTGCATTGGACTCAGTGGGATTAGATTTACTTCCAGTACACCTAAACACCGGAGTATTCAGGTAAAATTAACATTAAGGAATGTTGTTGTTTTCTGAATAATTGCACAATACCCCATTTGGGCATATTCTAGAATTCCGATTGAGTAGATCTACTAAATTAAAAGTTAAACATTTCGGTACATTAAATTAATTCTCCTATTTAATACTCGATACTATCTTCCTATGATATCAAGGGTTTTATATATGGTCAGAGCTTTATATGATTTATATTTATATTAATTATCACCCCAGATATGTTATCACGGTAATGTCCAATCTATAAAACGTACAGTATGCATCTCTGCTAAAATATGATACTTATTTTATAGATGTGATGACTTTTAATAGGTAATAAAATAATTGAAAAAAAAAACAACTATATTTATCATAAGTAAAAGGATATTTCAGAGTAATGCAAACATGTTGACAATTTCCTTATGCTCTTTAAAATGCATCACCATGCTCTTTAAAATGCATCACCCCACAGACCTAATAACAAATTATTATTAGGTCTGTGATGACCCTTAGTCTCCATAAATGCAGTTTCCACTACCTTGAATGTTATAAAATTCATTAATTTTCAGTCTGATGAGTCTGCTGTATATTATTGTTTCTAGAAATGGTCATTAATTGAATCTTATACCAGTTACTAACAAATACAGGATACACAATATGTGCATACCTTGATACCATAGAACTGTTAAAATGATAAGCTCTATGAGGGTACCCTTCCTTTCAAATCGAATTCTGACATTTTTACCTAAAATTGATATCATAACAATTTAGTAGAAGGGTCACAGAAAGCATTTGAGTTTCCTTTTTCTTTAAATATTGTTTAATTTTCTTTCGTCAAACCAATTAAGTACCGTGATACCATAGAACACCATGCTATATATTTTCCATTATTAATACTTGATGCAAAACAGTGCGTTTCCTTAGATTATTACGATGCTTTTATTTTCCACCATTGTTGAGAGTCTGAATCTGAAATATGTACAATGCAGGGCCTGTAATGAGTGGAACGGCATAAACACAGCGGAATAAAGCTGTTGCTGTTAGTAGCACTTTACGAGATCTGATTTGAAACTCTCTAATGATGGCGAACACACGAAACTATCTTCTGGATGGTTCCAATCAATAAGAGTTTTTGTATTGATTGTTTTTACGCTTCATTGATTAATAAATGCTTAAATACTTAGGGCAGTGCTTCAGGTTGCGGTTCCTGAACCAGAGGGATGAGTTGGCCTTTTTTGATTGTCTCTGTTGTAATTGCATCCCAGTTCAAATCTTCAGATATGGTTACTCCAAGGCATGGGTGTTTTTTGACTTGATGGAGGATATGGTTATTTAGGGAGTAGAAGTTAGAAGATTCAGAGTTTATGCTCATGATGTGACGGATTTGGCATTAAATTGCATGCCTGCCCCAGTTGTGAACCCAGTCTTCTTAATATAAATATGCCTGCACCCTGAGGGACACGGACGTCTACTAGTGTGACTGCGCCCGAGTGACCCCTTTTTCGAAAAACTTGAATATGTCGCGTGGTCGGGAAATTACGAATCTAACAGTCTATTATGATCATGTCTGTTTGACTGTCAGCATCATATTTCTGTAGCAGATCATGCACGGTTGCTAGTAGTTGGGTTTCGCAGGAGTACTCAGACCTAAAACCAAGCTGAAGGGAGGTATATATTCGATTGTTTTTTACGTGTGTGAAGATATCTGCAGATGATGTGTTCTGGTTCGAGCAGCTGGCACGAAACACGGGTGAGTGATACAGGACGATAGTTCTTATGGGGGTGTACGCTCCCTTTCTTGAAAACTGGGGCGATGAACTCATTTCGTCAGTCTTTTGGGAGTTGACCTGAGTTGATGGATGTTTGGAATATCATTCGCGGCACAGGAGCCAGTTGTGTAGTACAGTTCTTCAGGATGGTTAGATATATGGTTTGGACCAATGCCTTTTGCATGTATTGATGCTCTGTAATAGCTAGCTTCTCGACACCCTTATATGTTATAACCAACGGTGGCATGGGTAGCCTCAGGACATGTCGACGGTTGATTTTAGGTGTCGTGGTTGATGGATCAACTGACTGGAGCTGTTGGACAATGATTTCTGCCTTTTCTTTACTGTTGTTGACTAAGTTACCAAGCTTCTTGACTACGTTTCCTCGCTTCTTGACTAAGTTACTAAGTTACTAAGCTTCTTTTATTCTTTAATTGTATACTGTTATTGATGTTGATTTCTGCCAGTCTGAATTCTTTCTTGCTGATCTTCTGAAATGAGTGGTCGCTGTTCCACTGGTTGGTTAAGTTTCATGTTTGTAGAGACGGGCTTTCATTCTTCGGTTTAATGAACCTGGTATTAATTGACGTATTTCGGTGAATTTTAAAGGGATGTTCTTGTCTATGGTTTTAGAGATGTCTTTCTTGAACGTCATCCAGATATCATGTTTTGTAGTTCCAGGGTTGATAGTCATGGAGGTGATATTACTGGAGATGGTTTCTGAATCTGTCTTGATGTTATCCCAATCTGCTTTAGAGTAGATGTAGATCTTACGTGGTTGCTGTATTAGGTAGTTTGGGAGAATGGCTATTTATCATATCGATCTGTAAAATTCTGCCGAGAAACAGGGTGCCTGAGATAAAATCTTATCTCGACAGTTACTTTCCTATCCCGTCAGGTGCACCTCATTTGATGACATCAGGGGTATATTTTATGACGTTTGGGTATTTTCGAATGGAAAAAAATGAGGAAAAAGGTAAATTAAATGAGTTTAAACGATCAACATGATAAATAGAATAAGTCATGTTAGTTCCTGATCATATCCAGTTTATCAGAACATTAAGCCCTCGGCACAGCCTCGGACTTCATTTTTTCTCAGCCTCACCTGATAAAGTGGATAGGATCAGGCACTAACATGAGATTCTCTATATATGTGTGACTGCAACTGCATGGTCGCTTATACCAGGGATTGAGTGAATGCTTTTTATCTACACTATGAATATCAATCCAATATGACGTAGTAACTAGTAACCTAAAAAAACATGTCACTGAAAATATGAACATGTTTAATTCAGTGCTCCAGAGAAGCAATGTTTAGGGATATTTCAGAATCAAGTTTGGGTAATATGCATTGAAACAATACCTTAGGAATAAATTCGACATTTAAAAAAAGGACTTATTTCGATATTTGTAAAGTAGCATGCAACAAAACAATGAGTATTACTCATCAAACTTAATAAATCCGCATTATTTCGGGAGTAAAATACCCTTTGACAGGATTACATATCTGGAGCACTGTTTACATTTATATATAAATAAATAAATAAATACTGAAAAGGGGATCCCTTGAAAGCATCAAACCCAAACAAGAGATAAAAGTAGCAGAGTCGGTCTTATTGAGTCTGTTCTATACTGCAAAGTGGATCCCATAGTAACGATAAATACAATGCTGGTTAGGAGTAGCAGAAGTTTGGGTCATGGATATGCTGTAAGCATACTCGGAGTAAAACATACTGTTGTTGTATATTATACATATATATTGTTGTGACAAATATAGACCCTGATCAGCCACAAAGATAGCGCAGACTGATCCGGGGTAACACTGTTTATTTCTCAGGCTACGACTTATGTAAGTTTTATCTGAAAACAACGACCTTGACCCCAGAGACATCTAACCTTTTGCCAAAAGCTACACTCACCATTTTCCATTAAATTGTTGTTATTCTAACTAAAGTAATTGAGCGGAAACCCTTTTTCGGTAACAGTTACCTTGACCCCACATGCAATGCCTAAGTTTCGTCTCCATATACACTTCATACACACAACGTTTCTTTCCCCAATATCTCATTTCCTCAAGTTTTCCCTCAGAAATCATTTTTATATTTAAAGTAATATTGACCTTGACCCCAGTGATCGCAAAGCAATCCCAAGCTTCTTTACATATAAGCTACCTATACAGCAAAAGAAGTAGATATAAAAGTCGAACAGATCAATCAACCAAATACACGTATTCATACAAACATCAATTACAAGGATAAATAAGATGCAAGGTATATGGCTGATGACATGACAAATATAAAAGGGTTGACAATAGGGCTACCGCCTTAGAACAGCAAGTGGCAGAAGTTTCGTTCTAATATCTCATTCCTTACAAAGTTATTGCCCAGAAACCATTTTTCTATTTAAAGTAACATCGACCGTGACATCATTGTCCCTAGCAAAAGCAATCCCAGGTTTCACTTCCATATATTATAACCTACATACACAGCAAGTTTCGTTCCAATATTAATTTCTCATTCCTAACTTACATTATTGCCCGGAAACCATTTTCTATTTTAGTAACAGCTAACTTAACCCCAGTGACCTCAAATGCAACCCCAAGCTTCCTTTCCATTTAAGCTACCTACACAGCAAAAGTATGTATAAAAGTCGACAGAACATGTAACATTCAAGGACCACGGTCAACTATGTCATGAATGTCATACAATCCCTGGTGGATGAACATTTAACACTATTGACTGGGTGTACGGGGATACAGTTTACGGTCGCCACACGGCACAAACAATACTGTTTTGACAAAGTCACAGGATATATATTATTCAAGGACTACAGTCAGTAGTTTCGTTCCAATATCTCTTTCCTAACTAAAGTTATTGCCCGGAAACGATGTGTTAGACGCCCACCCGAACGAACTGTCACCCGCCCGCCATACCATATGAGCACATATCCTGATCTAATAACCATGTTCCCGTTGGAAGACATGGTTAATCATATTAAATTGTGAGCAATAATGTACAGTTGCACGATTCATCGGTATATCGATGTATGTTCAAACTGATCTTATAATCGATTACATTTATTATTAGGCACATGTGACTTTCACAAATACCTGAGCTGTGATTTTCATGTGTCCGTCTGTCATGGGTACAGAAACTTATTATACATTCTATCATTCTGCTTTTACTTATAGGAATTATTAAGACAATGTTAACCAGATGTATGTATGGTACGATTGTCAAGCCCTTATGGTGTGCAAAAAGTCTTTGCAATTGCACATTGTCTTGTTTTCCGAGTTAAGGAAAATGTAAAAAAAAACAAAGAAAAAAAAAACTCAAACAGTATAAAGTATTTTATTCTTTATTTGTTTCAGAAACCCCCAGTTGTGTGACAAAACACAATCAATGAACTGAAGCTCATAAAAGAACTGAAGAAGTTAAACCAAATTGCAATATGCAGAAGCCAGCTCTGAAGGAGAACCCAAACACAAATCATGTATGTAATAAGGAACTGATGCAGCCTCGCCTTATTAACCATGAGGGAGAAACACCTTTTAAATGTCAGGTTTGCAGTCATTATTTTGCGACTTCCGAGTCTCTGAAAATACACAGGCATTTGCATACGGGAGAGAAACCATTTAATTGTAGCATGTGCAGCAAAGGATTTATAAAGTCAACAAGTCTTGCAATCCACATGCGCAAACATACCTTGAAAAAAACGTTTACCTGTAGCGTGTGCAGCAAAGGATTTACAAGGTCAATTAATCTTAAAAATCACAGGCACACACATATGAGAGAGAAACCTTTTACTTGTAGTGTGTGTAGCAACGGATATACACGGTCAGACAGTCTTAAAAATCACATGCGCACACATACGGGAGAGAAACCATTTACTTGTAGTGTGTGCAGCAAAGGATATACACGGTCAGATTGTCTTAAAAATCACATGGACACACATACGGAAGATAGACCATTTACTTGTAGTGTGTGCAGCAAAGGATTTATCAAGTCAATTAGTCTTACAAAACACATGCGCAGACATACAGGAGAGCGACCATTTTGTTGTAATGTGTGTAACAAAGAATTTATCAAGTCAGTTAGTCTTAAAAATCACATGATCAAACATACCTTGGAGACTGAATTTACTTGTAGTGTGTGCAGTAAAGGATTTAAACGGTCAATAAATCTTAAAAATCACATGATCACACATACCGGAGAAAGACCATTTAGTTGTAGAGTGTGTAGCAAAGGATTTATCGGGTTAATTAGTCTTAAAAATCACATGTACACACATACAGGAGAGCGACCATTTACTTGTAGTGTGTGTAGCAAAGGCTTTCTCCAATCGATTAGTCTTACAATTCACATGCGCAAACATACAGGAGAGCGACCATTTAGTTGTAATGTTTGTAGCAAAGGATTTACAGATTCAAGAAATCTTAAAAACCACATGCGCAAACATACCTTGGAGACTCCGTTTACTTGTAATGTGTGCAGTAAAGGATTTTCTCAGTCAAGTTATCTTAAAATACACATGCGTACACATACAGGCGATACTCTTTATTATTGTGGTGTTTGCAGCAAAGAGTTTACATTATCATCTAGCCTTGTAAGACACATGTATATACATACAGGTGAGAAACCATTTAATTGTAGCGTCTGTGGCAAATGGTTTGCCCAGTCAAGTGGTCTTAAAGCACACATGCACACTCATACCGGAGACATGCCATATACTTGTAGTGTGTGCAGCAAACGATGTACACAATTATGTCATCTCAAACAACACATGTTGAAACATACTGGAGAAAAACCATATAAATGCAGTGTGTGCGGAAAAGGGTGCACAACCTCAGGTAATCTTAAAGTACACATGACCATACACAGCAGGGAGACCAGTAAATCACATGAGCATGGTGACCAGTTAATCACGTAAGGGGGACCAGTTAATCACTGGAGCCAGACCAGTCTGCTAAAACAGGAATTGGACCAGTTAATCTCGTGAGGGAGACCAGTTACTCACACTACAGGGGCCAGTAAATCACAGAAGAGGGGCCAGTAAATCTAAGGAAGAAGACCAGTTAATTACAGGAGGGAGGGCAAGTTAATCAAAAGAGGGGGACCAGTTGTTCACAGGAGGTGGACCAGTTAATCACAAGAATTGAATTGAATGTTGCTTAACGGCTCATCAACACAGTATAGGTTATTTAGAGCCGCCCCAGAGAGAGGGGAAGGATACATAGGAATCCGGGAACTGTGCCCTACTCTTATTATCGAATAGATTCCTATGGTTCTTTAACGTGCTCTGACCGATACACGGGACCGACCGGTTTACGTCCCCATCCGACGGACGAGGCTAAGGGAAAGTGTCTTGCCCAAGAACACACCGACGGAACTCATTGGCACCACGGAGGATTGAATCCGGGGCCTCCGTTTACAAATCCGCCGCGCTACTGAATGCGCCACGCCAGCTTGCATGCATTATTTTAAAACTAGCTGTGGTCATATTTTATAGATAGATTATTTACATGATAGCTTGTAAGGTAGTCGTCAGTACAATTGTATTGTGCCTCGGTGCCTCTATATTCAGGGTTACATATGTACAGTATTAACGCTAGTGCTTTATTTTGTCACCTGCGTAGCATGACAGACACTTAGGGATCATTTTGCACGTCGTCGTCCGTCACACTTTTATTAACCTACAACCCAACCTTGATCATAAATTGAAACGTATTTGACCTATGTTGATAAATCTTCAACGTACCTCAAGGAATGTTGTTACACATGTCCGATAACTCTGACTTCCATTTTGGTATAGTTGTGCCCCTTTTCATAAAACTTTAACCTGCAACCTAACCAAGATCATAACTGGCTGAAATAAGCACATGGCAGGTGACCCAAGTGTTTGTTGGAACACCCTTCTAGTTTACATGATAAATTGCAAGGAAAGGAGCAGCCTGTTAAGGATTATGTCCCCTTTTGTGTAATACCATTTAGATTGCATTTGAAAAAGATAAAAACTAAAACTCAATCTTGAATAGTTTTGCATGACTATCAGTATAATTTGTTTACACATTTTTCTAGGCTACCCTTGAATTATAAATACATAATTGATAAATATGTGAATTAGTCAATACACACATGACCTTGAGTATGACATAAGCTGTGTATGAATCAATACACACTTTTATCAAGTTAGTATTTAATAATCAAGTATAGCACTGTCTAGATAAAAGTGTAACCATATTAAACTGCAAGTTACATGTAAAAATATTCCGGATTATTTTAGTTCTATATTTTTTCTTTTGTTAATGCACTTTCAATTGGATTCCACAAAAGGGGACATAAACCTTTAGTTGTATCGTGCTAACACAACACCATATTCAGGTTTACATACAAGTATGTGTAGTATTAACACTAACGTGGTAATTACATCATAACGTGTAAAGGAAGCATGCAGTGTGTTAACACAATTTATAGTGTGCCTGATTCATGCATTCGCAACATTACACTGCTTCACAGCTTTACTCGAATGTAAAATGAAGGTTTCCATATTGGGTACTTCATCGTGACTTAGATTCCCACCAAAAAAAATTGCATTCAAAATCAAAGTCATTATCCAAATTTTGCAATGTCATTCAGCCGATTGCTCCATCAATTATAGTTTATTCATACAAGCAGTGATAAAATCTTCATCTGCATTGTAAAAAAGAAACATTCAATGCAATTTATACATCAACACGTATCTAGCGGGCATATTGTTTACATAGCAACAGGGCACTATTTTATGTGCCGTTGCCTTCCGGCTAACACAATTTCAAGTTTTTGAACATACCAAAGCTCAATATACACACGAGGCGGGTTCCGAAGAATGACGGGATTGGCTGAGCATTCACGATTGTATATTCATTCAAGGTTACTTAAAAGTGTGTACAGTGCATGCTTTATTTACATGATACCATGTAAGGTATAAGTCAGTAGTGGATTAACACAATGATATCGTGCCTGCATGCTTTATTTACATGATACCATGTAAGGTATAAGTCAGTAGTGGATTAACACAAAGATATCGTGCCTGCATGCTTTATTTACATGATACCATGTAAGGTATAAGTCAGTAGTGGAGTAACACAATGATATCGTGCCTGCATGCTTCAGGTTTACAGAAAAGTATGTATTTTAATGCTTGTGTTTGTTCAAATAAATATTTAATGTTTTTTCTGTTGTTCTTGTCATATAGATAAGTCATTAAATGACACCCATAGTGTATATGTCTACAGCTGCTGACAAAGTTAGCCTGGGAAATCCCGGGTATCGTATCTGACAACTCCCTCGGTAAAGGCGTGGTTGGAATACTTCCATCACATGCCTTGATAAAGACCACTTACTGATAATGAAGTTTTTTTTTTTTCTTGAAACAAATTCTCCAACGTACATTTTCCTCACAAACATTAGCGATGGCATTTCATTGTGTTTGTTTACCACCTTGTGCTTGCCGGAGTAGAATACAACCACTGCAAATCCCGCTAGAGGCAGAGGTGTAGGCCCCCAGCCCATTCATGTTCATTTTATCATTTTTTATTGTGCTCTTTCAAGGTCTTCATCACGACACCGCGTATGCAAATGTGGAAACGTGGCTCCATCGTAAATGGGGTGTCTCCTATAGAATGTGCAGCAACTCTGCAGGTTAGAAGGTTCTAGGCCCATTCTCCATATTTTATCTTGATGTAAATGGAGGATGAGCCTGGCATGTTCATTCCTGTTAGGCGCCATATAACCTTTCATGTGTTGGTGCACCTTAAAACCCAATTCAATTGATTGTGTTTGTCAACAATTCTGCACATTTTTAGCTCTACTGACCAGAGATCAGCAGAGCTTATGCCGTGGTGCGGTGTCCGTCGTCCGTCCGTCTGTCTGTCTGTGTGTCCGTAAACTTTTTTTGTAGCGACTACTCCTTTGAAACTACGGAATGGATTTTCATGAAACTTTACAGAAACGTTGCCCATGAAGTCTAGTTGATCCTAGCAAAAAATTGTAGTTTGAAGCGACTACTTCTTGAAAACTCTAAGTGATATTGATATGGGACTTTTTCAAAAATGATCAGCATGACATGATGTTGGTCCTTATCGAAAATCGTTTTGATTCAACGTTAAACATGGCTGCCAGTGGCCATCTTTGTTTACATAAAGTTATTTAGTAAAAACTTGTAGCGACTACTCCTCTGAAACTACTTAAGTGATTTTCATGAAAATTCACATGAATGTTGTTCTTGATGTCTAATTGATCCTAGTAAAACTTCAGGTCGGCCGGAAATTGAAGATGGCCGCCACGGCTAAAAATAGTTTTTCAAAAAAAAAGTTTGTAATGACTACTTCTTGAAAACTGTAAGTAATATTGATATGGGCCTTTTTCTAAAATGATCAGCATGACATGATGTTGGTCCTTGTCGAAAAACCTTTTGATTCGATGTTAAACATGGCTGTCAGTGGCCATCTTTGTTTACATAGAGTTATATAATGAAAACTTGTAGCGACTACTCCTCTAAAACTTCTTGACGGATTTTCATGAAACTTCACAGGAATGTTGCTCTTGATGTCTTATTGATCCTAGCAAAATTTCAGGTCGGCCGGAAATGCAAGATGGCCACCATGGCTAAAAATAGGTTTTCAAAATACAAGTTTGTAGCGACTACTTCATGAAAACTATAAGTGATATTGATATGGGACTTTTTCTAAAATGATCAGTATGGAATGATGTTGATCCTTGTCGAAAATTATTTTGATTTGACGTTAAACATGGCCGCCAGTGGCCATCTTTGTTTACATAGAGTTATATAATGAAAATTTGTAGCGACTACTCCTCTAAAACTTCTTGACGGATGTTCATGAAACTTCACAGGAATGTTGCTCTTGATGTCTTATTGATCCTAGCAAAATTTCAGGTCGGCCGGAAATTCAAGATGGCCACCATGGCTAAAAATAGGTTTTCAAAATACAAGTTTGTAGCGACTACTTCTTGAAAACTATAAGTGATATTGATATGGGACTTTTTCTAAAATGATAAGTATGGAATGATGCTGATCCTTATCGAACATTATTTTGATTTGACGTTAAACATGGCCGCCAGTGGCCATCTTTGTTTACATAGAGCTATATAATGAAAACTTGTAGCGACTACTCCTCTAAAACTTCTTGACGGATTTTCATGAAACGTCACAGGAATGTTGCTCTTGGTGTCTTATTGATTCTAGCAAAATTTCAGGTCGGCCGGAAATTCAAATGGCCACCATGGCTAAAAATAGGTTTTCAAAATACAAGTTTGTAGCGACTACTTCTTGAAAACTATAAGTGATATTGATATGCATCTTTTCCTAAAATTATCAGTATGACATGATGTTGATCCTTGTCGAAAATTATTTTGATTCAACGTTAAACATGACTGCCACCATCTTTGTTTACACAGAGTTATATAATGAAAACTTGTAGCGACTACTTTTCTGAAACTGCTTGACGTATGTTTATGAAACTTCACACGAATGTTGCTCTTGATGATGTTGGTCCTTGTCGAAAAACTTTTTGATTCGATGTTAAACATGGCTGTCAGTGGCCATCTTTGTTTACATAGAGTTATCTAGTAAACATTTGTAGCGACTACTCCTCTGTAACTACTCGACGGATTTTCATGAAACTTCACAGGAATGTTGCTCTTGATGTCTAATTGATCTAGCAAAATTTCAGGTCGGTCGGAAATTCAAGATGGCCGCCATGGCTAAAAACAGATTTTCAAAATACAAGTTTGTAGCGACTACTTCTTGAAAACTATAAGTGATATTGATATGGGACTTTTTCTAAAATGATCAGTATGACATGTTGTTGATCCTTGTCAAAAATTATTTTGATTTGACGTTAAACATGGCCGCCAGCGACGATCTTTGTTTACATAGAGTTATATAATGAAAACTTGTAGCGACTACTCCTATGAACCTACTTGACGGATTTTCGTGAAACTTCTATCAAAAACCTATCAGTAGAGCTTCAAGGTCATTGACCTCTTCTTAACTCTGAAATTATGCGCAATCCGAAAAAATACGAGATAAACGGAGACCGTCGAAAACACAAGAACGTCATGTGACGCCGGGACATTGTAAATAAGTTTGCAATACTTGTTTTCACTACAGTTTAAAATATTTAAGCATTATTTAATAATGCTATAACATCTATTATTGATAAGGCTAAACCTGCCCAGAATACTATACACAAAATAATTTGCGTTGTACGTTTTACTATCAATATATCAATATACGTTTGCAATAAAGGGTATGGATTCTTTCGGGGAAAAGACTACTGATAAATGCAAAAGATCTGAAAAGGCTTACAAGATGGAAGAAAAACTCCGTGAATAATCTTGCTTTATTTTTTGTTGGAAATACAAATTAAGGTTGATATTGATGTCGAACAGGAAAACATAGAAACAAACAACAACAACATGGATCAATAAAAGGCAGATAATATGACATCACAAACGTAAAAGGCTCGACAATAGGGATATTACCTCGGAGCAGTCAATGGCAAAAAGGCCGATTGGGGTTTAAACCAAGTTCAAGGAGGCACCAAACCTCACTCTTACTCTACCGTCATCCCAATAAAAAGGGACATTGTAAATAAAGAAATCCTCACCAAGCTATATCCTCGAACAAACAAGGCAGCATTAATAGGCAATATAAGTATACCACAAAAATGATCATGTATATATGAATATAATAAAAGCTTAGAAAGCTCGGAGCAAGTACTTATTGACTTGGCAGAGCAACAAGAGAACAAACTGTTAAGGGTACAACAAGACAAGATTGGAGACAAACATCTCTTTCAGGATTTAGGTAGACGTCATCATAGGGTCCATCTGCCCGGTCATAAACTGGAAACTATATAATGGAATCGGGTAAAAGAAAATATAATTTTATGTATGTATGACTTAAAAAAAAGATCATCATATTTTTATTAAAGTATAAAATCAAATGTAAGAAAATGTGAAGATGTAACGTTCAATTTATGTAACATATCACATCAGAATTGATTACACATGGTTTTAACCCTTAACCCGCTACATATACATAATGGACTGTTCTTTCTTTGAATTAAGACCATTCCATTTATGTGACAAAAAAGGTGTTTTGGGGAAAATGACTGATCAGCAGAAGGACATTGTAAACCCTGATCAGCCTGCAAGTTACTGGTGTGGGTCAAAGGCTATATATAGTCGTGCTTGGCGGGTTAAGGGCTAAATACAAGTGAAGTGCATTTTCCATAAAATTGACAACGTATTGATTAATGTAACTAAGTTTTCGTTGTCCATGCACGTGTGCCTTGTTTGATGGAAATAATATGTTCAACAAAAACTACAATAACGATGTATCTCCTGTGTGCATGCGTGTGTGTCTTGTTTGATTGATAAAAACCTTTCCAATATAATCTACCATAACTTGTTGTTTCTCCAGTGTACATGCACGCATGTCTTTATGAGGATTTCATTGGATAAAATCTGTTCTACAAAAACTACAATAAAATGGTGTTTCTCCAGTGTGCATGCACATGTGTCTTTTTGCTGATTTAAATAACCACACAGATTTCAACAAAAACTACACTAAAGTAGTGTTTCTCCAATGTGCATGCACGTTTCTTTGTTTAAAGTGTTAAACCGTTCATATATAAACTACAATACAATGGTGTTTCTCCAGTGTGCATGCAGATGCTGTTGTGTTTTTTTTTCTGATTTAAATGGCTACACACGTTTCAACACAATAAAGCGGTGCAACCGATAGGTGCTCCACCAATAACGGTATACATGTTAAATACAATATTAATTTCATGACAGAAATCATTCAACTGGAACGCCCTGACAATAAGCGCTACTATACATCATAGTGATACTTAAATCACAAGAAAAATAAAGGAGTTGAGCGGACAAGCTTTAGATTTGAAAAACTTCGAAGTCCCGTTACTCCGCCAAAAATCATTCAACTGGAGCATCATGACAATATGCGCTACTAGACATCAGACTGATACTTCCTATGTAGTTTCATGAAAATCATATAACAAACGTAGGAGTTGAATGGACAAGGTTTTGATCCGAAAAATGTCAAGGTTCCGTAACTCTGCCAAAAAATCATTCAAGCGGAACGTCCTGACAATATGCGCTACTAGACAACATACAGATACTTCCTATGAAGTTTCGTGAAAATCGGATGGAAAATGTAGTAGGAGTTGAGCCGACAATCTTTATATTCGAAAAACTTCAAAGTCCATAACTCTGCCAAAAATTATTCAAGCGGAACGTCCTGACAATATGCGCTACTAGACCTCATACTGATACTTCCTGTGAAGCTTCATGAACATGGGATGAAAAACTTTGGAAAAGTTGAGCGAACAAAAAAGCGGGACAGACGGGCGTACATGCAGGCGTACATGATGACAATAATTTGTTCCCCCGAAAATTTCAGGTAGCATAAAAAACTAATATAAAATAGTGTTTCCCTAGTGTGCATGAACGTTTCTTTGTTTACGGGGTTAAAACCTTTCCTATATAAACTGCAATAAAATGATGTTTCTAGTGTGCATGCACATGTGTCCTTTTGGTGATTTAAATGGATACACATATTTCAACAAAAACTACAACCTATACCTTAATACGATGTATATCCTGTGTGCATGCGCATGTTTCTTTTTTAAAGGGGTTAAACCTTTCCTATATCAACTACAATAAAATGGTGTCTCTCCAGTGTGCATGCACATGTGTCTGTTTGCTGATTTAAATGACTACAAACATTTCAACAAAAACTACAATAAAATGGTGATCCTCCAGTGTGCATGTACGTTCCTTTGTTTAAAAGACTAAACAGCTCCTATATAAACTGCAATAAATGGTGTTTCTCCAGTGTGCATCCACATGTGTCTTTTTGGTGATTTAAATGGCTACAAACACTTCGGATGGATCCAAAACTGGAGATAAAAGTGCTTGTAACTGTGTATTTATTTATGATCTAATTTGGAAACAAATAATTTTATACATAACAGCTTTTACTTCATACTCTGCTTCAGACACATATACATAAATGTTTGCGAGTTCACGTTCATCCCGTATCCTGTTAGTTATTAGAGTTACCATGGTTGCAGCAGCACAGTTGATACAATCCTCCTTAAAAGGGCTAGACATTAACATTCTTAGTTTAAGATTATCCAACTTCGACTACTGTTTGTGAACATATATGTAATTAGAGTGCTGATTTAATCGTTTGCTGCACATGCTACAAACGAATGTCCTCTCTCTTGTATGCGTACACGTGCGTAATTTGAGATACATGCAACCGGATGGGATGCATGTAACCTGACACATTATACATAAATGGTGTTTCTTATTAACACTTACAGATAGCGGGAGGTATATATAGTGCTGGTTCTAACCTCACATTACAACTAAATTGTGTCTCTCCTGTATGTGTGCGCATGTGATTTTTAAAGAACTGACCCTCCAAATAACGGGAAAAAAATTACACTACAAAACAGTTTATCGAAACTCTATGCAGGTGTTCATGTCATATACTAATGTATATGTGCCATTTAAAAGTATACGTGTATGCGTTCTTAAAAATCCGTGATTGAATATGCGTAAAATGAATTACAAGTTGGTGACTTTTAATTTGACGCTCCATTTTCGGAGTTCGGACTGGCTGGTTAAAACCGCTTATATTTTGTCTATAGAGTTTGGATTCTCAAAATATGTAAGTTGCATTTATACCTCGTGTTTTGCAGGTTTAGAGACGGTGTACATATGTTGTAAAATTTGGCTGTAGTTGGTGCCATCGCTCGACTGTGAAAATCCTTTGCTGCGTACACTACATGTAAATGGCGACTTCAACGTATGTTTCCGCTTGTGATTTGTAAGACTTGTGGACATGATAAATCCTCTGCTAAATACATTAAAACAACATGCGCTCTCTCCCGTATGTGTGTGCAAGTGCTTTTTAAGATGTCTTTACTTTGTAAATCCTTTGCTGTACACAATACAACTAAATCGTTTCTCTTTTGTATGTGTACGTATGTGATATTTTTAAAAATCTCTTGACTTTGTAATTCCTTTGCTATATGCACTACAACTAAATAGAACCTCTTCAGTATGTTTTTGCATGTGTCTTTTAGAGACTATGAAGCTGCAATTTGGTCTTAACCGCAAATTGGTCTTAAAGTAGCTATCCCGCCAACAACAGCCAAAACCTTCAACATATGGACATCGTTTCTAAACCTACTGACATTGAGATATATAAATAATTGACCCATTTTGAGAATACAAACTCTATAAACACAATATAACCGGTTTTAACCAGTCAGGCCAAACATCAAAACTGCAGCTTCCGATTAAGAGTTAGAACTACCAATTCATAATTCATTTTACGCATATTCAATCACGAGTATTTTAAGAAGCCGCGAACGAAACTTTACATATACATTATTATATGGCTAAACACCTGGCAAAAGTTTTGATAGACGGTTGTGTAGTGAAATTCGAGTTGCCATTACTTGGACGGTTAGTTTCTTTAACCTCTTCAAATACTGTGACCTACCTTTTTCTTTGTTGATAAATTTGCATTTAAATTACACCAAAGAAGCTTTAAACATCAATTAAAAAAACAAAAATCTCAGCACTTTCCAAGCCTCCTTAACTAAAAGTAGGTAGAACAATCGAACAGGAAATTCAGCGATAACAACACGATAACGGAAACAATTTGTATACATGTATATGGTCCGTTTTGTCTGATGAAATGGTCCGCTTTGTCCATATATTATATATATGGTCCGTTTTGTCCATGGTCCGTTTCGTCCACTGGTTTCGTCCATGCACCCAATAAATATAACATTAAGATTATTTCCCTTAGGTGAAACGTCGCCATTTACTGTTACCTACAGGCATACAGGAAGTAAATCACTGGTATTCATGCCTTCCTTTGTGATAAAAGGCAATTTTGAGTATTTAAGGCTGGCTGAAATGACTTTATTGACTTGTTTATGATAGCTAAGAACCATTTGCATGGTTGTATGATGATTTTATTATCAACTTGAAAGTGAAAGTAGAACACATTTAAGAGGTGCCGAATGAATGCAGTTTGTTCACGGTGTCAACAAAGATCTGAATTTTATTTTCTTAATTGCCACATGCCCCCTACTATTCTGAGCAGTTTTCTAGAGAGGCAGGGTCTCATGACTAAGAATATGTAAGTGAATCTTAGTTTGAACTCCATTTTGAAAAATGGATAACTAGAAAGCTTGGACAATATTGCATTGGACTCAATGGGATTAGGTTTACTTCCAGTACACCTAATCACCGGAGTATTCAGGTAAAATTAATTGACAGAGGAATGTTGTTGTTTTCTGAATAATTGCACAATACCCCATATGGGCATATTCTAGAATTCCGATTGAATAGATCTACTAAATTAAAGTTAAACATTTCGTACATTAAATTAATTCGTCTATTTAATACTCGATACTAGCTTCCTATGATATCAAGGTCAGTTATATGATTTATATTTATATTAATTATCACCCCAGATATGCTATCACGGTAGTGTCCAATCTATAAAACATACAGTATGCATCTCTGCCAAAATATGATACTTATTTTAAATAGATGTGATGACTTTAGGTATAAATAAAATAATTGAAAAAAAATAAGTATATTTATCATAAGTAAAAGGATATTTCAAAGTAGTGCAAAAATTGTTGACAATTTCCTTATGCTCTTTAAAATGCATCACCCAACAGACCTAATAACAAATTATTATTAGGTCTGTGATCACCCCTAGTCTCCATCAATGCAGTTTCCACTACCTTGAATGTTATAAAATTCATTAATTTTTAGTCTGATGAGTCGGTTGTATATTATTGTTTCTAGAAATTGTCATTCATTCAATCTTATACCAGTTACTAACAAATACAGGATACACAATTTGTGCATACCTTGATACCATAGAACTGTTAAAATGATAAGCTCAGTGAGGATACCCTTCTTTTCAAATCAAACTCTGACCTTTTTACGTAAAATTTATAACATTTTATATCATAACAATTTAGTAGAAGGATCACAGAAAGCATTTGAGTTTCCTTTTTCTTTAAATATTGTTTAATTTTGTTCGTCAAACCATTTAAGTACCGTGATACCATAGAACACCATGCTATACATTTTCCATTATTAATACTTGATGCAAAACAGTGCGTTTCCTTAGATTATTACGATGCTTTATTTTCCACCATTGTTGAGAGTCTGAACCTGAAATATACTCAGCAAAAATAGAAAGTATCCACTTTGTTTTCCTGCAAAATCTGAGACTGTAAGAAAGAACTAACAATTGTAGCTTGATTTTCTTTTAATAACATCGTTGTTTGATGTTCACACAAAATTTCATCGAAATATACCTATATAATTAAAAAATAAATCACAGTTTAAAAACAAAAGTGTGAAAACGAAATTCACAAAACTGAACAAATGTAAAGGTAAGACAATATCACAGATTCAGCAGTCTAAGTCTAAGTCGATTCAAATACACAGAAAACTATTCAAAACCTCGCTAATATCTCATGTGTCTATTTTTGCTGTGTATATGTACAATGCAGGGCCTGTAATGAGTGGAACGGCCTAAACACAGCGTAATAAAGCTGTTGCTGTTAGTAGCACTTTACGAGAGCTGATTTGAAACTCCCTAATGATGGCGCACACACGAAATTATCTTCAGGATGGTTCCAATCAATAATTGTTGTTGGAAAAGAAGAGTTTTTGTATTGATTGTTTTACGCTTCATTGATTAATAAATGCTTAAGTACTTAGGGCAGTGCTTCAGGTTGCGGTTCCTGAACCAGAGGGATGAGTTGGCCTTTTTTGATGGTCTCTGTTGTAATTGCATCCCAGTTCAAATCTTCAGATATAGTTACTCCAAGGCATGGGTGTTTTTTTGACTTGATGCAAGATATGGTTATTAAGGGAGTAGAAGTTAGAAGATTCAGAGTTTATACTCATGATGCATTACATTCCATGCCCCTGTTGTGAACCCAGTCTTCTAAATATAAATATGCCTGTTGTACCCTGAGGGACACGGACGTCTACTAGTGTGACTGCGCCCGAGTGACCCCTTTCTCCAAAAACTTGAATATGTCGCTGGATCGCAGGGCCGTCGTTTGACCGTTTCTTGGGCCGAAATTCGGCCCCATTCCCCTTAAAGATCCAGCGCCACCCCTTAAATATCCATTTTCTTCCAAAAAATATTAAAAAACATTTAATAAAATTATTATTGGTGAAATAAAGCAAATAAAAAAACTTTTTGAAGAAAGAGATATTTGATCGACAAAATTGCAAGGCTGGTGTTGCTTCCCTTTCATGGAAAATTTCGCCTACAGAGGGCGCCTCGCTGTGATGACGTCACACCTACTCTCCCGATAAACAATGCGGTCTAAACAATGGCTGGATTACGTAAGACGATTTTTATCTGATTAACATTCAATTATTTAGCAATAAATCAACAATGGATCGTGAATTTTTAGACGAGGTTATTGAAAACGATTTCGTTGTTCAACCTTACATGTTTGAACCTCTGCCAGATAATACTAGTGACAATAACAACAGCAACTCGGAAAGTGATACAGACGGCGATTCAGACAACGGCTTTGGGAACGATGGAGAACGTTTCGGAAACGTCGATTGGTAATTACTCCCATTATAATGAGATTTTCCATAACATACGTGCACTAATATGCCGTTTTACCCTAATTGAAACGAATTTTACATTGACACTTCAAACAAAAGCATTAAATTGCGTCATTCAATACTTGTTGCTCGTAAAATGTATGCGTACCCCACCCACCGTCCCCGTTGGGCAATGCAGTGTTCCTACGTAACCGGTATATGTATCGGCGCTTTCGAGTAGCAAATACACCGTTGTTGGTATTTGTGTGATCTAGATCGGTATATGTAATGTTTTTGTTTAACCCGTTTCGTAATAATAAGCATATTCTTTAGTCTTGCAAAACATTCCCGTTTTTTGGAAAAGATTGAAAAAAAAAAAAAAAAAAAAAAAATGTCTTGCCTTCCACATTCTCTGAAACAATTGTATATGTTGCCTGCCGAATAGAGGTTCAGTTTTGTATTTGTCTGCAACCATTAAACCCCTTTAGCTTAAGCATGATGAAAACTTGATCAGAGTGTTTGCTTTGCAAAGAATATGGAGACTAATTTTTATTCTTTTGAGAAAGTTCTATAGTTGATGTTCCCAGTAGTTTCCACATTTAAAATATATTTCAGGTGCAGATGTGGTCACTGTGGGCCAATGCCAACTGAAAGAGAGTCAAAGTGTTGCCATGAGTACAACGAGTTTAGAGGAACGGCTTCAGGTGGTGCCACAATGCGTAACACAGCATCGAGGTTTTGATGGGAACTGTCTGAATGAAGAAGTCATCGAGGTGTCATTTTACGAATTTCTTCGTGACATGGGGCCAATTGGCGATGAGGAACCAATGCACCAGTAGGTTATCTGATTATTATAGACAATGACGTCTTTTTTATGATTATAGGACAGTAGGCAATCTAAGAGGGTATTTATGGAGAGAAAAAATTATGATTTTCACATTTTGTATACTGTGGAACATTTTTCAAAGCCGAGGTTTTAGTCACAAAATATTTGAAATTTGTGAAGGAAGAACATTAATCTTGTTGAAATTGTTCTGTCATATCTTTCTTTACCAAACTTTGAATTATGATATCGTATTTTTTTCTACAGCGAAAACATTTGTTTTGAGGTTTCATTGTCCTGGCAACTAAGAATTGAATTGGGTTTTAAGGCGCACCAACACATGAAAGGTTGTATGGCGCCTAACAGGCATGTACATCAAGATAAAATATATGGACAATGGGCAAATAAGAGTACCATTCTCGCACTGGTCATATGTCAGTACAATTGTCCTGTACTTTACCTTCTACAATACAATTGTCGACTGTCCATTTAACAAGTGGTAGGCCATGCAGTTATCTGTTTATAAAGGAGGTGAAACAAATAAAAGAATATCTGTCATTGTTTTTTATTTTTTATTTGGAACTGCTGTCTGTCAGCCAAAAAATGCGAGGTTCTATTACGTTTTATGTTTTTTTTTATAAATATGTTTCCATTTCCACACAACACGTTTTGAAATAACAATTACATAATTTGTATTAAAAGAATAATAGAAGAGTTTTTGGTATATAGTGAATAACATTTTCTGACCGAGACCGAGTGACAACATTTTCATGAGTGTGTAGTACAAGTGAAGCAATTATTTCCTCAACATCTTTTATTAAAATTATTTTTTTGAATTATTTATATCAAAACAGCAAATGTTCTATTTGTACTTTAAAAAATGCAGTAAAATTACGAAAATAAGCACCAGAAAAAAAAAAGGGTATGAACACATCGCAAATTGAACCTCGCATGTTTTTTTTAATAAAATGTCCAACAAACGATATATAAATATTTTATGCAGCTTTACTCTAAAAATTAATTGAACAATACAGAATAAATATACATGATAACAAATATACATGATAACAATCAATAATGCAGGCACAATGGAATGATTTGCTAAGTGTATACCAGATACATATCATGCATGTTTTTTTCTTCACAATATGTTATAGCCGTCTGCTTTTCTCTCTAATCACATGTGTGCTTATAAAGATCAATACCATTCAGAGAAACTGAAACAAACCAGTACAACTATTTATTAGGGATAACATATTTTCTCACCATAGTATTGTATTTTTATATTATATCCCAGGAGTAAATTGCTCATGCTGTTAAAGTTTACAAAACCACTACCATTTCAGATTTGTTTAAAGGGTCAATCTGGCCGAACTGAGGATGTCTATCAAAATATTAACAAGCTAGTTTTTCATAAACCATTGACTCGGACACAATGGTTGCTTGTGCCAGTATTTGGTCAATAAACAAGAATACGTTTTATACGCGTCATAAAACAACACTTTAATCACCTCCAGTCTCTTTAAGATCCTCCTATATAGATAGGTTCTCTCGAAATTCCATTCCTTTGTACTAAACGAACCACAATTTCAACATGATCAATATCCAATAACTGAACTTGAAAAATGAATATTTTCCTTAAACTGCAAATTTAAATAACACCTTCGTTATTTTAGTTTGGCGTCTTAATCCATCTAGCTATCAGCGTTTAAAATAATATTTTACCATGTTATGTCCGTTTTCTTTCTCTTACCAAAAGCATACACATTCTATTAGTTCTCAGGCTTCTGGTATCCTCAACATCAAAGTACTCTATACACTAGTATTCCGTAACTGTTTTTTATTTTTCTCTCTTGACCGTATGTTTTTTTCTATTTGCAGGGTATACAGATACATAGCATACCGTCGAATGGCTAGGTGGGTTTGGAAAGGACTGGCGAAGCTCGACAGGCGTGTTTTACCAGCATGTGCTGTAAGTGTTATTCGCGAAAAATTTCCAGCAGAAAATGGAGTCTATACAGGATTTAAGTATGCAGATCGGGACGCCTTATGACCAAACCGCGAAATGTGCCTTCTAATTGCATCTTCCTTGGACACTCTGATAGCCATACTGCATACTGGTGGGGGTGCTTGAAGGTGGTATCTGGCCGATTCCTGTGCGGCTTTGTGCGATTTGTGTTGTTTTCGAAGTGACAGCATCTCGTCCAGTAGGGCATCGACATACTCTGAAAAATAAAAAAAGTGTTCATATATATTATCTGTAATAATACATCTTATATTTATTATTAAAAAAAATACATTTATAAAGAGATGAGTTTGATTTGCTTGTAGTAGTTTGTTTTACCATTGTCAGCAAAGGATAAATCATTGCTAAACTATTGGAACACACATTATGTTGAAAGCATTCGATCATCCAAATGTTTTAAAGGGACACATGGCAATTTTGTTGTATTTTTCAAACTTTGAAACGACTTCATTCTAAATTATAAAAAATATATGGTTTGAAAATATTCTTATTGAAAGCAGACAAATAAGCTACATGCTGAAAAGTGGTAGAATTGCCAAACAATTAGTTTAGTATCATGAGACAATTCATTTTAATGTCACCTGTGTAGAATGGCAGACACTTGGGGATCACTTTGTCCATTGTCATCTAAGCTACCCAACCTTATGCATAATTTGAGAAGTATTTACTTTGTCCGTCGTCTTTAACATGCAACCTAACCTTCCCCATATCTTGTTTTGTTTGTATGATGTTTTACGTCATTTTCAACACACATGCAAGGTTATATATGACGGTCGATTTTTGTAGTGGAGGCTGACCACCCACTTTTCCTGGGTAGAACCAGTACTGTACACCTCCCGCCATCCGTAAGAATCGACACTTCCTCACATACTGCCTTTATCTTGAAACAATATATGAACTATAAGTAGGTCAAGGCCACACATACAAGGCGGGCAACACAAGTGTTGTTCCAAGGAACACACTTCTAGTTATGTCCATTAGTTTTACAGTATTAGAAGTGTAACTGCCTTTAAATAACATAGTCTTACCATATGAACAGCTTTCTTTCACAACCTTCAGCACATGGTGTCCAGCTTTGTACTTCGGGTAAGACAGCTTAAACATCAGTGTTCCATCCTTTTTCACTGCCTGGGCTCTGTAGGCATTGCAGCATGTATGGAGGGCTGCTAGATTCAACCTGTAATAACATTAGATTGTTGTTAATACACAACCTAGTAAGCTGCCCCTTGCATTACTATTTTCATTGTTCATATGAAAGTAAGTATTTCAAACAGTCAGTTGTTGTTTCTGTACTTGTACTGGATTCTAAATCTCTGGGCCTAAACAATTTCCAAGCAATAAGAAGAAATGTTGGATTCAGCTAACATGATATTGCAATAGTGCAAATAAAAACTGCACACAAAGCTGGATTATAAATTAATGTAATGTCTGTCAAACATTGGTTTACATAATATAAATGTGAACCAGTACATTACACAAAACATGAACATCACTGACCTTTGTTTCATTCCTGGGTAGGAGAAGCTCACAAACTTGGGGGCAAACTGACAGACGACCTTGTGCTGCGACTCGAGTTGTGATGTCTGTTCTGCTGGGGACAGTTTCCGTATATCTGTCAGAAGTCGTTTGTTCCCCAGAAGAAGCTTCAGTTCTTTGTGCGCCTTAGAACCTGGAATAAAATATCAAATAAGTCAACTTTTATAGCCCATAAAACTGGATGGATATTATAATGTTGTAATTAAACATCACCTATCGACAGTATTAAATATCAATATGTAGTTGCTGATTGAAATAAATGTAATTGAATAACTGCAAGATTTTACTTCGGAACTTTGAACATAATCCTGTATTCTATTTTTATTTGTCATCAGTTCCATGTCGAAGGGAAAATTCATAACGATTCATAATTACACCGTATTTGGATTTCCTTAGACCTGTGAAATACTCGTTATCAATTGTTTTCACTTGTCAAAACACAATACAAGGTACAACATTACACACTGTTTCTATCTACCTGCTAATATCCAATTCCTTTCAATAGGACCATGAAGACAGTGTGGAAAGAGGTCACCATGGCCATCATGCTTGTTGGTGATGTGGTTTAGAATCGACATCCATTTCTGTTCCACCTCGTCTCCATTTCCTGCACTAGTTGCTGCACAAAAGTACAGGTGGTTGGAGATGGACTGCACCCACTGACCTACAACCTCACAGTCCTTCTTCTTGCTCAGTCCCAACAGTTTTTTCTTGATATCTGAAAATAACACACTTTTATTGCTAAACCTTGAAATAATAACTGTGACAGTAATTTGCACAATAATTTAATAAAACATTTATGGTACTCTTTAAGAAATGTGTTGGTCGAGGGGGCGCAATCACTATGATTTGATCAGGTTTTTCATATAGTCTGGTTGGACACCATGACCTCCAGCATGTATTGGACTCTACCACTAAGCCACTACCGTGGTTAAGAGATTTGGAAAACTATTCGTTAGTAAAAAATGGGCAGATTCCCAGATTCTGTGTCCTTCCCATCTCTGTGGGGCAGCTCTAAATAAACAGAGTCAAACAATAACATTCTAAATACGTAGGCAATCACACATATTTTACATGTAGAGAAATAACAGGGCATATATGTCACTCACTCTTTGAAAGATGCCAGCCGTCAAACCAGTGGTTGACCTTTGTTTCTTCTCTCAGGTACTTCTTAACCTGACCATGTCTGTCAGTGGTGATGTCGGTGATGGCCACTTTATTCTCTTCCACCTTTTTAAATGCCCGCTTTAAGCCCTCCAACTCCATGGCATTCGAGTTTTTCACCTCATTACTCTGTAATAGAAATCAGTAATACATTGTCTATGATGAAGATAATATTGAGCTTATAATAATAACTGATTTAAAATGTAATAAACAGATTATTTAACTGCCGTGTTCAATAATAGAAAAGTCCTTCACTCGATGGTAGACATGTTTTGTTTTTTCACTCGCACTCACTCCCATACACTCGTTTGGGAAAAGAACCACACGACTACCATATGGTGAAGGATTTCCCTATAATCGATCCCAGCAGTTAAATAATCTATTTAATATTACCATTTTCAATTACAGTATACACAAACTAATGCTGACAATACTCTGTCTTCACTCCATAAAGACTTTTTATATTAACAATTTACAATCATTCAACTGTAAGAATATATTATACCTTGCATACATTAAAAGGGCACACGGCAATCATGAAGTTTTTGTATGGGGTTTTACGTCATTTTCAACACATGTAAGGCTATATAAAACGGTTGATTTTTTGTGGCAGATCACCTGGGTAGAACCAGTACTGTACACCTCCCGCCATCCGTAAGAATCGACAATTCCTCACTTACAGGTCGAGCTCCCAATTATCAATCATTACAGAAAAAAACACCTATCATTAAACCTGCTCACTTGTAATACAATATAAATTACTAAAAATGAAGTTTTCATTTTTCTTTTCGTGTTTTTCTGCCATAAGTTTAAATTATTGGTGCAGTGTAACTAATAATTAGTAATACGCATCAACAATTTGCTTTTAACAATTAAAATAATTACTAAAACTGATTTGCAATTATGCACGGACCGTCGGTATGTAGGAAAAATAATGGAATGCCGTGAGTTTAAAAAAAATGCAAAGACTCGTGTGTCCCTTAAGAAAGCATAGAATGTTAATAAACAAATATTATTGTACCTGCACAAGTTCCACGGCCAGTATAAGTCCCGACTCTGCATCCATCAGAGTGTAGCTTCCATACTTGGCAGTGTGACCTGGAGAGCAGCAGCGGGCATCTCCTGCAACCTTCACTGGTCTGTCTCTACAATCTTTAAGAATCTGCTTCTGGGTCCTGTCCCACACGTTTGCGATGGCTGGTAAAATGAATGACCGCTGAAATCTTGAATAAGTCCTTGGGGCTATCATTAACACATTCAAAAATTTAAACATATTGAGCGCTTTTGTAGGTGAGGCACCACTAAACATAATTGCCCCCGACACGAGCAGGTTACCAAGTGGGGTGTTGCTTACTACTGGCTGGCTATTCCATAGTCTCCTGTGACCAGCTTCACAAACTGTCTCAACACTCAGCATTGACCCTATCACTTTTCGCTTTACGCTGCTGCAAACACCAGCACATATTGTACAAAACAGAAAAAGGCTTCTCAAACAACTGTCAAACACGACGTACTTCCTTTCATTGATTACATCTGGCTCGTCACCGCCCACTTGTCTGTCCCTGCAAGCAATGATTGATAAAAAAACATGATTTAGCAGTAGTATAAAAAGTCAAATCGTACAGTGTTGTTGAAATAAATCATTTTTAAAAAAAAAAAGTTACACTAAATATGATGCTTTTCAAGTTATGGACAAGGTTAGGTTGCAAGTTAAAATGTAAATGACCTTTGATCCGTGACTTTTGACCTTTACAAATTTTGGTATTGTAATTCATGTTCATTTTATCATGTTTATCATTTGTTGTTTATGTTCATTAAAGGTCTTCATCATGATCCCTGCATTGTTTCAGGTGCTATCTCGCTCGCATCAAAAGAGCAGTGGCAGAAAAACAATAAACGTGGCTCCAGCGTAAATGGAGTTTCTACGATAGAATTTGCAGCAACTCTGCAGTTCAGGGTGAGAAGGTTCTAGGCCCATTTTCCATATTTTATCTCGATGTACATGGAATATGAGCATGGCAAGTTCATGCCTGTTAGGCGCCATATAACCTTTTCATGTGTTGGTGCGCCTTAAAACCCAATTCAATTCAATTCATGAAGTTTAATTTTTGAAAGTTTGATGGAGAAATGAAAAAGTTTTATGCAAAACTGATATGACGCTGCAAGTTTTACAAAATTCAAGATTTTAATATAATGTGAAATTATGCTATAACAAAGCAGTCTTGTTGACGTTAGAAGTATGATAAAACTTTGTTTTTTGCCTCTATACATTCTAATTAAAACCAGCAGAAGTCTGCCTTCTGTGAAAATATTCAAGATTTTTTTAAAAAAAAATAAAATATATCAACTAGAATATTTTGGACATTTAACAGCATTCCTTGAGGTGAAATGAAGATGTTTTAAGAACATAGGTCAAATTCTTTTCAAGTTATGGTTAGGTTGCAAGTTAAAGTGTGACGGACGACAAAGTGATCCCTAAGTGTCTGCCGTGCTATGCAGGCGACATAATAATGCAGATATAGGGCCTTGAAATCACGATCATCTTACCAAAAATCATCCTCAACTGGGACATCTTCCTCACTGTCTGTGGTGTCGTGTTCGTCTGGTTCCCAATCTGGATCCAGGTCGGAATCATCCTTATACTCCAGGTCATCTTCATCACACGCTGATGGTCTGTTGTCTGGGTCTGGAAATTGGTTGCCTTTCTCTACTGGTTCAGGCATGGTTGAATCGGGGCCAGCAAGAGTACATATTGTTTGTGGTATCGCCGTCATTCCCGTGTCTGTTGTCGTGGGCCTAGCTTGTGACGACTTGTCTGCTGTTGGCTTCTTCAACATTGTCTGTAAATAAACACAAGATTAACATTTCGAAATATTTACAAAAATGTTACAGATGTCAAGTTATCATTTACTGTTGCGAAACAGACTACCTAATAATAATTTTAAATACTGACAAAATCAATGACTGTGATAAGAGCACTACATTACTGGCTATTTACTGGCCCTTTAAATGTTTTTTTTTTTTCTTTAAACATGTCCTAGGTGACTGAAGTTGACCATTGACCTACAGAACTCAGTTCTTTAGTATTTTCAAGATTGTACATGTAGATTAAATCTTCCATTTTTCAGAGTGGAAATATGCATTATTGGGTTACAGCGACCTTGACTTTTGACTTAAAGGGACACATAGCAATCTTGAAATGTTGATCGAGCACTGAAATTAGCGCCTCCATTTATTTATACAGCATCATTTTGACTAAACCTGCTTGCATATATCCTTACATAAAATGTTGAGTTTTCATTTGTTCGTCTTATTCTACCATACGCTTAAATATATTAGTGGTGCAATTTAATCAAGAGTTAATAATATGCAAATACAATTTGCTTTATGCTATTCTTATAATTAATAATAATGATTGAACAATGCAAGTTATGTAGAAAAACTAACGGGACACTGCGAGTTTTTTTAAAAATCAAGATTGCCGTGTTCCTTTAATGACAAAAAAGTGATGTGTTATTTCATGAGCATGGATGTTGTAATTGTCGAGTTATTGTGCAGATTGTATATGTTTATATCTTACTGGGGATCACATTTGTTGTAATATTATATCTTCCTGACTGTGTACACAACTGCATGTTTGCGTGTGTATGGTCAGTTTGCATAGGCATAGGAACAGCCTTAAAGGTGGAGGGCCTGTTTCTACGCCTTAGTATGGAAACAGATTATCAACTATTATACCTCGATGGTCTGAGATCCTCTGGACACTCGAGTTGAAACTGGGTTGATGACAATGGCACTTATATCATAAGGTGGAGGTGTCTGTGTTCTTGTTTCCTGGTAATGGACTTCCAATTCTTGAAGCTGTTGTAGTTCGTCTGACTTCCGTTGTTCTGCAGCAGCTTTCTGGGCCTCAAGAATGTTTTGTTCCTCTATCAGCTTGTCAACTACCTGAAAGCACAATAAAACTGGAAATGTACACATGGGACACGGATTCCCCTCACTGAAAACAATCAGCAGATTTGTTTAATGTTGTAAAGAAAATGAGAGACAAATATATTGTTATTTGTTATTATAATACACCCGCACTATATAGCCTAGTTTAAAATATCTCGTTATATTGAACGATATATCACTGTAGTGTTTGCAACGTTAGGAGAATAAGCATTGAGCATTGTTACGTATGCAACGTTAGGAGAGCAAGCAAAACAATGCGAAAGATTTCAGATGTTTGCGTTATTTTCACATTTTAGGGGTATTAGAATAGAAATAGAACATCGTTTACGGTGAATTATCTATAATATATCACGGTTTGTCGTTCAATTGTAAACAATAATTTCACGCGCTCTTCGGGCTCTGGAAATTATTGTTTACAATTGAACTCCAAACCGTGATATATTAAACGATAATTCACAGTAAAAGATGTTCTATTTCTTAAAGAGGCACTACCTATATCTACGCGATTTTTAATGTAAAATATTAAATACTCAATATTACTGCATTTATATGTATACAAAGCTATTTTGTGAGTATTCTAAGAAGAAACATGGTTCGTATTCCAGTTCTGTAAATTATTAATTATGATCAAAACAATATATTGAATAAAATGCTGCCCAGCCGTTTATTCCTGCCGGAGAACTACGAGGTTTTACGATTTTCTCGGACATGCGCAATGCGATTACAAACTATTAGGCGCAGTTCCGATAGCAAACGAATCGATCGGAACTCTTCGCTAATCAGACGAAGTAGTTCCGATTGTAAACGAATAAGATCGGAAAATCTCCTTAATCGGCTTGTCTAAAACAATTACGGATACAATTTCAAAAATCCTATCTTTTCAATCCTGTTTTTCCCCAGCAAAACGCATATTACAATGGGTGAAATTATTGCCATTTACCTTTTTCATAGTCCTCTTTATAATTAAGTAAAGTTTATATCAAGTGGTGGACAAAAAGATATAGGTAGCGCCTCTTTAATGTTTTATTATTATTATTTATATAATTCTAACACGACCTCCGCAATCTTTCATATACACAAAGAAGAGAGACAGCTGTAGGTTATTCTATGATAAAATACAGCTGTTCCATTAATTCCCCGCGTATATTTCATCCGTTGGAAGCGCCGCGTTACATGACGTCACTTGTTAAATATACGTCGCAAAGACAAACTCAACAGTAATTTTATTGAAATGTTAATTACAACAAACTTGCCATACTCACAAACCGTGCACACCCCGGATATAAACCCATCATATGCATCAATACATATAACATTAATAAGCATCTTGAACAAGCTGATGTTTGACGTCATACAGCGCAAGCTATATGACGTAAGCAATGACCTAATTGTTTGTCACGTGACTAGTAGTGTATTGAAACGCAGAGCTCTGCATACGGGGGCGCCCAATGGAACAGAGTGTAAACATAGCAGACTGATTACCTTGACCTCCGAGATAATATATAGTGCCCCAACAATAGCGTAAACGTTGTGTTAGAATCGAAATAATAAATACGTACCTGTGTTTTATCGGTGAATAAAATACAGTTAGGAGATTGGATGCGTAGTAATTAAATCATGAGTGCGTTAGCACGAGTGATTTAATTACTCGCATCCGAACTTTCTTAATTAATTCAGGGCCTGTCAATATTAATTCAGAGCCTGTCTGTTAAAAATATTTTCCAGAGCACTGTAATTATAGCGTTTTAGGTATACATTATAATTAGACCGCTATTGATGAAGCAGTTATAAAAATCAGTAATTTACATTTTAGAGTATTTTATATGAAGGGGTCCGGTTAGTGGGGCTACCATCTATAAACTAAAATCCTAGAAAAACTGGGTGAAAAAAAATGCAAGCACTAAACCAGTTAATGGAAATGGAATAATGAACCATGTTTACTTACAACTGTGATGAATAGAATATTAAAACAAATAAAAAAAATACATTTAAATATGTATGAAGTATATTACAAAAATACAAATAATTTCATTATATTGGCATTACGGTATATTATATAAATATTTGATGCAAAAAGTTAGTATCATCTGCAGTTTTATGATTTATAAATGCCTGTATAGTGTTGTGTGCTTTATGGTGGGTACACAGTAGCAACTGAGATTTTATGACCTCATTATGCAATGTACTCAGTAACAGCTAGGCACTATGGAATGGGGTTTTATGACCTTATTATGCAATTAGCCAGATAAGCCACCCCCAGTTCAAAGGAGCTAATTAGGGTGACATGTGCTTATGGTGTACACAGTAACAGGCACTATGGGATGGGGTTTTATGACCTTATTATGCAATTAGCCGGATAAGCCACTCCAGTTCAAAGGAGCTAATTAGGGTGGCATGTGCTTTATGGTATACACAGTAACAGGCACTATGGGGTGGGGTTTTATGACCATATTATGCAATTAGCCAGATAAGCCACTCCAGTTCAAAGGAGCTACATAGTGTGAAATATGCTTTATGGTATACACAGTAACAGGCACTATGGAATGGTAATTTATGACCTTATAAGTCAATCAGCCAGATAAACCACCAGGAGCTCTATATTACATGGTGTGCATTATGGTATGCATAGCAACAGCATCCATGGGAGAATTACAAATAATCAGTCAAATATAAGATACATGTTTAACTGTATTGAATGATACGATACAATCAAATAACCGATGTATTTACATATTTTTTTTTTAAATATTCAAGACATACGTTTGAAAAACATTTGTTTTTTTCCAACAAGTATTGAAACTGTTACATTAACCATAATTAATTGTTGATTGACCAGAAGAGTTTTTTTAATTCTTTATTCAAAGGATATCATCAGGATATTACAGATAAATTTCATGTAATGCAAACCAATTTACATATCATATGTTTTATTTTAAGTAACATATAAACAATATATAAAGTGTGGACAAGTTAGTGGGCCAATTTAACTATATAATTCTACATTGGGGGCTGACTTGACCAAATCAAGGGCGAGCTGTGCAGAGCTGCACAACGTTAACACAATCGCACCTCAACCGGTGCTCAAATTCAGGATCTCTGACTGGCTTAGCTCTTCAGTGCTCTAACCTCTGCGCTATCGAGGACACACAGTTGGCGATTGACAGGCACTCAATATTATAAATTATAATGCTCGCTTTTATGGTACCCAGTTATTTTGGTTCTAGGGTAGCCATGAGAATCATATCTCTTACAGCTATGTTAGGTAAATACCATAAGAGCTATGATTCTCATGGCTAGCACTAGGGATTGAATTCAATTTGAACAATTTTATTCCCCTCTGTATGCCTGCTACCCCGTCCCCCTGTTCACAACCTGAGATTTTCATGAATTCTAGAAGTACTTCCTCGACACCCATACATCTAATGATATTGTCATCACAGATAGATGACTGATGTGATGAGTGACTTCAACATCAATAAGTTTTCGAAACGAGAAGAGTTATTTACATACTAGGAGTTGGAAAAAAAAGAAGTGGGTGGGGTAACTCAGCGTTCGACATGCCAGTGTTTATGGTAAATTAGAGTTCTACATAATGCACCGTAGATGTACATCGTCTAGTTACTTACTTGCTTTCTATTTCTTTTCTCATATGCACCATGCGTCTTCCTTTTCGTTTTTGGAGGACCGAATGTTTCAGTGAAATCGGGAGTCTTTCGAAAAACCTCTGTCTCCGGAAACTTTGTTGGCACAGCGTTCTTGACAAGTGACAGCTTGAACAGAACGCCGACTGAGTTCATAACCGACGGCGGGTGTACAAAACTGTCGTCCCCGAAATGTCTAACACATAATCGTGATGCTGATGACGGCGAAAACGGCACAATTTTTCCATCAATAAGGCGGTTGGAACCAACAGCCTCCACCCATTTCTTCCGGTAGACCGGGTCTTTCGGAAAGATAAAAAATCCTTTTCCTTTGTCACTTGTATTACTACATCCAAATGCAACACAGTGCACCATTTCAAATAATAAATATATCCTGATCTCACGAAATAAAATACACTAAACACGAAGATTTCACAAAATGATGTATCCGCGGGAAATATCAGCGCATTAGTGACTGACATGTCGCGAAGGTCAATGGTAGGTGTGACGTCACACGCCAGGTGCTCTCGGAAACTACCGAATGGGGACGAAAATGTCCGAAGTAAAAAAAGTCATTAAAAGCATGTTTTTTAACAATTTTATATATATCACAAGTTGGAATCGTTCGGAAACCATTTTTAATAAACATTTACAATAGTAATATGTCAAGTATATGCCAACTTGGCCTAGGATCTTTAACAATAAATTAATAAATCATTAGCAATTTTTTAATTCCAAAACAGGAAAACAGCATGCAATTTGGAATGGTAAATTATTGGTACCACTTCAATAATAAAAAAAACACACACTAATTTGTGTTTCTTAGAAATTCCCCTTTGATATGAAAACAACGCAAAATTCCCTTTCCTGAGGGCCCATTTCCCCAAAGTGAAGGAAGGGCCCTGGGTCGGGAAATTACGAATCTAGTAGTCTTTGATGATCATGGCTGTTTGACTGTCAGACTCAGCATCATATTTCTGTAGCAGATCATGCACGGTTGCTAGTAGTTGGGTTTCGCAGCAGTACTCAGACCTGAAGCCATGCTGGAGGGAGGTAAATATTCGGTTGTTTTCTATATGTGTGAACATATCTGCAGATGATGTGTTCTGGTTCGAGCAGCTGGCACGAAACACGGATGAGTGATACAGGACGATAGTTCTTAGGGAGGTGTACGCTCCCTTTCTTGAACACTGGGGCGATGAACTCATTTCGTCAGTCTTTTGGGAGTTGACCTGAGTTGATGGATGTTTGGAATATCATTCGTGGCAATGGAGCCAGTTGTGTAGTACAGTTCTTCAGGATGGTTAGAGATATGGTTTGGACCAGTGACTTTGCATGTATTGATGCTCTGTAATAGCTAGCTTCTCGACACCCTTATATGTTATAACCAACGGTGGCATGGGTAGCCTCAGGACATGTCGACGGTTGATTTTAGGTGTCGTGGTTGATGGATCAACACAAGGATTTCTGCCTTTTCTTTACTGTTGTTGTCTATGTTACCAAGATTCTAGACTAAGTTACCAAGCTTCTTGACTAAGTTACTAAGTTACCAAGCTTCTTTTATTCTGTAATTGTATACTGTTATTGATGTTGATTTCTGCCAGTCTGAATTCTTTCTTGATGATCTTCTGAAATGAGTGGTCGCTGTTCCACTGGTTGGTTAAGTTTTCTTCGCATGTTTGTAGAGACGGGCTATCATTCTTCGGTTTCTTAATGAACCATGGTATTGATTGACGTATTTCGGTGAATTTTGAAGGGAAACGATGTGTTAGATTGTCTATGGTTCTGGAGATGTCTTTCTTGAACGTCATCCAGATATCATGTTTTGTAGTTCTAGGGTTGATACTCATGGAGGTGATATTACTGGAGATGGTTTCTGAATCTGTATTGATGTTATCCCAATCTGCTTTAGAATAGATGTAGATCTTACGTGGTTGCTGTATTAGGTAATGTGGGAGAATGTGTATTTATCATGTCGATCTGTATAATTCTGCCGAGAAACAGGGTGCCTGAGATAAAATCTTATCTCGACAGTTACTTTTCTATTCCGTCAGGTGCACCTCTTTTGATGACATCAGGGGTATATTTGATGACGTTTGAGTATTTTCGAATGGAAATAAATCAGGAAAAAGGTTAATTAAATGAGTTTAAACGATCAACCTGATAAATAGAATATCATGTTAGTTCCTGATCATATCCAGTTTGTCAGGTTCAGCACGAAGAACATGAAGCCCTCGACACAGCCTCGGGCTTCATTGGCACAGCCTCGGACTTCATTTTTTCTCAGCCTCACCTGATAGGATCAGGCACAAACATGATATTCTCTATATATGTGTGACTGCAACTGCATGGTCGCTAATACCAGGGATTGAGTGAATGCTTTTTATATACACTATGAATATCAATCCAATATGACGTAGAAATCTCAAAAAAAACATGTTTTCCATCACTGAAAATATGAATATGTTTAATTCAGTGCTCCAGAGAAGCAATTTTTAGGGGTATTTCAGCATCAAATTTGGGAAATCTGCATTGAAACAATACCTTAGGAATAAATTCGATATTGAAAAAATATGTACTATTTCAATATTTATAAAGTAGCATGCAACAAAACAATGAGTATTACTCATCAAACTTAATAAATCAGCATTACTTCGGGAGTAAAATACCCTTTGACAGGATAAAATATCTGGAGCACTGTTTACATTTTTATATAAATAAATAAATACTGAAAAAGGGATCCCTTGAAAGCATCAAACACAAACAAGAGATAAAAGTAGCAGACTCGGGTTTTATTGAGTCTGTTCTATACTGCAAAGTGGATCCCATAGTAACGATAAATACAATGCTGGTTAGGAGTAGCAGAAGTTTGGGTCATGGATATGCTGTAAGCATACTCGGAGTAAAACATACATATATTGTTGTGACAAATATAGACCCTGATCAGCCACAAAGATAGCGCAGACTGATCCGGGGTAACACTGTTTGTTTTTCATGATACTACTTATGTAAGTTTTATCTAAAAACAACGACCTTGACCCCAGTGACATCTAACATTTTACCAAAAGGTACACTCACTATTTTCCATTAAATTGTTGTTATTCTAAATATAAGTGAGTCGAAACCCTTGTCCGGTAACAGTTACCTTGACCACAGTGACCTCACATGCAACCCCAAAGCTTTCTTTCCATATGCACTTCTCATTTCCTCTCTCTGAATGTTTTCGCTTAGAAACCATTTTTATATTTAAAGTAACAGTGACCTTGACCCCAGTGATCGCAAATGCATTCCCAAGCTTTTTTACATATAAGCTACCTATACAGCAAAAGAAGTAGATATAAAAGTCGAACAGATCGATCAACCAAATACATGTATTGATACAAACAACAATTACGAGGATAAATAAGATGCAAGGTATATGACCGATGACATGACAAACATAAAAGAGTTGACAATAGGGCTACCGCCTTAGAACAGCAAGTGGCAGCAGGGCAAGCTTCGTTCTAATATCTCATTCCTTACAAAGTTATTGCCTAGAAACCGTTTTAGCTCTACTGATCAGAGATCAGCAGAGCTTATGCCGTGGTGCGGCGTCCGTCGTCCGTCTGTCCGTCTGTCCGTAAACTTTTATTTGTAGCGACAACTCCTCTGAAACTACTGGATGGATAGTCATGAAACTTTACAGAAATGTTGCGTATTAAGTCTAGTTGATCCTAGCAAAAATTCATGTTGATGTGAAATCCAAGATGGCCGCCAAAGTTAAAAATAGAGTTTTAAAATACAAGTTTGTAGCGACTACTTCTTGAAAACTGTAAGTGATATTGATATGGGACTTTTTCTAAAATGATCAGCATGACATGATGTTGATCCTTGTCAAAAATGGTTTTGATTCAACGTTAAACATGGCTGCCAGCGGCCATCTTTGTTTACATAGAGTTATATAGTAAAAACTTGTAGCGACTACTCCTCTGAAACTACTTGACGGATTGTCATGAAACATTACAGGAATGTTGCTCTTGATGTCTTATTGATCCTAGCAAAATTTCAGATCTGCCAGAAATTCAAGATGGCCGTCACAGCTAAAAATAGATTTTTAAAAAATAAGTTTGTAGCGACTACTTCTTGAAAACTATAAGTGATATTGATATGGGACTTTTTCTAAAATGATCAGCATGACATGATGTTGATCCTTGTGGAAAATTATTTTGATTCGACGTTAAACATGGCTGCCAGCGGCCATCTTTGTTTACATAGAGTTATATAGTAAAAACTTGTAGCGACTACTCCTCTGAAACTACTTGACGGATTGTCATGAAACTTTACAGGAATGTTGCTCTTGATGTCTAATTGATCCTAGCAAAATTTCAGGTCGGCCGGAAATTCAAGATGGCCGCCACAGCTAAAAATAGATTTAAAAAAATAAGTTTGTAGCGACTACTTCTTCAAAACTATAAGAGATATTGATATGGGACTTTTTCTAAAATGATCAGTATGACATGATGTTGGTCCTTGCCGAAAATCGTTTTGATTTGACGTTACACATGGCTACCAGCAGCCATCTTTGTTTACATAGAGTTATATAATGAAAACTTGTAGCGACTACTCCTCTGAAACTACTTGACGGATTTTCATGAAACTTCACAGGAATGTTGCTCTGAATGTCTAATTGATCCTAGCAAAATTTCAGGTCTTTGGAAATTCAAGATGGCCACCACGGTTAAAAATAGATTTATAAAAAACAAGTCTGTAGCGACTACTATCTGAAATCAAAATCAATCAGTAGAGCTTTAAGGTCATTGACCTCTTGTTCTATTTCAAGTAACATCGACCTTGACATCATTGTACCTAGCAAATGCAATCCCAGGCTTCACTTTCATATAATCTACATACACAGCAAGTTTCGTTCCAATATTAATTTCTCATTCCTAACTTAAATTATAGCCCGGAAACCATTTTCTATTTTAGAAAATGGTTTCTCTCCCGTATGTATGCGCATATGTTTCTAAGACTGTCTGACCGTGTATATCCTTTGCTACACACACTTCAAGTAAAAGGTTTCTCTCTCATATGTGTGTGCATGTGATTTTTAAGATTAATTGACCTTGTAAATCCTTTAACAGCTAGCTTGACCCCAGTGACCTCAAATGCAACCCCAAGCTTTCTTTCCATTCAAGCTACCTACACACCAAACATATGTATAAAAGTCGAACAGAACATGTAAATTCAGGGCCCACGGTCAACTATGTCATGAATGTCATACAATCCCTGGTGGTTGAACATTTAACATTATTGATTGGGTGTACGGGGATACAGTTTACGGTCGCCACACGGCACAAACAATACTGTTTTGACAAAATCACAGGAGATGTAGTATTCAAGGACTACAGTCGGTAGTTTCGTTCCAATATCTCTTTCCTAACTAAAGTTATTGCCCTGAAACGATGTGTTAGACGCCCACCCAAACGAACTGTCGCCCGCCCGCCAAACCATATTACCAAATATCCTGATCTAATATGGTTAATAATATTTAACTTGTGAGCAATAATGTACAGTTGCACGATTCATCGGTATATCGATGTATGTTAACACTGATCTTATAATCGATTACATTTATTATTAGGCAGATGTAACTTTCACAAATACCTGAGCTGTGATTTTCATGTGTCCGTCTGTCATGGGTACAGAAACTTATTATACATTCTATCATTATGCGTCTACTTGAAGGAACTATTAAGACAATGTTAACCAGATGTATATACACTTCTCAAAACTGCTAACTACACCGCTCACGTTTTGGGTTATATATATCGATGGGTTGAATGTTTTTCAATAAAATAAAAAGGAAATACCAATTCAATCATTTTTACATCATTTCATTTTATTTTTTTCATGGGCAATGCTAGAACTAAACCACAATAAGCAATTACAAACGACCCATGTAAACACTAAAGTCACACTTTTCCCATATCTACAGATATGGGAAAAGTGTGACTTTAGTGTTTACATGGGTCGTTTGTAATTGCTTATTGTGGTTTAGTAGATATGGGAAAAGTGTGACTTTAGTGTTTACATGGGTCGTTTGTAATTGCTTATTGTGGTTTAGTTCTAGCATTGCCCATGAAAAAAATAAAATGAAATGATGTAAAAATGATTGAATTGGTATTTCCTTTTTATTTTATTGAAAAACATTCAACCCATCGATATATATAACCCAAAACGTGAGCGGTGTAGTTAGCAGTTTTGAGAAGTGTATGGTGCGAATGTCAAGCCCTTATTGTGTGCAAAAAGTCTTTACAATTGTACATTGTCTTGTTTTCCGAGTTAAGGGAAATGTAAAAAAAAAAAAAAAAAAAAAAAACTCAACCAGTATAACCGTATTGTATTCTTTATTCGTTTCAGAAACCCCCAGTTGTGTGACAAAATACAGTCAAAGAACTGAAGCTCATAAAAGAACTGAAGAAGTTAAACCAAATTGCAATATGCAGAAGCCAGCTCTGAAGGAGAACCCAAACACAAATCATGTATGTAATAAGGAACTGATGCAGTCTCGCCTTATTAAACATGAGGGAGAAACACCTTTTAAATGTCAGGTGTGCAGTCATTATTTTGTGACTTCCGAGTCTCTGAAAATACACAGGCATTTGCATACGGGAGAGAAACCATTTAATTGTAGCATGTGCAGAAAAGGATTTATAAAGTCAACAAGTCTTGCAACCCACATGCGCAAACATACCTTGAAAAAATAATTTACTTGTAGCGTGTGCAGCAAAGGATTTACAAGGTCAATCAACCTTAAAAATCACAGGCACACACATATGGGAGAGAAACCTTTTACTTGTAGTGTGTGTAGCAAAGGATATACACGGCCAGACAGTCTTAAAAATCACATGCTCATACATACGGGAGAGAAACCATTTACTTGTAGTGTGTGCAGCAAAGGATTTACACGGTCAGACTGTCTTAAAAGTCACATGCACATACATACGGAAGATAGACCATTTACTTGTAGTGTGTGCAGAAAAGGATTTATCAAGTCAATTAGTCTTACAAAACACATGCGCAGACATACAGGAGAGCGACCATTTTGTTGTAATGTGTGTAACAAAGGATTTATCAAGTCAGTTAGTCTTAAAAATCACATGATCAAACATACCTTGGAGACTGCATTTACTTGTAGTGTGTGCAGTAAAGGATTTAAACGGTCAATAAATCTTAAAAATCACATGCACACACATACCGGAGAAAGACCATTTAGTTGTAGAGTGTGTAGCAAAGGATTTATCAGGTCAGTTAGTCTTAAAAATCACATGCACACACATACAGGAGAGCGACCATTTACTTGTAGTGTGTGCAGTAAAGGATTTTCTCAGTCAAGTTATCTTAAAATGCACATGCGTACACATACAGGCGATACTCTTTATTATTGTGGTGTTTGCAGCAAAGAGTTTACATTATCATCTAGTCTTTTAAGACACATGTATATACATACAGGTGAGAAACCATTTAATTGTAGCGTCTGTGACAAAGGGTTTGCCCAGTCAAGTGGTCTTAAAGCACACATGCACACTCATACCGGAGACATGTCATATACTTGTAGTGTGTGCAGCAAACGATGTACACAATTATGTCATCTCAAACAACACATGTTGAAACATACTGGAGAAAAACCATATAAATGCAGTGTGTGCGGAAAAGGGTGCACAACCTCAGGTAATCTTAAAGTACACATGACCACACACAAGATCACATGAAGATTGCGACGATTTAATCACAGAATGAGTACCCGTTAATCACAGGAGCGAGACCAGTCAATTAATGGTGTGGTACCAGTTAATCAAAGGAATAAGATCAGTTAATCACATGAGTGGGGCCAGTGATTCACATGAGTGGACCAGTTAAAAACAGGAGCTGGACCAGTTAACCTCATGAGGGAGACCCGTTAATCACACTAGAGGGGCCAGTAAATCACAGGAAGAAGACCAGTTAATTACAGGAGGGGTGTCAGTTAATCACAAGAGGGAGAGCAATAAATCACATGTAGGGGGCCAGTTAATGGTACTAAGTGTGTTAGTTAAAATATTTATCAATCTTAAGTACACAAGTGGTATTCAGAAGAGAATCCATTTATGTGTTATATGTGTGCAGCAAAGGATTTAACCATAACCGTTATCATGTGTTATCAAAATACATGTCTAAAGCAATACAAGAGAGAGAGACCGCTCATTTGCAGCATGTAGCAAACCATTTAATAAGTCGGGTACTCTTAAACTACCTGTTCACAAACAGTAGAAACTCTATTTATTTATTATACCGCCCACTTCACAATTATACCCCCGCGTGACAAAGTGAAAGTGAAGTCAGGGCTATTATATAAAGGCATCCTGCTGTCCATAACGTCGCGTCACATCACGTCACATGTCGCGTACCACATTGCTATTAGCTGAATTTGTCAAACAGTTTCAAATGGATTGTTCCAAAACTTCATATACACATTTGTGACACTGACCTTATGTCTCTTTACATCACACATTGTTGATTGCCTAATTTATTACAGAATTGTGACCATTTGTTTGACTTAGAATTTTGTATCTAACATGGTTATTGAAAATACTCAGTGCTGATTGTTTATTTATTGGAGAAGTTTTAAAATGTGTATACAATACTTTTGACGTCAGGTACGTTAACCGTTAAGACGTCATTTTAAACGCCAGAAAACACGTTAACCAATGAGACGTCATTTTAAACGTCAGATGCAAAACAACAATGAAATGGAATGCGTTATTTTAAGCGACGCTACGTTCCAGAAACACATTTAAATAGGATGAAGCTACATATTGTTCTCGTTTGATGTTGAGAGATGGGCATAACATGTAAATTGTGATAATGTGTTTTTATTTGTTCAATCTCTCAACAAAATATGTAGCAAGATGCCTAAACATCCATGTCAGATAAGAATACAATATTTCCTGCGAGTTTATATTGTGCGAGATTAAAACCTGGGCCCGTTTTCATGAAGCAACTTAAATGGGAATATTACTTAAGTCAAAACTTAAGATTTTTACATAGTTTTAAATGTCCTTGTTAGTCTCTCAGGGACATTAGAAACCATCTAACCTTCTCAGCCATATACATTCGCAATTTCAAAATGTTAACTGGGAAGGGAGGGTTTAATCTAATGTTGGTAGAACTTGTTACCCAACCCATATACTAATTCTATCGTATATATGTTTGTATTTGCTCCGTATGTAAAATATTGGCAATAAAAAATGTTTAAATCAAAAACTAGCGTTTTTTATATTTTTCTTAAATATTGTCTTGTTACGTACCTTTAATGGTTTGTTATCTTGTTGCACTTGCGTTTGCCAAGTCATCGAGTACTTACATTATCGCTTTCTAAGCATTTTTATTATTCATATATACATGATAATTTATGTGTTATACTTATATTGCCTAATAATGCTTCCTTGTTTGTTTGATAATATAACTTGGCGGGTGGTTCTTTATTTACAGTTCTGTTTTATTGGGATGACAAAAGGATCAGAGTGACGTTTGGTGCACCCTTCAGTCTGGTTTAAACCCGCAGCGGCATTTTTGCCACTGACCATTCGAAGGCGGTAGCCCTATTGTCAACTCGCTTGTGTTTTTAATGTCGCATGCATTGCTTCTTATTAATCAAACTTGTGCAAAAGGTCTGTCTTGTGACTCCAGCATCTCAACACACGTATGACCTTGACCTTTTTGACATATTGTTCATGGTTCATTGACCGCTTATCTAGGTGTTTTATTTTTGTTTGTTTTTTGCATCTTGGTTGAACATAATCATTATCCCCCCTCACATGATACTGATAATGTTATCAGTGCTATATTGGAGTGACAGTGTCTGTCCGTCTGTCTGTCTATCCGTTGTTCTGCAGGTCAATGTTGTGCGTTGAGCGCGTGGGTCCAGCATCCCAGCGGGGTTATTAATTACATTGAGTAATAGTTTCAGTTTAGAATATTTATTGTTAATTATAGTAGAAAATGGCTAATTATATTTAGCGGAACGGAACGAAATGGAACGGAACAAGTTCTGGGGCACCAATTGGAAAAATCCACTATTTTGTACAAATGTCTCCAAATTGTGTTTCTCTCTCTTTATCGTCATTCACCAGATTTCGTCCTTATCAATAAAACGCTCAATATTGTGATTCTTTTTCGACCACACTTTACAAATCGCTACACACTATCATCAGACGATTGGAGAGGAAAAAATATTTTAGAAAAGTTAACAAACACTCTCAAATCAACCCGTTTACCTATATAAATACCGTTATAAACAAAACACAATCGGGGGAATCACGCGCTAATGCGCATGCGCAGGAAAATTTCCTTTTACGTCGAACCATTGAATCAATTTGACATGCCCAAAAAACTAAAAGCATGTGCTAACAATTTTCAGCCAAGGATGACAACTAGTTCACGTCATGCGGACAGTTATTTCCTTTTAAATTATGAACGTCGACGTGAAGTAAATTACATCCGATACCTACAGTTGAAAAAACATTTTAAATTGTAGATATCATTTTTTTCAAGATATTTCTTTTTGTGTATTCATATGCAATGGTATATTTATGTTTCAATTAATAACTATACACACGTTTTCATCATCCCAAACATGGATTATTCGGTATTAAACTGAACATGACGATAACTACTACATTCGGCTCAAACGACCGGCCCAGTTCAGTCTATATTTAGTAACGGTCACGTGACACTTGTTACTGAGAATAGGAACAATGTAAACACAGAATATTTACGGCAAAGGGGTAAGCTTCTCTACCGGCAAAAATATTTATGAGATGACTAGTTTTGATTTAAATATATTAAAGAATCAACATAAAAATGACGATATCTGGTATACAGCCAGTACAGACAAATATTAAAATTTATTTTATTATAAGCAATGAAATACTGTATTTTATCAGTGAAATAAAAGTAGAGTTTTATTTCCACAGTAGCTGTATTTCCACTTTTATAATGTAAAACCAACACAAATGCACAGTAACACGACTCGCAAGATATTCCAACCGTTATACTGTTAAATTCACTGTTAACTTAATTACTTTCTTTCTATGACGTTAACGGTTTCAAAAAAAGTGACGTCATGTAACGTTTCGTTACGTCATCGTGTACAGGGCGCGTAGCCAGGTGTTTTGAACGGTTTAGTTACTGAAATTGCTTAAATAATTCTTTGTAAAATCATAAAATAAAAAGAAAATTTGTTGTTTTGGAGTGAATAACATATTTTATTTCATCGAGAAGTGAGAAAACTTTATATTTTCACGAATGCGAAGCATGAGTGAACATATAAAAGTTTTCTAACTTCGAGATGAAACCGGTTTAAATATTGCTTTGTATAAATCGCGACTAGCTCCTTTTTCTAGTGTTTTCTGAATAACTTTATTTTCGTATTCTTTGACAAGATTACTCGATGAGTAATGCTAATTCTTTCCACTTTAACAAAGACATGTATACTATAAGGTTAGATAAAAATAAAATAAAATAAGCTAACATGCATGATTTATTTTTAATTTGCTTTCTTGGCAGGTGCTTTTTTTAATTTGGCAATATTTGATAAGGCCAGTGCTCGTTGTTTTTCCGCGCGTGCTATTTTAGCCCTAAGCTCTGTCTTTTCTTTTGCTGTTCTTGTTTTGTTGGCTAGTTGCTTTTTCAAACCATATATTTCCCACCCTGTTGTAAGGTGAAACAGTTGTATGGCTTGCTTGTCGGTTCCTGATATGCTTCCCGGCTTTTTTGCTCTAGGTGTAAAAGGTTTTGGTGGTGCCTCTTTTGGTTTTTGTACATCCTTACTTTACTCTACTTTAACCAAGCCATAATATCTGACTTGATTAGTTTTGAAACATTCTGCTTCTGTTCCGAGTTTTTTCCCAGATGGGTTTTTTTTTATTCCGCAATAAACTTTAGACATTATACTAGTAGGTTAGATAATTATTATCCAAGTATATTATTATAATGGAAATTCCAAACTACGATATGAAGACAGCAAACGGTAATTTCAAACAGATATAGAACTTCATGCCGGACTGTTGTTTTAGGATGCTTATATGTGGTAATTCAGGATCTGGCAAGACAAACACATTAGTTCACATGTTGCTGAAACCTTTGGTTAACTACGATACGATTTATTTGTTTGCTAAAAACTTGGAACAGGTCTTGTCGAAAAAACTTGAAAAGATCGCAAAAAAGAATAAAATACCAGTCGAAGATATACTGGAGTGTTCGAATGATCAAGTTATCCCTGTGAATGATTTGGATTATGATTCTCAAAAAATAGCTATTTTTGATGATTATGTTTGCGAGCGTAACCAAAATGATATTGTTGATTATTTCATCCAAGGCAGGCATAAGAATTGTTGCGTGATTTACTTGTCACAATCCTACTACAAAACTCCTAAAGACATTCGTTTGAACTGTTCTCACTACATATTCTTCGCGACTCCAGTTAGTCGTGAGCTGTGTATGCTTTCCAACGAACAAGGTGTTAGCAAAGAGCAGTACAGAAAAGCAACTGACAAACAGTATGACTTTCTGTATCTCGATCGTCCTAGGAAGTTGTTAAAAAAAACTTTAACGGTGAAATTTAATCTAATCATATTAATGGGACTTTTTAATGATCTTGAAATGTTGGTATTGTGCTGTCTGAGTATGCGAAACATAAACACCTGGTTAATTATCTTCACAAGGGTAAAAATCAGGAAAATATTCTGAGAAGTGATCTCAAAATGGATAAAAATAGAATTACTAATGGTAATCCAGAAAAAGCAGACGATGTAGCAACAAAGCAATTTACTCAAAGAAGAATAACAAAAATCATATGTGATTATAGTATTGATAAAATTCCAGACATGATGAAACATTTGACAACATGTATTGGCGACAATATAAGTCTGATACAAAAGCAATTACAAACAAACCATGACAAAATGGTTGAAATTCAAAATGATTTGAAATAAAACTTCTAGGTGATGCTTTGAAAGAGTTAGAAAAGAAAGAAGATGGATTGAAAGATAGTGAAAACTACAAGAAATTAGGCGAACAAATAAGATCTGGTGTTCAAAATATTAATTCACGGATTGGAGAAATCAATAAACAAATGGTTGATAACAATGAACTTGAAGCCGCTATTACTGATGCTACGACACAGATGAAAACTGCTTTTACTACCGAAATAACTCAAATTAAAATATCAAACGAACAGATAAACACAACGTTGGCAATATCAACAAAGAGTTTGAAGACATCAAAAAGAAAATGGTTGACATCAAGTCGCTAACAACTGCTTTAAGCAAAATGGTTGATAAAGCTGCCCAGGATGAAAAAAAACAAAGCTTTTGATAATGAAATAACTCTTCTCAAAGGTGCATTAGGACAGGATTATGCAAAATTAAATGAGAAAATGGTTGACAAAAATTAACTCTTGACTGCTATTGATGATGTTTCAAAGCAATTGAAAGCTGCCTAGGATAATAGAAGCAAAGCGTTTGACGGTGAAATAGCTTCATTGAAACAGTTTAATCAAACGTCTGATAGTCGTCACACAGCACTTCTTGGTATAATTGATGAGCTGAAAGTAAAAGTCGGATTTTACTTTTTGAATATACAATAGATGATGGTAATAATATTCTTCAAGATCCCATTGTGGACTCCGTTGGTGGGATACAACTCTCCGTTTTGTACGGTATTCGATTCAGGGACTATTTGAAAGAACCTATCTTATCTCTTTGCTTAGTGCGTTTACTTTTGTAGCCAATCCATTTATAAAAAGTGAAGAATATTATGAAATACAACACAAAGAAGATTCGACTACATTTACAATTTTAAAAGAATGTCGTTATATATTTCAAATAACTTTTACATACAAAGATGTTGAAAGTTTCATTATTTTTTCATCATTAGAAAACGGTTTTAAGGAGTTTCATCCGATAATAGAAAATGGCAAACGAATATTAAAAGAAAATTTGAAGTATATGCCAAGTCATCTAGTACAATTTCGTTTAGGTCAAACATAAAAGACCACATTACCCAAGTTTATGATTTTGAAAATCAAGCTTTGAACTGTATTACAAAGGTGCTTAATTTTATCTACTAATATGTATAATGGAACAAAAAAATGTATTATCATCAGAAAGAGCCGCACTAATTAATAGCTCAAATACACCGAGTAATTTTACAACCGTATTTGATAGACCATTGATGTTTGACAAGAACAAACAGTATGGTAGTGGGCTCGATAAGATTAATTCTATGACTTAGTCATGGTATAATATTAGCGAGGATTTTAATAACAAAGTGATAAGGTCACAATGGAAAAGATAAAGATCCAAAAGCAATTATTTTTACAAATGGAATTTACAGTTATGCTGATATTGATAATTATATAAAAGAAACATTAACTGTAAACGGTGATTTGACTGATGACTCGCCTGTTCCGATACGAATTGAATTTGATGTATCAAGCTTCAAATGTTTAGTTACCATTCATAATAACTTTATGCCTGATTTAAGGGAATCAAACTTTCACACTCTGATTGGGTTTGACCAAGATGCGGTTATTACAGAAACTAAATTTGGGACAGTAGTACCAAACATAACAAATTCTATTAATACTTTATATATCCACTGTGATTTGATAAGTAATTCTATTGTTGATGGGTCATACGGGGATGTTATTTATGAAACAAATACAGCCGACCTTACAAGGTCATATCCTTTCAAAGATGAACCGATAAGAGTCGGGTTCTGCGGAGTAAACAAAACGATCATTAACAGTATTAATATTTGCATAACCGATTTCTCCGGTATAATTATTAATCTTAACGGAGTCCACACATCATTTCGATTTGTTTTGAAAGAATTAATGTAGTTGAGTAACTTACGTTTTATCTAACATATGTTATATGACGCGATTAAGAAATATTAATGATACTAGCACGGGAACTTATACTGAAGTTGACAGATTAACTGGAGCCGGCATATTTGACATTTTTTCAAAAGTTGGATCAAAAATGTTTAGCGAGTCTGTAAAAACAGCAGGCAAGAAAGCATTAGAAACTGCTGGAAAACAAATCATAGAGAGTGGTTCTAAAAAACTTGGAGATGAAGTAGGTAAAATGTCTGCTGATCACTTAGTTTCAGTTATTAAACCTAAACCAAAAGGTGAGATACTTTTAAAAGAACTTACAAAAGCTGCCACAAAAGGTGTGGTGGCTGATAATATAATTGAAGAAAATGTAAATGCAAACATTAACAGATTGCTATCCGGAAGAGGAATTCATGCGAGAATTAAACGATTAATTTAGTCTAATTACTAGTATACATAGATGTTTCGAAGTGATAAATATAATACTAGATATGAACATGTACCCATTCAGTTAGATACTCCTATAACACAACCAGGAAATAATACTAGACAAATGAAAAGTGGCTATCAATTTACGTTAAATGATAGAAGTTCTTACTTTGATTGGTATAACGCATTTTTTGAAATCAGTTTTCAAGTAAAAATGCTTGCTGGTGGAGCTGCTTTTGCAGCCAATGATGAAATTGCTCTAATTAACGATGCATCTTCATTGATCGATCAAATGCAAGTAAAGCAAAATGGAAAAACACTTTATGATGGAAATAATCTTCATAGATTTGTTAACGTTAAAAGCCTGCTTGAAATGTCTGACGATTATGCAAAAACAACCAGAACAAATGAATACTTTTATTTGGATAATACGGCTGTGGCAGAATCTCGAGATGCTCAAGCTGGTTATAATTTAAGATTTGCAGCTCGCCATCTTTTAATCATAACTAATCGAAAAGTTGATTCTATAATTCCATTAAACAAATATTCCTTCTTTGAAGGTCTGGAAACAAACATACTGCCTCCAGGTCAAATTCAGATTAGCTTGCAACTGGCGGCTGATGATGTGTTAATTTTCAAAGCTGCTGGTGATGATGGTCGGGTGGTTATTAATAAAATAGTTTTGTGAATACCTAAAATGATATTTAACTCAGATGGTTTGACTTATGTTATGTCAAATCACATGATATCAACAAAGTGGACTTATCTTCGTGAAATGATACAAGAAAGTGGAAGTACCAAAGCAACCGAATATGTAGTTAGAATAACGGCTGGTGTTAAAAGTCCCAAACATGTTTTTGCGTATTTGCAAAGATCAGACGAGTTCTTCCCAAACACAAAATCCTCATCTTTTGGATACGTTTAAAATAAATGCTGCTATTACGCTTTGCTATTTGCAATCAGCTAGACTGGAAGTTGGAAACGGTGTATATTATCCAGAAACTGAATATAGCCATAATAATATTATAAGAATATTTAGAGATGTTATTAATTATTCTTACAAACAAAATGATAAAAAACAATGAAACTTTACTCAATGTGGGTAATTTTAAAAGTATTTTCGGAATGATATATTTCGATTTAAGTTACAAAGGAAATGAAGTCAGTATTGATCCAAAACAACTAAGTTAGAGATATAAGCTAAATATACCCACGGGGACTTCTTATAAAGTTTATGCTCTGGTTCTCTATGAAAAAGATGTAGTTATTGATACTGTCGGAAATGAATTGGTAATAGTTTAATCTAACTTATAATATATACTCGGTAAAAAAAGTTTTGGACCAGGGTATATAAAGTCATATAAAAATAAAACTAGTGGACAGAATTTAAGTATCCTTTTTTAATAACCAAGGTCTACCCTATCCGGTTAATTTGGTACCAGAAACATTAAATTCCAAACAAGATTTGATTTTTAAAAAATATCGCGAACACACAAAGGGTCTGTAAAACATGTTGCAAAGGCCATAAAAAGTAACAGTTACGGACACATTCGAGTAACCAATAAAAAAATTATTATTGTTCCGCAAACTTTCATTGTAAACGATAATTATTGTTGATTGTTGATCTATTGTGAATTATCAACTGAGATAATAAGGGTAATGGTCGAATGTCATGGTTCAGCGATCATTGTACGGTTTCGAACACTGCCATGGTTCAAAACTTTTTTTACGGAGTATATATGACTTACGTAAAGTATTCGATAGATTTAACAGATGGCCAGAAACGATTGAATTGGATTTTATAGTCGCACCAACAGCTAAGGTCATATGGCGACTTTCCGGCTTACATTGGTGGAGGAAGACCCCAGGTGCCCCTCCGGGCAATTTTCGTGCACGGGCGGGCACCTGGGTAGAACCACAGACGTTCCGCAAGCCAACTGGATAACTTCTTCACATAAATATTCCTATGCCCCTGAAGGATCGAACCTACAGCGGTGAGGGTCAAGTGATTTCAAGTCAGAGACGTTAACCACTCGGCCACGGACGCCCCCACCAGAAACGAAGTCTGGCAAAAAGCATATGAAAACAAAAGTGAATTAACGCTTAGGCTGAAGAAGAATCAACTAACTGGGAATTTTCCTTTGTTGTTGACAGCTACTCAGATTAACAATATTAACAAAGCTAAATCCAGCGGATATGGATTGGATGTGAATATATCAAAATCGCAGATGAGATCTCAGTCCAAGAATGGAGGCTTTTTGGGAGCATTAGCCGGTTTGTTAACTAAAATAATATTACCCAACAGTTGCTAGACTCGCTCCAAAGATATTTGGACCGCTAGCAATAGGAGCACTTAGTGGTCTGGTGAGTACTGGAATCGGTAAACTATTCGGAAATGGAATGATAACTATCCCTAGCGGTAAACAACAAGCACTTCTTAAATCAGATGTGCTAACACCATCGCAAAGACAAAAGATAATAAAGTCAAAAGGTTGCTGCCCTATTAAACTGACAAGACATCAACAACAAGATGGGGGATTTCTTGGATTGCTCGCATCATTAGAAATTCCTTTAATTGGATCTCTTATTAGTGGTTTGACAAAGGTTTGCAAGTGGGTAGAAAATAAAAAGGCTTGAGAGTAGGCAAAGGTTTACAAGTAGATTCACAATTTAGACCATATAGAAGTATCCCATTCGTAAAAAAAAATACTTTTCGAAAACGAGCCTATATTTAGCTTAGACATAATAAAGTGGGTTAGGCAGTTAGACATTAAAAACTTTAGGGGAGTGTTTAGCAAGAACAAATTACCGACAAAACAAAATAAACAAGAATGTGGTATTATTAATCTTGATGATTGTATTATATTATGATTATACTGGACCTGGTACACACTGGACTTGCTACTGTAATGAGTATTATTTTGATCCGTTTGGCTTGAGTCCACCAAAAGAAATTTTACCTGACACAAAATACAACACAATTCAGCATCAAGATAAAACGAGTGTCTTGTGCGAATCTTTCTGTCTGTACTTTGTCAAAAAGTTGCAAGAAGGAAACAGTATGTACGGTATTCTTTATAAAATATTAAAACCTTACAAACCTGTGGAAAATAAAACATAATACGATCATATTTTGAAAAACAAAGTTTAGTCTAATCATATTATATATGAGTTACTGCGTGAAAGAAAAGCTAATTACTGAAAATGTTAATCCTCAGTATATTCTATCAAAAAATGGTAAAAGAATGTTAAAAGCAACATGCGCTTCTTGCGGCATTACTAAAACGCAATTTGTTAAAAGTACACAAGATGGAAACATTGATATCCATAAAGCTTTGCTCCCTTTGCTACCCAAAAAGGGGTTAACGCTTCCTGGTTATAAATATTGTGGTCAGGGTAATCCGCTTGACAGTGGAGAACCATCAAATGAATTAGATGCTGTTTGCAAAGATCACGATTATTGTTTTGAAGAAAGTCCTAGTAATAAATCAATTTATCACATAACGTCCCTTGTTAGCAGTGTCGAACACCCATTTAATATTCTATTGTATGACACACGTGTAATACAACGTGGAACGATTTTGATTGGTTGAGTTAAACCTGTAACACTACGCAAGTTTATTAACTGAAACTATTTTATTTATTACAAATTCACCCAGATCTGAGTCATAAACTTATTATTTGTGACAGCTTATAAAAATAATGGACGTTATACAAAACATTTTTGTTGGTTTGTTAAAAAGTTGGCGTAAACTGCTAGTTTGTAAAGAGGTAAACATGAACTCTTTTATACGCAACGTTATGTGTGAGACGCGACGTTACGACGTCACATATTTTATGACGTTTTGGCGCTAAAGTGTGTCTGATGTCGAGGCGGTTCTATGTCCATCTGAATTAATTTTTACTAATTTGATTGCAGTGTTATGTGATAAAAAGGATCTTAAACTCGTTCCCATTCCATATAAGATTTATGAAACTCGCTATGAATTATTTTTAATTTTAACTCGCCAAAAGGCTCGTTCAAATTAAAATAATTCATAACTCGTTTCATAAATCTTATATGAAATGGGAACTCGTTTAAGATCCTCTATGTTCGATAAAAACATGCTGGCCGGTTTGAAAACGAGCAAATCCAAATCACTTGGAGAAAAAAACTTGCTAAGAATGTGATATTTAAGCCGGTAATTAGTGCAAAATATAAACTAAGACTTGGAGAGCCAAAAAACAAGAACAGGCGTTGAGATGGACTGATAAGCTAGCTGATGAACTTCATAAACCTATACGAATAAAGTTCACTCAACGCCGTGTGATTGTTAATGAAATAGATCAAATTTGGTCGGCTGATTTGGTTGATATGCAATCGTTTTCGAAATATAATAAAGGTGTCAAATACCTGCTCACTGTTATTGATGTATTTAGTAAATTTGCTTGGGTTATACCTGTTCCGAATAAAACTGGTACAGAAATTACTAAAGCTTTTCAAAAGATAATAAGTGCAGGAAGACACTGTAAATTGCTCTGGGTTGATCAGGCTGTGGAGTTTTATAACAAGACATTTAAGCAATTTCTTGATGATAATAATATCAAAATGTAGCACACATTTAATTTCGGTAAAGCTGTAGTAACTGAACGATTTAATAGAACATTGAAAGAGAGGATGTGGAAATATTTTACAGAACACAATACAAATACATATTTAGATGTGCTACAGGCGATGGTTGATAAATACAATAATACAAAACACCGGAGTATTAAAATGACCCCGATTGAGGCCAGTGATGAGAAAAATAAAGGAATAGTGTATTTCAACTTGTACGGAAAGATGAAAATTAATAAAGCTTTGCCAAAGTTCAAAATAGATGACAAGGTTAGAATCAGCAAATATAAAAGAACGTTTGAAAAAGGGTATACTCCAAATTGGACTGAAGAAATATTTGTTATTGATGAAATTCAATATACAAATCCTGTGACATAAAAAATAAAAGATTTGAACAACCAAAATATTTATGGAAGCTTCTATGAATTGAAAATGTTAAAAGCTGATCAAGAAATATTTAGAATTGAAAAAGTAATACGACGTGATAACAAAAAGAAACAAGCATTAGTCAAATGGAAGGGTTACAATGAGGATTTTAATATTTGGGTACCGTTTAAGGATATTCAAGACATAAAAGTGTGATTTGAAAACTTCGCCAAAAGTAAATTCACCCAAAATAGTTGCACTCTCCCAAAAAAAGTAGCAAGATCAATTATTTGCGGGTATCATACAAACTCGGGTCTGTTCCTTCCAACTTTGTTTAACAGCTAAGACCGAAATCATCTGCGGTGTTGGGTTTGAAAGATATTGATTACCTGATATGCAGTTGTTTCATTTGGGGTTGATTAAAAAAAAGTAGCAAGTTATTATCAATTATTTATAAGTAGTTTATAAAGTGGCGGTATAGGCAAAAAAAAATTGAGGGGATGCAATGGTTTTAAATTTGTTAGTTGGCTTGCCTCATTGCATAAAACTCCCTCAAAAAAAGTGTGCCTATACCGTCACTTTATATACTACTTTTGGCTATAGAGTTTGGATTCTCAAAATATGTGAGTTGCATGTATACCTCGTGTTTTGTAGGTTTAGAGACGGTGTACATATGTTATACAATTTGGATGTAGTTGGTGCCATCGCTCGACTGTGAAAATCCTTTGCTGCATATGTCGTAGGACTGAGATTGTTATCATTTTGGTTACGCAAATAAAATAGAAAACTAAATAATGGGTGTTGTTTTCATTGTATTCCTTAATCTAAATGTGAAACAGCACTTGTATATCAGTATGTTGAAACCCCATAAATTACTACAAATATGCCTTACATAAACCTTAAATCAAGGTACCGTTAACACTCACTAACACCAATTACTAACCTGTGACCCTTGGCTACACTAAGGAATGTTGATTGACGAATGCAACGGTGCATTCGCCTTCTACACGTTGATCAGTGTATTTATATTTGAAATAAATATAACATATCTAAGATATACATATTGTTTCAGGTTAGTGTCATATTTATGTTTTAGTTTGTACTCTGAAATATTGTATTACTTTAAAAGATACTAATGAATAAGTTAATAAGCATGTATTTTACAACTCATTCCCTTATTCCTTCATTCCATCAATGTTAGTGTGTTAAAATACACGTTTAATGCTCTTTTGAAATTTTTCGTATTGGCGAGCATCAACGTGTATTGATTATTGCACATTTTACGACTGGACTTTCCCAACGTACGGAATCTGTTGGGAAGGTTTCACGTTTTTAAACAGCATTGTTTGTATATTATATATGCACAGGTTGAAAGAAGATTTTTTTTTGAGTCGATTGGTGTTTCAAAATTTACCTGCCACTATGAAATATCTCAGATTATCCAAATTTATCGCGAATATATTCATACTTTTCCGAATTATCTAAAGTTACCGCCATCTTGTTTGAAATTCTTACCATGCACCGTCGATAGAATAGAATAGAACCGTTTATTGCTACAATCGTAAAACATTGTGTAGTGTGTTTAATTAAACTACAAATATTTTATGCCGATTTAAAAGTAATATTTTTGTTATATTTATAGCATTGTTAAAATTACTTGTTTTATTCGTTTATTATTCTACAAGACTCTTCCTCATTCTTAAATCGAAATAAAGAGAATATAAAATATATGAAAATTAGCAGTTTGGTAAAGATTCGAATAATAATAATGAAGTTGCAAGAGTGTTCACAAGTCAAAAGTTAGCGGACGACGACGGGCGACGGACAACTGACAACGGACAACTAGCCATCCCATAAACCCTGTGGGGTGGTGGGGGATGGGGGATTTGGATATTAGTGACAGTTATTGTTTTCGTAAATAAAATCACCATGTTCGGCTCCACCAAACCAAACACACAACACATTTTTTTTATAAAGCACAATGTCCAATCCTAGCTCAACTAAATGCTCTGACAATAATGGTCCTTATTGGACCTTATAGTATGTTGTAAAGGGTTGCTCAAGTAATGTTGTCTTCCGCAAATTCTGGGCTCGCATGGAACCCAAATTGTGATGGCCAATAAAGCAGATCTAAGTTTGCATGTAAGCTGGTGTATGTATAGCTATACTTTTGGTTTGGGATCTTATATCATTATGCATCTTATTTGTACTTCACCCATATTTGGGCATGGGCTCCCTCCTGCCCGCCCCCCCCCCCCCCCCCCACACACACACCTCTCTTCCCCCCTACACTTTTTTGTTACATATTTCTGTTGTTTTGGTCCGTTCTTACACATATAGCTATGTTGCCCCCACCCCCGCGCCCGCCTTCCATTACCCCAGGGCCTCCCCCCACCCACACTCGAAACTCAATTTTTTTATTTATTTTTTACATATTTCTGTGTTGTTTTGGTCAATTTTTGTTAACCCCAACCCCCCAACCATCCCAACACACCATCATCACTACCACCCGAATGTTGTTGTTTTTTGTTTGTTTTTGCATATATCTGTGTTGTTTTGTTTTATCAGTTTATCAATATGTTGCCCCCCACCCCCACCCACCCCCCCACACACACACATACCAACCATCCCACCATCTCACCACAACCACCCGAATGTTTTGTTTTTTTGTGTTTTTTACATATGTCTGTGTTGTTTAGTTTTATCAAATATACAACTATATCAATTATGCGCCCCCCATTGTTTTATGGGCTCCTCTCACATGGAGGACAGGGGGAGGGAAATTGTTTTCATTTTATCTTCCAGTATTGGATATTAAAATTTTAATTTGAACGCAATCATTTACATATAAAGCAATTTAGATTAAATTCAGATACACAGATGAAATATCAATAAAAAACAACCTGAAATGAGGCCACAATATAAAATCGCCATATATCCCCCTCCGTCCCCGAGTTGCCTATCGACCACAATTTTTTTTAAATGACAGCAACTTTGGATTAAAACTGATAAAAATAAATAGTCACACCCTGCCCCAAATTTTACTATACTTTGTATGAGATTCTATGAGATTCTAACAATAATTTTATATCGGCCTGAGTTTCTATACACACCTACCCCGCCCCCCCCCTCCACCCCCCCCCCCCCCCCTCCACCCCCACAACCGACCCTCACATTGTTTTAGCCTTGTTTTCTGATGGTATATACTGGCTATATCATTTATTATTCTCTGAATAGTCGAAATGCGCTGTTCTCCTACAGCACTTGTTTAACACATTTCCATATTTTACAGATTTGTTAGTGCATGGGTTGCCCCCTGAATCCACCCGTAAACTCACCCCACCCTCTACACACTAAATGAAATGAACATAACAAAACAAAAAGTTAGGTCATGGACATACAGTAGGTCTATGGCTAGGTGCTTTTACCCCCAGATCAGGCTTTAAAACAAGCGAGATTTTTTTAATTTTCTTTTAGGAGAATGTCTTTAATTTTGGGCGCCAGTTGTCACGGACGGCTTCAGCCGGAAGAGTTACTGTACTATTCTTTTTGTACAACGTTTCATTATGTGTTATATGTGGCAACATGTTGTGGTGGTCGGTGGTTCAATTCTGGTGCCCAGAATTAAGGATTCTGAGTTAGAGGACATCAGTTACATTAGTTACAGAAACTGAAGTAGATCTGCATGGGTATAACTATTCAGTAGGGAGTTTCCCTTATACCTGGGATTTCCTAAGGTCAAACTTAATGTCTATTTATAGACATCTGACGTCAACCTTTGACTGACCACTAACATCATTGGACCGTATTCTTCGGAAGTGGATTTACATTGTGAACATTATCATCGCATGTGCACATATTTTATTTCGGGTACTCGGCCCATTGGAATCGCTAGCTATGATCCTCTTCGTCGTTGGAATATCGTGAATGGAATACACAAATCGTCGTGGGATGTAATCATAAAGATATGCCGTGAAAGACTTTGATAACTTTTATAATGCTTGGACACTTTAAAACTGTCAGTGACAAAACGACTCGTGTGTATCTGTATCTGTATCTGTATGGTACACGTTTCCGTCACAATTGACGATTACAACGCGGGTTGGTTGCGCATTAATTAATATCAAATATACTTAACAATGAATTAAAGTGAGAAGAAAAAATGACTAAAAATGGATAGGAAAGGTAGAAGGAAGATATTCTTAGTCGCTAATTGCGTGATAGGCCTTCATCATCAATCCTGTCTGGCTACCGTAGCGGCCCCTGGGAATTCACCCAACCAGCATAGCACTGAGAATCACTAGAACCTAACAAACAATCAACTGGGACAGGGTTTAGAATGAAAGTTTGGAAAGCTCCTGTTTGTAAGATACCAAATCAGGAGCCTCAGCCACAGTGGCTGGTAGACTATTCCAACGACAAACTGTTATTGGGAAAAAACTAAATTTGAGATAGTCGCTGGAAGAAGATAACTGTCTAAATTTCAAAGAGTGATTGGACCTGGTGCGAGATGATGCAGGTGTCAGGAACTCGGATGCTGGTATGTCCACTAGCCCGTGAATAATCTTAAAGAGCATGGTGAGTTGGCTCTTAGTACGCCTCGACTCCAGAGTCTCCCATTCTAGGTGCTCCAACATAGATGTGACACTGCTAGTGTTCCTGTAGCGGTTAGTGATATACCGTGCTGCCCGACGCTGAACCATCTCTACCTTCTTGATGTGCTCTTGGGTGTGAGGGCTCCAAATAGTAGAACAGTACTCTAGGGTGGGTCTTACTAGTGAGAAGTATGCCGAGGACTTTGTTTGTTCGTTGGAAATCCTCAGGTTCCTTCTCAAGAATCCTAGTGTACTGTTCGCCTTCTTGACTGTTTTGTCGATATGGAGACTCCAATTCATGTCTTTTTGTAGCTCCACCCCGAGGTACTTTGCCGAATCCGTGGTCTCTAGGACGTGACCCTTCAGTGTGTAGTTAGAGGCTACCGGTGATCTTGATCTAGAGACTCTGAGGGTGCTGCATTTGTCTGGGTGGAAATCCATGCCCCATATACTTTCCCATTCGGCGAGTCGATCTAGGTCATCTTGGAGGTCAACACTGTCTTGTCTTGTTCTGATTGGTCTGTACAAGATACAGTCGTCAGCAAAGAGGCGAACTCTTGAATGTACGCTGTCTGGAAGGTCATTTATAAAAATGAGGAACAACAGTGGGCCTAATACCGTGCCTTGAGGTACTCCGCTAATAACTGGCACACTGTCTGAAGTGGCGCCATCTACTAGGACCTGTTGCTCTCTTTTCGATAGAAATGCCTTGATCCACATCAGTGTGCTGCCTCTTATTCCATAGTGGGCTAGTTTCCTCAGCAAACGTTCATGAGGGACTCTGTCAAATGCCTTGGAAAAGTCCAGGATGATCAAGTCATGTTGGACTCCGTTGTTGAGGGCTGTGACTAGTTCATGAACTAGTGTTAGTAGCTGTGTTTCGCAGCTCCTTCTGGCTCGGAATCCATGCTGGCAGTCCGTGAGTATGTGGTGGGCATCAAGGTGCTTGAGGACGTTACTAGTTATGATATGTTCCTGTATCTTGCAGCAAATGCTTGTAAGGGATACTGGACGGTAATTGCTGGCCTTGTACTTTTCTCCCTTCTTAAAGATTGCCGTGACGTTTGCTATCCTCCAGTCATTTGGTATCTCTCCAAGCTGTAGACTTCTTTGGAATATGACCGTCAGGAATGGTGCAATTTCATTGGCTAGTTCTTTTAAGATCCTTGCAGGAAGCTGGTCGGGTCCACAGGCTTTGCTTGGGTTCATCTTCTTTAAGAGCTTTGCAACCCCTTCTATGGTGACCACTATGTCTGACATTGGAGTGAATGGTGCCCCTGCTGGTGTTGGCATATCAGTTATGTCCTCATTGGTGAATACTGACTGGTACTGGCGGTTGAGTATGTCAGCCTTGTCTTTGGCATCGGCGTATAACTTCCCATTTTCTTTCAGTGGGGCTACTCCGCTGCTGTCCTTCTTCAGGGATTTGATGTAGGACCAGAACCGTTTCTGTTTGTTGGGTCTGTCCTCTTGGCCTGCTGTGTTTCCGACATCAATGATTGTCTCGATGTACCTCCAGTATGACTGTCTCTCTGCTTTCTGAAGATTAGTCTTTGTCTCTCTGTACAGCCTGATGTCTTTGGCACACTTGGACTTTACTTTCCTCGCAAACAGCTTGTTCCTTTTGCGTATGAGGGTCTTGACCTTCTTGTCGATCCAAGGTTTGTGGGTCTTGTTTCCTCGCAGCAACTTGGTAGGAATATATTTTACCATCAGTGTGTGGATATTTTCCTTGAACTCAGTCCAAAGTTGTTCAATGTCCTTGGTACTGGATGTGCTGACAAAGTAGGGTTGTGATTTTGTGTTTGTGCTAAGACACTAAAAAGTAGAACTTTTTATGTTGAATATAGGAAGAAAACACTGCATACATTACGTAATTGACCTCACGGCTTTTGTTATTTATTGGTAGATGAAAAATAAATGGAAGCGAAGTGCGGTTTTTGGAAGTTCAGTATTAAATCGGATGATTACGCTCTAGTTTATGTACAAATAAAGTACTTCAATAATTAATCTTCAATTTGTTTTTATTTAATCTCACAAAAAATGACGTACTCGTGGTGTATTTGCGCATTTTTCAACACCTGCTAACATCAGAAAAAGACAACTCTTGTCATGTGACTGTAATGCGCATGCGTGGTACTACAAACCAGATCGTCTTTTTCGAGTCTTATTTCGGACTAGAAACTTGTTCCCACTAATAATTCTCATGAATTCTTTAGTGAAATAACAGTTTAAATATTTCATACACATGTTATCATTCATCACGAAAGAACTTTTGGCTTTTTTAGGCTAATTTACTCAGTTTTCAGAATTGTTCAAATTTGACCTTGACATTGTCACGACAAGTCATGTAGGCCATCTAACGCGAGTACTCATTTGTTTACATAGCAAAGATGACGGGTTTAACACCAACTTGTGAAAATAGTAGCACATATTTAAAAGAAAAAGGGAAAGAAACATTCATTTGACACATTACTTTGTAAATAAACATCTGCATGACTTTATTGCAAGGAAAAGACAATATTTATCAGCTGGGTTGCTTTTTTCAGAAAAAATGATAAAAAGGCTTATTCATTTTGGCAATTTTTTTGCATGTGGGGTGGTTCATAAACTTACTTTTTTTTCCTCAATGGACTATTTTGATGATACTATTTAGAAAATACTAATCAGTTTCCCAATATTTTCTAATTTGAAAAATGCCTTTGCATTGCTATCATTAGCCATTATGCGTCGAGCGAGCGAGAAAACAATTTATACTGAGGGCGTGCATCGAAATTGTTTGATATTTTATCTACAGTAAGGCGTAAAAAAAAAAGTTGTTTGTTTCCACTAACCCGACCGACCCTAATTTTACCCCCCGACCCTAAACTTTTTTTTCCGATTTTGGTACGAAAAACGTATTCATTTGGTTGTCCTCGTTTATATCGTCAGCAGTCGATCCAATATGGCAGCCTCCACAGATCGGCCAACGTGTATTTTGGCCGTGAATTTGGGCATCTGCCCTCACAATAACAAGCCTATACAAAAAATGTCAGTGTGTCTACTCTCTTGGACATTCTACGAACTATTTCTTTCATATCATCCTCAAGCCATCAACCTTGTGAAGACCCTGGTTTCCACCAACATCAATGGAGAAAATTCTTACGAGGTTTTGTCACATTTCCTTTTTTGTCGATAAATTTAAATCCTTTATAATAGCTGTTAATTGTAAGATAAAAAAGTACAGAAGTAAATATTTATCAAGAAAATTTTGCTCTGAAACACCATGATGTTTGATGGTATTAAAACTGTGTGAAATCAAGTTGTGGTGAGAATGGTGGTGTTATTGATACATCTTTAAAGGAAAAATTTAAATCTGTTTTACCAATTTGTAAGTTCTGCCTCGAAATGGGGAAAGTGCCAATCACGCGGCGTCCTTATGGTAGAAAGAAGTAAATGATCTTAATCTTGTGTTCTAGCTTTTCCTCAAACTGTTGAACATAATAATACTAATAGTAGTATTTTCAAACTGAAAAACTGTGTAAAATGCTGTAGGTTGATATGTTTAGCTTAAAATTTGCCTTTTCAGTGAAATTGTACAATGCTGTAGGTTGATATGTTAAAGATGCAGGACCGGTATAGGGAGGTCAAGTTTGTTTACATGCATACTTTCAAATTATGATTTGGCTATGTATTACACTCCCCTAAAAATGAATTAATCTAAAATGATAACACCGAAATGTTTCATAAACATTGAGAAAATTAACATTTGGAAGAAAAAGCTGCCAGCTTTTTCTTGTTTGTTTACAGTTTGAATGTGTTTAACTCAGTGTTATAAATAGGACTTGTATTATCGTATATTTCAACTACCTCGATAGCTCAGTGGTTAGAGCGCTTGTCTTGTGAGCAGCAGGTTGCGGGTTCGAGTCCCACCACAACCAGAGAATTTTATTTTTTCTTTCATAGTCAGATTCAAGAAATGTTTTGATAAAAAACTTGGAAAGTCGAAATTCTATGTTTTATGTTGAAATCGGTGGCTAATATTTTGGTATTGCTATTTTTATTACATATTTAACCAACAGAAACCTTTTCATTCTATTCTGAAGGTCTCGAGATACCGGTCCTGCATCTTAAAGCTTAAAGTTTGCATTTTCAATGAAATTGTACAATGCTGTAGGTTGATACTATGTATAGCACAAAACTTGCCTTGTCAATGATAAACTGTGTACAATGCTGTAGGTTGATACTATGTGTAGCACAAACATGCCTTGTCAATGATAAACTGTGTACAATGCTGTCAGTTCACATACCTATAGCACCAAATTTGCCTCTTAAATAAAATAAAAAATTTCGAAAAAAAAAAAGTTATGCCTACCTACCTACCCTATTTTTTTTGGGAATGTTAGCGGAAACAAACAACTTTATTTTTTTGGCCTAACATGGACATAAATGAATGATCCGGAATTTTTAGGGGGCGCGCGCCGGGTCCCCCATGGATCCGCTAGTGTTTTGGATTCATTTGAAACATTTTGGACCCTATTTACAAGTATCGCATTTATTTTTGAGTCGATTAAAATCCGGTAGATGCCTTTAGCATTAGATTACACTTTTGCCTCAGTACGTTATTTGTGTGCCTTTAGTAATTAATATTACAAGAAGGTATATTATGAAACGGCACCTGCACATATTACTGACATACCCGATATCCTATACTCTAATATCCATCCCCGATATCCGATAGTCAATATTGACACTTAATGTATTCCTGCAGTGTTTGATCGGCCTCAATAGCGCAGTGCGTAGCGCGCTTGACCACTGAACGCAATATTCAATCACGGCACGGGTTCGCGCCGTGCTATTACCTATTTTTTAAAAAAAAAATCCCACCCGTTTACACTTTGATTTTCTTTTTTTCTTTTAGCTTTCATAGAAAGCATTAAGAACAGAGTTGAACTTTCAGTTTCATGCAAGAGTGATTAGTTCCAATGTGAAACTTATTTGAAAGAAAAACGTTCTAGTGCACTAGCGTTTGGTTTTCGCGACGCATATATTAGCTAAAAAGTTTTGAATTTGCAAAAAAAAAAAATACAGATATTCTGTTTTAATTTTTGCAACAACATACTTCAAGAATTGTAATTAAGCTACAGCCTAGCAAATTAGCGGAAATATTCTTTTACACGATACTTACATTTTTCGACGGAACATTTTGAAAGTACAACTAAGTACTTGCTGAAATTTAGAATTGTGTTCTATAATGTAATGGGAATGGTCAAGTGACCTGCGGGTATGAACGTTAGTAGTGAATAGAAGTTATAAAACGGCATAACTAATACTCCTCCGTAGTGTAGTGTAGCATGCCGAGCTTGTAAATTGGATTAGTTATGCCGTTTTATAACTTCTATTCACTACTAAAGTTCATACCCGTAGGTCACTTGACCATTCCCATTACATTATAGGACACAATTCTAAATTTCAGCATGCCGAGCTTGTAAATTGGAATAAGCTGGTTCGAATCTCGGCAATAATTTGATTTTTTTGTGATTATTTAGATAAGTGTAGAAGTAAATAGCATGGGAATAGTGTTATTACCAAGTTGCGTTTAGTGTATAGGGAGAGTTTACAAACGCGTATAGAAATAAGGGCAGAAAATCGGAAGTAAGTCAGATAGCGGTTTACATTGTAAAGACTGTCCGTGTGTTTGATATACATTTGTTTTTTCTCATATATGTTTCGTTTGTTTTATTTAATTTATTCATGAACAATATGTGCAAGAGTTTATGAAAGTATTTGTTTTAATTGTGACACAATTGTTGTGATAATTATGCTAGTTGAAAGATATAGTGTTTGTGGACGCATTTGCTATTATTGAAAATTGAACATTGAAAGTGAATAGTGGATATGTTGCCTGATATCTGTTGAGTTGTAGAAATAACTGAAAAAATGTGATTTCTAAAAAGTGACTTCAACTGAGGTTGGATGTGCTTTTTTGTGGTTAAAACAGGTTGAACGAAATAAGTAGACACTGGCCGAGTATTTATCAGAGAGAGAGTTAAGAATTCGAAGAAATGGAATTAATAAAGAGACAGACGGAGCAGTTAAGAATAGAAATACAAAAAAAAAGACAAGTTGTTACAGATAGCAAGGGTGCTAATCTCGATGGAAGTTATATTGGACTACAGCAAGAGGAACATAGCGAGGATGAACCTCATGATTCGCTGGATACATTTGACTTCATGAGGAGACTGGATCAAATAGAATTTAGTAGAGATGAAATCTCACAACACTCGACAGATATAGATGACGATACAGAGGAGTTAGAACATGAAAACTTGCAGAAGAAGAGAATGAGACAAGATTTGAGAAAGATAAACAAACATATGCCAGTGTGAGAAATGATGTGTGAAAGTAGACGAAGTGAAATATGAAGAAAGGAATACGGATCGACACTTGAATGTTAGTGCGACTAAAAGAAAATATGAAACTACTTCTAAAATCTCAAGACACGGACAAAGTTCAGATGAAAGTCCGTTTAGACGTCAATTTAGTAAAACTACACACATTCACACATTTGAAAGGGAATTGAATAGATTTTCACAAATGAAAGAAGGTGATGTGAATGATGACAATGGCGATTTGAATGATGATGAAGATGATATGGAGAGTAAATAAGATGAGAAACAGCGGAAGAAAAAGGAAATAGAAAGGAAAACAAAGGAACAGGGGGTTAGAAGAGCAAAATAATTGGAGATGATATTGAAAGAAAATGAACAGGAGAACACTTTAGTACTTGAACGGAAAAAAATGAGAGAAGAGCTAGAAGAATACAAGAGAAAACTTCAAGAGGAAAATATAAAGAAAGAATTTGAGATGGAGTATAAGCAGAAAGTGCTTGAAAAAAGACTTCGGATGGAATTAGAAGAAAAATTGCGGCAGGAAATGGAGCAAATAGACGAGAAACGTCATCGAAAGGATGGCTATGATGACATATGAGAGTTAATGACTTAGTAAAAAGTTATAAACATGATACTAATGGATATAGTAGTAAAGGCAATGATAGAAATACAACGCTACATGACGAAGTTAGTAATGCAAAGGAAGAGGACAGAACAAGTCAACGAATGATAGGAATGAAAAAAGACTTGAGATATGATAATATGAGTATTAAGACTGAAAGACAGAAATCGTTGGAAAGGAAAAGGGAACAGTTGAAAGCAGAAATAATAAGTGAAAGATGGTTGCAAGAAGAAAAAGAAAGACAAGGATATATGACGAGCAAAGGTTTGCCGTATTAAAAGAAAAAAATGAGAAAAGAATAAAGGCTGAAGAATTATAATTAATATTGAAAGAAAAACAAAGAAGTGAGCACGAGTTAAAATAGCAATTGGAGCAAACGAAGATGAAAGTTCAAGTAATGTTGGAACAGAAAAGGCTGAAAGAGAAAAGGAGGGATACGAAAGGGAATTAGCAGAAGATAGGATAAGAAAAGGAATTGAAATCGAGTACAAGCAGAAACTACTCGAGGAGCAGATAAGAAAAGAAGTAGAGGAGAAGCTTCGCAAAGAGAATGAAACTAAATGTAAAGAAAATGAAGAGAAGGAGAAGATAGTTAAAGAAAAACGACAGAAATGAAAGTTAGAGGAGCTTGAATTACTGAAGTGTATTGAAGAGCTTAGGATTAGAGAAAAGGAAAAAGAACATAGAAGAGAGAAGGAAATTAGACAGGCAGATTCTTCAGATAATGAAGAAGATAGATTAATGGACGACATATTGAAAAAGTTACGAGTGGAAAAGAAAACTTTACAAGAAAAGATTACGAAGAAAGAAAGAAGTGATAACACACAAAAGGAAAAGAAAGACAACAATGTTTTCGTTTCCCGTGGTTCAGAAAAAATGACTGGGAAACCAAAATTACCGCAGTTTGACGGAAGTCAGTTTGAGGAATGGAAATTAGAAGTAACCAGTTTACTTGAAACAAAACTGTATGCAGAGCTAATTCTTTCGTAGGCTGTAAGGAATTCTCTGATCGGAAAGGCGAGAAAGGTACTTCTCACGATGAAACCATCATTATCAACAAAAGAGATTTTGAAGAGATATTTACGGAAACATCAGAAGTGGTGCTTCAATCATTCACGATTTCTATTCTGCCAAACAATTAAAAACAGAATTATGTTCAGAATGGGGTGTGAGAATCAAAACATTATTTTATCAAGCTTTAGAGAGAAGAGAAATAGAAGAGTCAAGGAAAGATATCAAACTTAAGGAAATATTTTGGAGAGGTTTATATTCAGAACAGCTGAAAATGGCCACACGAACGGCGTATGAATCAACAGAAAGTTTTGACATTCTTTAGAAAGAAAGCAAGAATGGAAGAAGTAGAAATGGAAATTATAAGACAGGAAGGTAAAATGACAGAAGTTAAGGCTGCAACAGAAGAAATAAAAGTACATCAACCTATTCAAAATGTAAACGAAACGCAGAATAAACTTGACGAGCTATTACGGAAAATGAAGGAATTAGAATCTGAAATAAAAGATATTAAAACAAAACAAAACCAGACGAATAGTGGATGAGATTATTGGAACAGTCGTTCATTCAGAGGAGGATATGGATTTAGATCTAGAGGAAATAGGATTAATTCAGAGAGTACGGAAAGGAATAAGAAAGACGAAAAAGTACTGATCCAAAAGTACCAGAGAAAAAGACAGAGAAGGAACAAGCGAAAAACTCTACAACGTCCTTAAACTAGAAGGAGTCTCCGTTGAAGGGAAAACGTCATACCATAAACATACAATAATAACACTCTATTTGACCGAATAGTTGGATCAAGTAATATTACAGATACTGAAGTCGATGTCGTGTAAACAAAAGGTTTGGTTGACACAGGATCGATTATCACCACAACTGGATCCAAATTTCTACATGCATTGCAACCAATGCCAGCAATGTATCCTTTAAAAGATTTCGATTTAGATATATAATGTGCTAGCGGTCAAAGCTTACCATACTGTGGGTATACTGAAATTGGAATCAGAGTAATTAGCCTTTCAGAGGTGGTATTTACAGTGGAAGCCTTGGTTGTGGAGGATACTGAATTCCATCAAACATTTCCATTTGTCATTGGAACGAATATAATTAGAGAACTGAAAGAAATGGCTTCGACAGAAAGTAGTAACACCCCAGAGGCATGGAATACAGCTTTTCGAGCAATATGTAACTCGTCAGTTGGAGTAGTGAAAACGACGAAACCAGTTGTGATACACCCAATGAAAACAAAAACAGTTACAGGATTCGTTAGAAAACAAAAGAACATACAGTCAGCTGTAACAGAACCACTAGACAATATTTTCGAAAACAGAGTAACAATTTGTCCACGAGTAGTTTCCCTTGACAATCCTGGAAAGAATGCAAGAATTCCTGTTAGAGTGTGCAATTTAACAGCCAGAACAATAACCATTCCTTCTAAGCATAACCTCTGCCAATTAAATGAAGTTAATGTTCTCCGTGAAGCACCAGTGTTTGATAAATCAGCAACAGCGCATCAACATCAGCCATCAAGTCTTGAAAAAGAAGAAAGATCACATAAAGGCGAAGCTAAAATCAATGACAAACCTGCAAATACCGAAAAAGAACATCAGCCCGAAAAAGAAACAAAGACTAATTATGGAGTAGACCTCGAAGACAGCCATCTAACAGAGCAACACAAATTAAAGGTGTACCATTTATTTGACAAATGCAATCAGTTTTTCCAAAATCATCAACTGACCTTGGCCATACTTCAGCAGTCGAACACAGCATGGAATTAATAGACAATGCACCATTCAAACAACCCTAACGTAGAATTCCACCTGCAATATTCAATGAGGTTAAGGAGCACCTTCAAGAGATGTTAGAAATTGGTGCCATTAGAGAGTCCAAAAGTTCGTGGTCATCCAATGTAGTTATAGTGCGTAAGAAGGATGGTAGCATTCGATTTTGTATCGATTTCAGGAAGCTGAATCAACGCACAAAGAAAGACGCTTACGCCATACCACGGATCGAGGACACTCTGCATCTCTTGGCCGGCTCCCAATACTTTTCAAAACTTGACCTCAAGTCAGGTTATTGGCAGGTCGAGCTACGAGAAGCGGACAAAGAAAAAACTGCTTTCCAAGCTGGAAATGGCCTTGGATTCTTCGGATATAACCGCATGCCTTTTGGGCTCTGCAACACCCCGGCTACATTTCAGCGCTTGATGAAACGTTGCATGGGCGATATGAATCTCAGAGACTGTCTCATATATCTGGATGATATAATAATTTTCAGCACAGACGTAGACAGTCATATAGAAAGGATCGACGCAGTTTTTCAGAGACTTTCAGATTACAATCTGAAAATCAAACCCTCGAAGTGCGAGTTCTTTAAGACCAAAACAACATATCTAGGACATGTCGTCTCTGCCGAAGGTATCCAAGCAGATCCTCAGAAAATTGAGGCAGTAAGAACATGGCCTATACCTAAGACAGTCAAGGAAGTCCGCCAGTTTGTAGGTTTTGCGGGATACTACCGCCGGTTTATAAAGGATTTTGCGTCGATTGCTCGTCCGTTAAATAACCTTCTTATTAGACCTGTACAACTAACTACGGTAACGATTACGGTAAGGATTACGATAAAGAATACCGACTAAAACAGCGGGGTTTTCTCAACAGGTAATACGCCTTGAATGCTCGACCAAGCGTTTGGGCGTCACTATATATACGCCAATGGAATTTATTATTGACAATACATGAACTGGGTGGTCTGCCACTATTACACAAATATATAACGTACACTACCATTCAACCAAACAGCCAAGCATCATTATTATGGAATGTATTAAAATATATCTATTTTACAAACGATCAGTTATTCGCCATGCTTCCTTTTCTAAGCCTCACCTAATAACAGAGTATGAGAGTGGACCGTTGAAAAAAAACATAGGCATCGTTAAAATAATGCATGAACAAACACTAACCTTTCATAATTATAAATTAATCTATAACGTCCTAAAGACACGGCTCGGAGACAATATATTGGAATTAATGGAAGAGATACATCATACGCTACATTTACAACATTTAAAACATAGCAAACAAATATTTAAACTGTACGTAAATCGTCAAAAATGTATACCGCTCAAATAAATTGGGTGTGTTTGTGTAAATAGAAGAACCGGTTTATCGTGCAGGAACACAACCTTTACACGGGCTTATTGTCATATACCGTACTACGTATTAAACGTACAACCAACACATGCGAAATGGATTTGAAGGAAGTTTAATTCGGATTTTTTTTAAAAATAATTTCTTCTGCTTTGAACAATAGACACAAATACTGTGTCTAGTTATGCTAAAATACAGGTTACGTATTCGCACATTGTATATAGTGGATAATAGGTGTAGAAATCTGATCAGTGTCAATTTTGCCGAAAATGTCATTTTATCACGTGACCGTGTCTGATCGATATTCCTACGCCATAGGGCTGGCTTTCCAACTGCTAATCTAGGAAGTATTGAATTGAATTGGATTGTATAGTCGCACCAACAGCTAAGGTCATATGGCGACTTTAAACCTTCCACTGGTGGAGGAAGACCCCAGGTGCCCCTCCGGGCAATTTTCGTGCACGGGCGGGCACCTGGGTAGAACCACCGACGTTTCGCAAGCCAGATGGAATCTAAGAGGTAAACAGACGAGAGTTATGCTTAAAGGGACACACGGCAATCTTATTTTTTATCAAACATCGTGTGTGTGTGTGTGTACTTCTAAGTTGTATAGTCCTTCCGCCAACGAACACGACAAGAGATTCCCTGAAGCGATGGGCACAATATAGTCTGGACTGTTCTAGATGAGTGTGTTGGTTCTGGTGCTGCTGTGTTGCTGTGTAGTCGTCTCTGTTGATCATATGTTGGTAGTTGTCGCTTTCGCTCCGTGGTTTTCGCTGTGGCGGTGAGGTGGGGGATCTGGACGACGTGTATGTGGTGCTGTCTACATCCGCAACTGGAAACGATCCCCTTTAGGGCCACACCCGTCACAGTATGACCCCTGCGCCGCACACACCATCCGATGGCCATCTTCCGTCTTCGGTTTTCACTCTTCTATCCGCGGCGTCGATCCGCTGTGGCGGTGTAGCTCTCGGCTCCGGACTTCTGACTTCAAACGTCCAACTCCGGTGTGGCCATCAGATGATGTGTGCTGTGACGGGACGCAGGAGACATCCTCATTCTCGGTCAAATGACACTCAAGCTACTACACCGTAATAAGTCAGTTCAGTAATACCAGTATTGACCACAATACGCGAATAAAGTGCTCATACCAGTAATGGCGTATAGGGCTGGCAAGGCGACCCCTATACAAACATCATGAGTGTCATCAGTGCCCACACAGCGACGTGCACGCGGTGAAGATAGCAGGTGGTCAAACATCAATATTCGCTTCTCTTTTTATTTATTAAGTAACATTTTGACTTTAAACCGGCTTGCATATCATTAAATGAAATTTAGAATTTTTACTTTTCTTAGTTATTTTACAAATGTTGAAATATATTATTGGTGCAATATTATCAAAATTCAGTAATATGCAAAAACAATTTGGTTTATACTATTCTTATAATTATTAATAATGATTGAACTAATGCATGCTGTGTATAAAAACTAACGGGACACCGCGAGTTTTTGAAAAATCAAGATTGCCATGTGTCCCTTTAAATGCTTTAAACAGTATTGAATAGGCAGACGTCATATGATATATCGCAGTTAATCGTTCGTTGATAACACTTGAATCACTGTGTTTACAATGAAACGGGTGCATACGTATGCAGGTATAGGTAACATTATATAATCACTGTGTTTACATTGAAACGGGTGCATACGTACACAGGCTTAGGTAACATTGAATTTGTAGACTGCCTTCGGAAAATAAGACATATGAAGCGGAGCATTGTGTTGTAAAATTCTAATTTGTTTATTAATTAAATACCATATATACTTCCGGTGACGGATAAGTAGCATTGCCTTGGTTTTCCCGTGGAAAGCAAACTATATATATACAGCACATCCCGAGCGCAGGTGAGTTCTTCTCATTTTTATTTCACTAATACACGGCTGGTAATCAGTGGAGCTACCTCCATTTGGAGGTGTATGCAGAAGTGTTCCATAGCCACTTCCGAGGTAGTTTAAAGGCAAAAAAGGTGGATAAACTTGCTATTTCTTTGTTAATTCTTTTGATTTGCCTTGATATAAAAAATCCGGGAATGCAGTTCCGTGTGGTTATGTTTAAATTCATTCACGGCGCAATTTTTTTGTCGAACGATGCCTAATTTGACGCGAGGGACTTTTAGCCCTTTCGAACTTTGCAGTTGTTTCTCAACCTGATCGTCGGCACGGACGTTTTTACCCATTTGTTTGCCTATTTACGTTACATATCTGACATTACACATCAAATATCAACCTGTAGGTGTCCGTATATTGTCTGTTGACACGATATTAACACGGAAAACGTTCAGGGGGGAGAAACACGCGATTTCTTAAAAGAGATAGTTCCAATGCCACAGAGATAGTTCCAGTGCCACAGAGATAGTTCCAGTACCACAGAGATAGTTCCAATGCCACAGAGATAGTTCCAGTGCCACAGAGATCGTTCCAATGCCACAGAGATAGTTCCAGTGCCACAGAGATAGTTCCAGTGCCACAGAGATAGTTTCAGTGCCACAAAGATAGTTCCAGTGCCACACAGATAACATTGTTTTACCACCGTGTATTTGTTGTTATACCACTGTGTATTTGTTGTTATACCACTGTGTATTTGTTGTTTTACCACTGTGTATTTGTTGTTATAACACTGTGTATTTGTTGTTTTACCACTGTGTACTTTTTGTTTTAAACACAATTTACATACCAACAACTATGTACTAGTTTCGTATATGACGTCATCACATTCATGCAAATATGTCTGTTGTTGACAGATTTTAGCCGGATTAGCAAATCTATCTGTCTGTCTGTCTGTCTGTATGTATGTATGTATGTTCGTCTACGCGTTTTGACATTTTTGTTGAAGTTTTTGGTTAATTTATATTTTCCTCATTTTCCAAAAAATCGTTATCCCAAAGCTTTGAAACTTGGCACACATGTTCCTTATTATTACAAAATGGTATATGACAAGATCTGTATTTTGTCTGAATAATCTCTTTTTTTTAAATTAGATTTTTCAGTTAAAATGTTGAATGTACAGGCATATTCCAAACAACATTTGACCAAAACCTTTTAAACTTGGCATACGTATTTATCATCATTACACAACCATATGTGACAAGCACCATAACTCTTTTATGCATTTTACTAGAATTATTTTTCATTTATTAAATTAATTTTAACTGAAAATCTAATAAATGAGAAAAGAAATTTTAAGTATAAAAGGGCGGATAATTTTGTTAAAATTCAATAGGGTATGAATGATTTTGGTACTGAAATAGTGTTTTAAACAAGAATGTCATGCGCAGATATAAAAATTGACATCCTGAAGTCGTTATTGGTGCTACATGTATCTCCATAGCAATGGAACTAGCTCTCTGACATTGGAGCTATCTGTTTTAGGAAATCGCGTATTTCTCCCCGTAAAACGTTCTCCGTGTTATACTTTTGTCAACAGGCAATATACGGACACCTACTGGTTGATATTTGATGTGTTCATGTCAATATGTAGCGTAAATAAGCAAAGAAATGGGGAAATGGTCGGTGGCGACGATCAGGTTGAGAAAAACAGCAATGTTCGAATTGGCTAAAAGTCCCTGACGTCAAATTAGACATCTTTCGAGAAGGTTTACGGGTCGCGTGAGATGCTTAAACATAACCACACGAAACTGCATTCCCATTTTGCATATCAATACAAATAAACTATTTAACGAAAAAATAGCAAGTAAATCCACATTGTTTGCCTTTATTTTTTGGCGTTGGAACTCCCTCGGAAGTGGCGATGGAGCACTTTTGCGTATACCTCCAAACGGAGGTAGCTCCACTGATAACCAGCCGTGTAATATATACAGCTTTGTAATACGAAAGTAACAGCCTTTATACTCGATTCTGTAGTAGCTTGTAACTCTGTAATTGAATAGCATATGTGCATTTCAACTTTATATCGTTATATAAGTATTTACCGTTTATACACATTACACAAACACCGTATAAATCTGAATTTCAAATAAAATTGTCCCAACTTCACGGCTCAGTACTTTTATATGGGTTTTATATCTTCCAACCAGATGAAGATATATTATACTTTAACGATCGATATTTAAATGGCGAGTTACAGGTTATGTTTGCTGAACTCGATAACGAAATCACTCGTGCGGAAATATATAAAGGATGCACCGAGTTAAATTTAGGACGTTCAGGAGGCTCGGATTATGTAATAAATGAATTCTTTAAATATGGATTTGATCAATTATCGGCATACTTAGTTGTACTTTTTAACAAAATATTCGACATGGGTTACTTCCCTTATCATTGGACAGAAGGTTATATAGTACCAATACACAAGAACGGGGATAAAGATTTACCAGAAAACTATCGTGGAATAACTCTTTTAAGTACATTTGGAAAATTGTTCACAAGAATATTAAATACTAGACTGAGTAAATGGGCGGAAGGTTATTTTGTATATACGGAAGCCCAGTCGGGCTTTCGTAAAATATGGGAACAACTGATAATATTTTTTATTCTACACAGTATTGTTAACCATATACTAAATGAAAATAAAAAAATGTTTGTTTGCTTTGTAGATTTTACGAAGGCATTTGATTTATTGGTCCGAGAGAATATATTTTATAAACTTATCCAATACGGAGTAAGAGGAAAAAACGCTAAATATTATAAAGTCGAAACACCAAAACCAACTTAGTGAACGTTTTAACTGTTTTATCGGGACCCGTCAGGGGGACTGTTTATCGCCGTTTATATTTTCAATGTACGTAAATGATCTAGAAGAAAACTTTGCTCTAAAAGGTTACAAAGGCGTAGATATTGATACATTAAAACTTATATTACTCCTATATGCAGATGATATTGTACTCTTCTCGGAAACTGAGGCCGGTTTACAAGAAGGGTTGACTATTTTAAAGGATTATTGTAACAGATAGAAACTCGTGGTTAATGTTAATAAAACAAAAGTAATGATTTTTAGGAAGGGGGAAGACTAAGAAGAAATATGGTATTTATTTATGGTGGTAAAGAACTGGAAATTACAAATCAATTTACGTATCTGGGTATTACAGTTACACCCGGTGGGTCATTCAATAAAACATTTGAAATATTAGGCGGTCAAGCTTTAAAGGCAATTTTCAAACTGAAGTCATACGTAATTAACTTTGGAGACCTTAAAATAAGCCATACGCTAAATTTATTCGACAAACTTATCCTTCCTATTCTAAACTACATGGGGTTTCGCAGGTGCCGAATCTCTAGAAAGGGTACACTTGCAATTCTGTAAACAACTACTAGGTGTAAAACGTTCTACACAAAATAACTTTATATATGGGGAACTCGGTAGAACCTCACTAAAAAGTCAACGACTCTCCCATATTATCCGTTTCTGGTTAAAAATAACGCGCACCGACAATAGAAAATATATTAAACAAACATATAATATGATGATCGACGATATCACTAAATACCCAAACAAACAAAATTGGGCAATACAAATTAAAGACTTATTAGAAAAAATGGGCTTTAACGATGTGTGGATTTCTCAAGGAGTCGAAAATATTGACCTGTTTTTACATATTTTTAAACAAAGAGCTAGAGACCATTTTATTCAAAATTGGAACGAACAGTTAACCAATTCAGGTAGAGCAAACACTTACATTCTTTTCTCAAACTTCAGTTTTAAAACATATTTAGACATAGGACTGATAAAGAAATTTAGAATAGCCTTAACTAAACTAAGATTATCTTCCCATCGACTAGAAATAGAAACAGAACGATGGCATAAACCACATAAAATACCTAGAGAAGAAAGGAAATGCCAACTCAGTAATTCCTTAGAAGATGAATTCCATTTTGTATTGGAATGTCCTTTATATTATGAATTTAGATGTGATCCTATACCTAAATTTTATTGGAAACGACCAAATTTTCCTAAATTCATTGAGCTTCTCTGTTCAGAAAAGATTAAAACAATAAAAAATCTATCAACATACATTTTTAAGAGCTTTAAGAAACGTGATGATACATATTATAATAAATAACACACTTTTCTCCACTCTGAATAATTTTTTCAATATAATTGGAATATTTCTGTTTATTTTCTAAAATTATTTATCTCATGTACGTTTTCTTTTGTTCTTTTCAAATTGTTTAAAACAACAACACCTCTTTTATATATAAATCCATAACATGTATCAACTCAGTTTATGCATACCAATATATTGTCAATTACCGGAACAGTATATCATATGCATGTAATTCTGTATTTATCGATTTTTGTGAACTTATGGGCAGAATGCCTACTGTTTGAAAATAAAAGATATATATCTGGTTAACAGACTGTGACTCATGTAAGTGGTAATAAGCATGCTTTACAACTTGAATTCCTAGAGAACTCGTCTGAAAAACTTGAATGGTATAAACACATATTTTGTAATGTTGAAAGGTTACCATTTCACTTGCTGAAATGACGTTTTTATAAACCAGTCTACTGTAGCATGTAATCATTGCTATTATATGTATATTAGCGACAAAACATTCACAAGCCTCAATAGACCTGTACGTCGGTAATCAGTGGCAAATTTACCACAAAGCACTAACGCGATTCGTGGATTACGCCATTTACTATTGACGTTTAAAACCGCATAAACGCCGAAGAAAATGCGAAACAATTCCTTAATAAATGAGCAATCATGTATTACATACATTGTAAAAGAAAAATCTAACCTTCAATAGTGGCGGCCTCATCCATTTCAATGTTAGGGTTAACTGATCAATTTGATCTTTCAGTTTTTCAAAACAGTAAAGTCAGATGTTGAAATAAAAGGTAGTACAATTTGAGTTTTCAGTACTACCATAGGTTTAAAAATATTTATTGTTGCAAAATATCAATAGTTAGGAATATGTAAAGCAATTTATTTGCACTATTCAAATGTGTAAAAAGTTTAAAAAACAACAACAAAAAAACAGAATGCCGTGACTTAAAAAAAAGACCAAAATTGCCGTTTGACTCTTTAAATGTATCCTGGTGCGCAACCTAGGATAGCACAAATTGCTGTCCCGCAATGAATATTTTTGTAAAAAATGGGTAGTTTTAGTTTCACTCATTATATTTAGACCGTCTTAAATAGGACATATCAATATGTTTCCACACCACAAAAAACACATTAAGACTTGACACTTTTCACTTGACAATTCGAGCTCCCAGTGGGACTCGCACCCGCAGGAGTGAGAGGCGAGATAATTTTAGACGCAGCGTCTTTACTATCCCGGATACTGCGGCAATTTTAGGGTAAGACAGGGGATAAAAGTGCATTTATCATGTACTAAGGCGGATTCAGAGATAAGGCAGACCCAGCACCCCGACCCCCTAAAATCCCCCAAGTATAACATGCATGCCGGATTACCTTGGGCGCGCGCCATTCCTACTGTTTGTCATCATGGCTTTAACAGAATTTACTAAACGTCATGTAGAAAAACATTTTATTTCGAAAGAGCCTCCGCTGTCCCCGCCTCCGCCTATCCCACACACAAATGCTCAAACCAAAAACATTGGATCTGCATCTGATGTGTACCCTCCTCTCAAAACGTTTTTAGTGATCATTTATTCAGGCAAGCCCCTTTAAAACTCCAGCCGAGTCTGGGTGGTTGTATCGAAGACTGTGTTGAGAAAAAATAGTTTGAAAGGTCGATGCATATGACGTATATACAATTATATTGACAGAAATGAAATAGAAATAATACGTATTTTTTAATTTGATTTTTTTATTGGCTTTTTTCTACACAAACCCCTCTGAGCCTACTAAAATCCAGGTTGTTATACAACTTTGAGATCAGCCCCCAACATTTTCTCGTGCTTAGAATTTAGTCTGAACAGTAGGAACGCCACGGACCTATAACATATCAGTTCTGTTCGCATTTTAACTCCGCGAACACGGACTATTTCTTTGTATTTTACGGACTATTTTACGAATTTTCAACTAAAACAGACGCCATTTTTTTACACCCGAAATTGGGCGCGCTACGTCGGCGAGCACTACGGGTACCTCTGGAGTCTAACAACACGCGTACAGTGTTTCATACCGTAGATTATGTAAAAACTAATACCTTACCGGACGAAATAACGTCCCATTATGTGTCAACACGATGCAGTGTTGGTGACTGACAGGTCACCGTGACATAACTTGACACGTGAAATTGACATGTTGTTGCAAGTTGGATTTGGGATTATTGTCTGCTGCTGGAGGTCCATGATCAAGGTATTTGTTTTGTCATTAAAATGTGTTTGTTAATAAACAGTACACACACCTTTTAGATCGTGCATATTTAGACATTGGCCAAATACAGTGCCTAAAAAAGTAGTGTATAGTGTATAATAGAAAGTTCATAATCACTATAAGTGTTTTTCGTGTACTCCGATCTTTCCAGTAACTGGATGTATTGTAAACTGTAGAACGTTTCGTGGAATAAAATAATTGCTAGTAGAAATGCTATCAATGTCCCCCGCACCCCGCCCCCACCCAAGTACGGTAGATGGGGGTGTGGGGGAAGATGGAGCTTGCATACCGAAAACAAGGAGGGGGTAAGAAAACTAGAAACCCCCTCCACCCCCACCCCTCAGATGCATGAATGTAAATAGTTAGCGTTGTCTCTATATCGTTATGTTATCCCCATTTTCTCGCACATTCGTGAATACATAACCCGATACAACTACCATTGAAACAATGTAATCTGCCATAGACATTTGACTGAAATCGGTCAGGTTCATATTTAAGTACAGTAAAGTTTTGAGGCAAGGAAGTGATTTTGAATTTACATTTATTTACATTCTGTTGCGAAACAAACAACGCAATTTCGAGAAAGTACATTTCACTTAAAAGCCTTTAAGGCGGTGTAGCTACTACGCTTGCCTCCAGTGTGTCTCAAAAGAAATGACTATTCCATGGGCTGGAAATATGCTGTGAAAGTGGAACAATGTTTTTAATGGATCTCCAGTTGGGCTACATTATATTTTACATGTATAATGAATGATGAGAGATGTTTTTATTACATTAACAGTGTTATTGAGCACAAGTAGTATTCATGCTTTATTCAATTTAGTTATTTTATCTTTTCTTTTTTAAATATGTTACATTATGTATAACAAAGGATAAACTATGTCTGTTTGATCATTGACATTGGATTGATGTTGTTTTCAGAGAGGTCTCAAATGTGAATCGTGCCCTTGAGCAGCTCTAAGTGAATTGATACTGACGACTTCAGAATGTCAAGCCGTATTAATTGCCATTGGATCATATGGAGGTAAGAGCCTTTTTAAAAATTGTTTGCACTTGTGTAGTTCTTTAAATGGAGCTTGTGTTATGCTTGCACGGTGCTGTTCAAAGTTAGAGTAAAAATATTTCAGTGATAGTGCAGCGTGATATTGTCATATGAGCTCGTGTAAACTACATGTACTGGATACATGCGAAAACAAGTTGTGTTAAAGGGACACTAGGCAGTCTTTATTTGTTTAAAACTTCTGGAGTTCGGTTAATTTTTCTGCATAGTTTGCATTTGTGCATCATTAATATTATTTATTAGAATAGTTCAGAAGAAATTGTTTTACACATTACTTACTGTTGATAATAGTGCACCTATAATAATTTATTTAACTTTTAATGCAAGCAGGTTTAAATTTAACATGTTACCAGGTTAACAAATGGAGATGCTAATGTTAAAGCTTGATAAATACTTCAAGATTGCCGTGTGTCCCTTTAACATCATCTAATTGGTCTATGTGATGGGTCCTCAATTTATTAAAGGGACACAGAGCAAATTTCCAATCTTGTGTCTGTTTTACACATTTTCACATCAGAACAGACCACACATCTACAAAAGTGTATTCTCAACTGCCCTATTCAATCATGTTTTATTTTCTAAAACTAGCGGCATCACCAGGTTTTGAGAGAGAAAATAAATAGTTGTATATTAATGTTTTCTCCCCATGTAAAATGACCTTACTAAGTCATTAAAGTAAAATATCCTATGAACAAAACGTGTAAAATTTAACAATTTTAGATTTTTGGCCAGACTTGTATTTTATTCCCCTTCTAGTAAAAATGGCTTATAGAACATTGCACCCTCTGTCAGATTTAACTTTCCTTATAATAGATTCTTGCTGTACTGTTGGGTGAAACATACATTAAAATGGTTCTATAATCATGTCAGTTCAATCATATACTCGTATGATACACAATATAATATGTATTGACCTTTGGTCAAGGGACGTTTATAGCATATCGGCTTTGAATCGAGTGAACACGGATTCAATTCTTACTGGCGCCACTGGGTTACTTCGATGTGTCCTGCTAGCCTCGTTCGTCTGATGGGAACGTAAACCGGGTGGTCCTGTGTATCGGAGTCTGTCCTCCCTCCAAGCACGTTAAAGAACCATAGGTATCTAATCGGTAGTAAGCGTAGGGCAGGGTTCCTGTCCAGATGCCTATGTATCTTTCCTCCTCTCTTTCGGGCGGTTCGAAATAACCTAAACAACGCGTTGATGAGGCGTTAAACAATAATTAAATTTTAAACTGTCCCATTCCCCTAAATATGCCCTAGATCCCTCTCGCAACACCTGATTCAAATTGAATACTCTGCTCGACTTATATTAACGTTTTATTCTATGTCTTTCTTTTCTTTCAGTCTGCACGTCATGTGGAAGAAGACTCCATGTACACCACTGGCCAGAGTCAATGCTGAAGTTTATGTTCGCTCAATTATTTGCTTAATAAAGTATACATATGAACTAAAATATTGTCTTTATAATTATGTCTTCCACCACAAAGTGGTAGGTGAGACAGATTAGATTTGGCCTTTCCGTTCGTCTGTCACAAATCTTGTCTACGCTACTTGTTGGATTTTGACGAAACTTTGTACAAACTCTTTATTACTTTCTCTGAAGCTAATTTCATAAAACTTCAGACTTTAAATGCCTTTGGTGAAATGATAATCCCTGTTTATTTTGAAGTCAGTAGTTGAAAGGTCCGTTACCATGACCGGAAAATGAAAAGTATTGCCCACACAGTTTTTCCTCTTACCTAAAGCAAATTTCATGAAACTTCATTGTTGGACAGTGGAAAGAGGATGATCGTTTGATTTTTAGGTAGACGGTCAAGTTCCCTGCAGACATCCACTATCCAAGGATAAGCATATGTTACAACACACATGTTATAATATTAATGGTATAATATATGAATATTTTCTTGCACAATGTTGAATCCAGTAAAACAAGTGGTTTTGTTCACCGATACTGTCGCCTGTGAACCAAACCACTTGTTGTTAAATTACAGGATTCAACAGTGTGTAAGACATATTCCGATCATCCATTTTTTTTTTTAAATCATAAATTAAAAAATATATATATTAAAACAAATAAAATATGCTATTTGATGAAACAAGACGTATTCAAATTTTCAAAATAGCAATATTCGCAGAATATAGTAGATTTCAACTGCTGAAAACAAACATGTATTTTTTTTCACGGAAATAATACTTCTATGAATATAGTATATATGTTCAGGGAAATGTGTAATATGTCTGTTTTCAAATACTACAAATCGTAACGCACCGCACATGTATATTCAGTATTTACTTTCAATATAGTAGTGAGTATGACTGCGTTCTGGGACCATATAAATATAAAAGAATAATATATATAAATATATATATATATAACTATATATGCCCTATAAATATAAACGACCCGCACTTTTTGGATTTACGCGTACAGTGTTTCACAACACCACAAATCTGGCAAGTGCTCCATTGACACAATGTCATGTTCACGTTTATGTTATGAAATCTTCGAGTCTACACATAATCATGTTTGTTACCGACAGTTGCATTTATGTTCCTCGTCAGTCATTTATTTACTTGGTTAAAGGGACACATGCCAATCTTGCTTTCTTTAAAACTCGAGTCGCCCCCTCAGTTTTAAACGAACAGTTAAAAGAATATACTTCTTTCTGCCTGTTAAACTTATATTAGTTTATCGCTTTTTCTGATTTCGAAAATTAACTCTGCAACGTATGTTGCCGCCATCATGATTTCATTTTCCGATATACCGTTGCAACATTGTTTGTTAAAATAAATTGGCCACTCTGACATAAACCCAAAGCATGTATAGATAAAAAAATTAGTGTAAAATACATGAACACATACATTTTAAATATATGTGTTTAAATAACGAAATTATTTAATTGTTTCTGTAGCCGGTCGTCTTTCCTTAATGAATATGAATGTTGCCGTCTTTGGGTCGGACGGTCCTGTTACTTAATTAGTACTTGTTTATTGAAATTCTACATATATACAGAGGAGAGATGTATCTATATGATTTTGTTATTATGCTCACTTCTAAAATGACGAAATAAATCGATTTGAATAAAAGGCGCATTCTCAGCAATACACAACGTATTGTGTGTACGGGTTGGAGGGGGGAAACCCACGGGGTTGGAGGGATACTACCGTAAAGTTGCTCTCATAAATACTGTTAACATACTACATCAATAATATAACAACTACTGAACAATGCTGAAATCGATCTATCTTTATAAATGAATTCAAAATTCCACAATTTTATTCCGTGCGAAGATCGATTTGGAACGTCGATTCGGCGTATTTAAACGATTACGGTGTACTTTGTTAATTTTCGGGGGAAAAAAGTACTTGCCTCCGATTTTTTTTATATTTTACATATCTACAGAGGAAAGATGTATTTACGCGTACATGCTTTTGTTTTTTTCTCTCGCTTCTAAAATGATGAAATAAATCAAATTTGATTAAAACTGCGCATTAGCAGCCTAATCAATACGGTATGGAGGGTGGTGGGGGTGGAATGAGGGGCGGGACTGCAGGGATACTACCGTAATGGTGTCCTTGAGAAAAACGGTGAACATTCTACTCTAATAATTTATTAAATACAGAACAATGTTGAAATCAATATATCTCTTAAAAAGGATTTCACAATTTCATGGTTTTATATCCCGCGTGTACATTAACTTCGAAAGGCGATTGTTCATATTTTAGCGAACACGGTGTACTTTGTTAATTTTGGGGGGAAAAAAGTACTTTTTTCTGATTGACTTTAAATTTTGGGTTTTAATAGTAGACATGTCAATGAACACTTTCGTGAAAAAAAAATCATTCTCGCTGTTAAAACTTAATTTTTTTGCATTTTTTTCGGATTCAGAAAATTAGCAGTGCAACATATATTTTCACAATCCTCATTTCCTTTCCCGACGTACCGTTACAATTTTGTTTGTTAAAACCTATTCTGAGCACTCCGGCATAAACCAAAAGCATGTATAGATCAGAAATTTAATCTGGAATGCATGGATACATACATTTGAAATATATGTATTGAAATAATGGAATTATTTCATTTATTGTGTACCCGGTTGCGTCTGTAAATGTATATGCATTATGCCGTCTTTGAGTCCGTGGGTCATGTTAGTTAATTTTGGGGGAAAAAAAGTACTTGTCTCCGATTTCATTAAAAATTTGCATATGGACAGAGGAAAGATTTATCTACGCGTACATGCATTTGTTTTTATTCTCGCTTCTAAAATGACAAAATAAATCGATTTTGATTTAAAAGCGCATTTTTGGCAATTTAAACCTTAAAACAACCTAAATTCATCCCTTTGAAAAATACCTTTAACTATTAATGGGAATTACACGAAGTGTACACCAATTCTGTTCGACCAATGTAGTTTGTGAATATTATTACTTTAACAACGATCTGTGATGGTGTTTTGTTATAATCACAGTTTATAAATAAGAGGTGAAGAAATCTGACCAGTGACAATTTTCCAGATAATGTCATTTTGTTATCGATTTTATCACGTGACCTTGTTTGATAAATATTCCTACGCCACAGGGCTGGCGTTCCTACTGGAAGTCATAGTCGTTGTCGTAGTTGGTTGTACAGGTCTAATATCAAGGTACCGTTAACACTCACTAAGACCAATTACTAACCTGTGACCCTTGGCTACACTTTGCAATGTTGATTGGTGTTGCATTCGCCATCTTCACGTTGACCAGTGTGGTCAAGAGTATTTATATGTGAATTAGATATATATATCTAAGATATACATGTTTTTTCAGGTTAGTGTCATATTTATGTTTTAGTTTGTACTCTGAAATATTGTATTACTTTAAAAGATGAACTAATGAATAAGTTGATAACCATGTATTTTACAACTCATTCCCTCATTCCTTTATTCCATCAATGTATGCTATGTGTTCACCATTTGTGTATTTATAATATAATGATGAGCATTCGCCATCTACACGTTGACCAGTGTGGTCAAGAGTATTTATATGTGAATTAAATATATGTATATCTAAGATATACATATTGTTTCAGTGTTTCAGTGTCCCAAATGAACCACCGATCATCACACATCTTCAACATATGGACATCGTTTCTAAACCTACTGACAACGAGATATATAACTAATTTACCCATTTTGAGAATACAAACTCTATAAACACAATATAAACGGTTTTAACCAGTCGGGCCAAACTTCAAAACTGCAGCTTCGAATTAAGAGTTAGAACTACCAACTCATAATTCATTTTACGCATATTCAATCACGAGTATTTTAAGAACCCGTGAACGAAACTTTATTTTAAATCGGCACATATACATTATTATATGACTAAACACCTGGCAAGAGTTTTGAAAGACGGTTTTGTAGTGTAATTCGAGTTGCCATTACTTGGACGGTTAGTTTCATTAACCTCTTCAAATACGCCTAGCTAGTGCACACACACACACACGCACGCACGCACGCACGCACACACGCACACGCACACGCACACTCTTTTTTTGATAATTTTGCATTTAAATTACACCAAAGAAGCTTTAAACATCAATTAAAAAACAAAAATCTCAGCAATTTTCCAAGCCTCCTTAATTAAAAGTAGGTATAACAATCGAACAGGAAATGCAGCGATGACAACACGATAACGAAAACAATTTGTATACATGTATATGGTCCGTTTTGTCTTATGAAATGGTCCGTTTTGTCCATATATTATATATCGGGGGTAAACGTGTAGAGGTTTATGGCGCTGCTTAGATCAGAACCATTGGTTTAATGCGTACAATATGGCGGACGAGGACGCTTGAACGACAACATCGTGAGTACATTTTGTAGCTTTATTCATCAATTAAAAAGTATTTCTGTTAATCATAGCGGCCATCATATGGAGACATGTATGCGTTATTAGTGGCTGTCTTGTTTGTCGGGGGGAAAAGTTAATAACAAAAAAGTTATTGAAGGAAAATCATAACTGTTTAGAGTTCTCTTCCGAAGCAAGCTCCTGTTTCAACGGCGTTATGTCGTTGTTTTTAGCCCAATTTCCCTTTTTATACAACACATATAGTGAAATAGCAAACATTACAATATTCTGAAACATAATTTTGTAGTCTAACTTTCGTATTTGTCTATATCGCCAAGAAATCGTTGTGTATGCCTAAAAAAAGTGTATGGAGTCCACTGTACGCCAAAAACGTTGAATGTGCTAAACTTTTCTATTGTTATTTTTGGTATATTTCAGGTCTGAAAGAATGCCTCTTTATAAAAATAAATAAAAATTTGACCTTGTACAGAAAAAGAAAAGTAAAAAGATCGCCACCATTTTCGCCATGCATGAGGTCATTTAAGAAACGATGCCAGATTCTATCTCCTGCACGTCTTTCGGTGTCGATTTCTACAGGACCATCCAGTCCATCACTCGAGTCTCAATGCTTTAAGTTTGAGACCCGGCTCGGTCCTGTACGGTATGTGAACTATTTGCCACTATATGAGCACCATATGTGTTTGTGTCTGTGTTTGTTTGTTTGTTTGTTTGTTGTTGTTGTTTTTTGTTTGTTTGTATGATGTTTTACCTCATTGTCAATACATGTCAGGTTATATATGTCTGTCGATTTTTTTGTGGTGGATGCAGACCACCCACTTTTCGGGTAGAACCAGTACTGTACACCTCCCGCCATCCGCAAGAATCGACACTTCCTCACTTACAAGTCGAGCTCCCATTGGGATTCGAACCCTAAGAGGTGAGCGGCGAGAAGTTTTACAACGCAACGTCGTTAACCACTCGGCCACGGAGACGCCGTATTCTGAAACTGTTGTTACACCAAGTGGGGTTTAAAAACTCACTGGAGCTTGTGTTATTTTGTTGTATAACCGACTGGTAAATAAATATTACTTGACTTGACACCAATAAATGAAAGTCAGTTATTTCGTTGTATCCAATCTAGAGCAAGACACTTTATCTGCATTGCTTAGTACTGGTTCTACCCAGGAAGACAATCAAGAAGTACCTTAGAAGGGAGCTTACAACAGGTATAGAATATAGTAAGTAAAAAAGAGTATATAGACTTTGTGATATAAAAGCCAATATTTACATGCGTTAGCTCGTTTCAATAATTATTTTATTAAACAATTCCAGAAACCACGAGTTCGATATTAGAAAGGGTAAGGATGGGACAGATGGGAAACTCTCCAAGGCAGGCCAGAAGCCAAGGGGCGCGTAACCAGTCCGTTATCACTACAAAGTTTACGAAACCAAAATGCTGCCATCTGTATTCTTTGGAATCCCAGAGGACAGCCTTTTGAGCAAAGAGTAACAAGTATCATGCTCAGAAGTAATGTTTAAAAACACGCATACGGAGTATGTGTAGAACACGAAGTATGTGTTGAACATTATATGACATCCTGTTTGTGTCAATAGTTGTCACTCTTTGATAACAAACACGTGAGTGTAAGTTGAAATGTACATGTAGAAGCATGACAGTTTACCAAACATGACAGTTTACCAAACATGACAGTATACCTGCGTCATTTACATCTACATAGACGGCTATTAACGAGGATTATCATATTCAGGTTGGTTTTGTCAGTAGGCGTTATTTATGGCAATACAATAGATTCATATTTAAAGCGTTTATTGTTAATTAAGTCTAAACAATATCAGAAAACCAATTATCATCATAATGCTTTCTGCTGTATGTTCATGTGTGAAATACTAACATATAAACTATAAAGTAACATATAATTTCTTACGCATACTTTGTATATATGTGATATAATAAATACCAAATTATTGATATAAAAAAAAAAGATTTCTTGTTTTATATATATATATATATATATATGTTAGTCGATGTCTACTGATGTCTTGATGTAAACGAAACAAGCAAAAAAGTTCTTCTTACCAATGATAACTGTTTAATATCAATTACTCGATTTCCTAAAATAAAAGCTCCATGTGGTTCCGGGGCAACAAATAGGGGCTATTGCAGATCCCGTTGATGTAGAAATCTTCTCACATATGATGCATTCGAACAGCGGATCTGAGTGATAGTTTTTGTGTCTCGACAGTGAAGACTTATGTTTAAAACTTTTATGGCATATGGGACAACTTGCTTCAGTCATCTCCTCATGGTAGGTTGTCTGATAATTGTCCTCGTCCGAATCTGAAACAAATTCCGCCATTCTGAAAGTCAAAAATGACAATTGTTGTCAATTAATTTATCACATACTTGCGGTGTGAGGGTATAATTAAGCCATGACGTATTGATCGTATTACAATACAATCAAATAAATATGCAAGCGAAGGTCGAATCATTGTTCGGTCCTTTCCGTCCAGCTCTGTATGCATCATGGAGCATCGGAATTGCCTCGTCCATTTCTGTAACCGTTTCAAATATCGGATTACGCAAATCGACGACTTAGTTCCGTAGTTAGGTGGCGTACGCAAGACCGAGTAAACATGCGCAGGGCTCATTTAAACTGGCGTACTGGCAAAATCCAAGTGACATTTTCAGAATGCCAGCAATTGTTGGAAAAAATGTGCTGGCAAAAATGTGCAAGTGCATTAAAATACCTTACGTGTTTAATTTGGAATACCATGTCTGCTTTTTTGTTAACATGTGCTTTCATATCAATGTTTTAAAATATTGTTTAAGTTTTCCTGATATGTCTTTGTATTTTTATGACACATATGGAATCTAGCATGTGTGCTAATGATGAATCATCGTGTGCCTTTTACTAACTTGTTACATATCGAAGTGCACGTATTAACTTAGATCTAGATCAGAGATGGAACTTACAACCAGTTGCATGCGCTTTCCTCTGAAACTAACGTGACAACGCGATATTTTAAAAATATTCAGGATTGCACATGTTCCTTTAGCATAAAGACCTTCGAAAAATGTGCATAGATCTGTGTATAAACTCCAGAAAAAAATGAGTTTAAGGGACCGACTTTTTAATCTGCATGGAGAGGGGCATTTTCTTGCAAGACATTTACATTTTGTTTTTCTTCAAAACAGGCTATTTAATTATTGCAGACAAAGATTTAATTGTCTAAAAACTGTAAGCTATTTTAGAACCTTTGAACGCTCCCCAAAAACGATACGTTGTGTAAATGAAGGTGTATACAACAAAAAACTATAATAAACTTATATATGTCCGTGTATTATTAATACGAAGGTGTGATTCTGTTCTGATCGCGATGACAAAATGTAGGTATACAGTGTTTTCTTCGTCATAACTTGATTCATGATAGCAACCGAGCAGTATTATTTTTTTGTTTATGTAAAAGGATGAACATTCATTGCATCAACAACTTCACTCTGTTTTAATACGCGACATGGTATGGTGAGAATTCACCAGAAAGACGAGGTCACATTGATCTGTCAAACTTTGCATCAGTGAAATTATTCCTTTGTACCTTCAATAACTTTTTTAATATTGCAGATATCGTAGATATTTAAACTGCTAGTGAATGAGAAACGTTGTCATCACTCGATGCACACAATAATTAGCACAAATTCGAGGCAGTAAATTCATAATAAGAAAATATTGACTCACCTTTGTAATGTTTCGCCTTGTTTTTCGACCATTTTGTACACATTAAACCAATGGCGCTGCTTAGAGCGCCATAAGCCTCTACACGTTTACCCCCCTGATATATGGTCCGTTTTGTCCATGGTCCGTTTCGTCCACTGGTTTCGTCCATGCACCCAGTAAGTATAACATTAAGATTATTTCCCTTAGGTGAAACATCGCCATTTACTGTTATCAATAGCAATGCAGGAAGTAAATCACTGTGGTGTTCATGCCTGGTGTAGTCGAAAGGAGTTCCTTTGTGATAAAAGGCATTTTTGAGTATGTAAGGCCTGTTTTTCTGACTGAAATGACTTTATTGACTTGTTTGTGATAGCTAAGAACCATTTGCATGGTTGTATGATGATTTTATTTACAACTTGAAAGTTTTGAAAGTGAAAGTAGAACACATTTAAGAGGTGCCGAATGAATGCAGTTTGTTCACGGTGTCAACAAAGATCAGAACTTATTTTCTTATATGCCACATGACCCCTGCTATTCTGTGCAGTTTTTTAGAGAGGCAGGTCTCATGACTAAGAATATGTAAGTGAATCTTAGTTTGAACTTCATTTTGAAAAATGGCTAACTAGAAAGCTTGGACAATATTGCATTGGACTCAATTCATAATTTTGATAGAGCATATCATCAAAAATACTGACCAATCAGTGACCAGAAATAAGACATGACAATACATTCTGGTAGGTGATAAACTCGGTTTTTATCCTTGATGTTCAACCAAGTTTACTGTTAAAATTAATGTATTTACAGTGTGATTATTTTGAAACCCTGCATATTTCATATAAATTTATGCAAATTGATTCAAAATATGTATCTTTCAAAATCGAAACTTGAAAATTGTCATATTTTTACTCTGCCAAAGATTTTTATTTTACTATAGAACTCAAGGATAAAAACCGAGTAACACACTTTTTATCACCACGTGAAAATAAGGTAAAATCTGAACATTTTGTCAATGCAAAATTATGAATGGGATTAGATTTACTTCCAGTTTTCCTAAACACTGGAGTATTCAGGTAAAATTAATTGACAGAGGAATGTTGTTTTTTTCTGAATAATTGCACAATACCCCATATGAGCATATTCTAGAATTTTGATTGAGTAGGCCTAGATCTACTAAGGCCAAATAAAATTATACCTGTGTTTACTGTAACATTTCTGAAAAAAATAGGGTAGGTAGGTAGGCATTTTATTTTATTTTATTTATTTATTTATTTTTTTGGCGAAGTTACATTTAAGGTGGCGATGAGCTTTGATGAATAGGAAAATGTGGTATTTTAAAAACTACAATAGATACCAGTATGAAATTGTGTAGGTTTCATTGTTTCCCAAAAAGCCTGGTAACAACTGGCTCTTTTCCCAAACACTTGCAATTATTACAAAGGGGTAAGACAGTTTTAAATGTTTTCCGCAAGTCCGAAAGAGGGTCAGCTCCAACAGCAATGAGTACATGAGTCGGCTGGGATCAGTCCAGCTCCATACAGTGTGATCTCCAGTGGGGCCTGACATGTTATGAGTGACTTGACTTCCATGCTCTTCCTGAATACCGGTATATGACCGTCAGGAAGGATGGGGGACCCACATGTGTTGTCAAATTCTGCGGTTGACATACATGTAACCAAGAGCAGTTCTTGCCTCCCAGACAGCTGAAAAAATATTCAAAGTTATAATGTCAAATGTTAATTGACCATTTGAATAGTTTTGTAAAAGTGTTGACTTACATTTATATTACTTCTCTAACATCAGAAAGTAATAAATATTTATAAATTTCTCATGTTAGTTATTATGAGCCTATACTGAGGTTGAGTTCAGAAAATTATTATGGAACGACATACTTCTTCAAGAAGTTATAATGCAGTAGTAGTCGATGCCAATGCTTAGTGCTGAGAAGCAAGTAAACATATGCACATTAATATTACTGTTTTAGAAACAAACTTACGACAGGTGGCCTGGAACTCGGGGCATTTACCGACCTGTTTGTGGTACTTGTCAAACAATTCAACAATCGATTCTTTAAGGAGAGTGCACGGCATAACATTAGCGCTTCCATGTGCTGACATTTTTGAAACTGTACAGCCAAAACAGCACTGGGAGACGCCATTTTGACTGTTTTATACCAGTCCTGTGCACAGTATACCGTGAAATTCACACGCTTTCAAATTCGCACCGCGAAATTGAAAATTGCACCGTGATCTCATGAACATTATTATTTTTTCAACATTTTTTTTTTTCAAATTTTTTTTTCTTCAATAAAATACAAAGGAGTCGGGGGTGTTTTCAGAGGGTCGGTCGGGTTACAGTAAACTCAGGTATAATTTTATTTGGCCTAAATTAAAAGTTAAACATTTCGGTACATTAAATTAATTCGTCCTATTTAATACTCGATACTAGCTTCCTATGATATCAAGGGTTCTACATATGGTCAGAGCTTTATATGATTTATATTCATATTAATTATCACCCCATATATGTTATCACGCACTAGCGGATCCAGTGGGGTGGGCGCACCCGCCCCACCTCCCCCTCCCCCCCCCCTCCCCCACAAACCCCTCTCATCCTATCAATTCCGGATCGTACATGTATGTCCATGTTACTGTAGATAAAATATCAAACAATTTCAATGCACGCCCTCAGTAGAAAAAAAATTCTCGCTCGACGAATAATGGCTAATGATTGGTTTAATTAACACATTGTTAAATCCTTTTATTTGAAAACTGACTTTTTTATTCATACATGTATGTCCATGTTACTGTAGATAAAATATCAAACAATTTCAATGCACGACCTCAATATAAAAAAAAATCGCGCTCGCATCGCTCGCTCGCCGCATAATGGCTAATGAGTGGTTTAATTAACAAATTGTTAAATCCTTTTATTTGAAAACTGACTTTTTTATTCATACATGTATTTCCATGTTACTTTAGATAAAATATCAAACAATTTCAATGCACGACCTCAGTATAAAATTTTTTTTCGCGCGCCCCATAATGGCTAATGGGTGGTTTAATTAACACATTGTTAAATCCTTTTATATGAAAACGGACTTTTTTATTCATACATGTATGTCCATGTTACTGTAGATAAAACATTTTATCGCTCGCTTCGCTCGCTCGACGCATAATGGCTAATAAGTGGTTTAATTAACACATTGTTAAATCCTTTTATTTGAAAACGGACATTTTTACCCTATCAATGCACTACCGCAACCCTTTTATGAGGCTAGAGAAGGACCCGAAAATTGACCAAATTCTTACGCCCCTCCTAAGCTGAAATCCTGGATCCGCCCCTGTCACGGTAGTGTCCAATCTATAAAACGTACAGTATGCATCTCTGCTAATACTTATTTTATAGATGTGATGACTTCAGGTAATAAAATAATTGAAAAAAAATAAGTATATTTATCATAAGTAAAGGATATTTCAAAGTAATGCACAAAAAAAATGTTGACAATTTCCTTATGCTCTTTAAAATGCATCACTACACAGACATAATAACAAATTATTAATAGGTCTGTGATCACCCTTATCTCCATAAATGCAGTTTCCACTACCTTGAATGTTATAAAATTCATTGATTTTTAGTCTGATGAAGTCTGTTGTATATTATTGTTTCTAGAAATGGTCATTCATTGAATCTTATACCAGTTACTAACAAATACAGGATACACAATAGATGCATACCTTGTTACCATAGAACTGTTAAAATGATAAGCTCAATGAGGGTACCCTTCTTTTCAAATCGAATTCTGACATTTTTACCTAAAATTGATAACATTTTATATCAACAATTTAGTAGAAGGGTCACAGAAAGCATTTGAGTTTCCTTTTTCTTTAAATATTGTTTAATTTTTTTTCGTCAAACCATTTAAGTAGCGTGATACCATAGAACACCGTGCTATATACTTTCCATTATTAATACTTGATGCAAAACAGTGCGTTTCCTTAGATTATTACGATGTTTTTATTTTCCACCATTGTTGAGAGTCTGAATCTGAAATATGTACAATGCAGGGCCTGTAATGAGTGGAACGGCCTAAACACATCGTGTAGTATGTGAATTATTAGGTGTAGAAATCACACTTAATAATGATCTTAAATAACAATCTTAACATTATATAACTTACATTAAGACAAGTAAATTGATGTACAACTAAACTTGTATTCATCATATATAAAATAGGCAGTGTACCTTTAAAGTAAACCTGTAAGCAAATTAATACAAATCACTGCTTCAATGCACATCACTATAAACTGACCACACAAGTGACCAATCAGATCATTACTTACCTGAAATGCATTTTCCCGCTTTCTGTCTTTGTGTCAGATCTTGGAAAAACACCTTAGAGTCAACATTAGTTTTTTTGAAAGTTGTATTGAAGGTATTGTTTCCCTCTTTTTCTCTTTTATTGTGTATATTGATAATTCTGAGATTTTCTGGAGTTGTCTTCGATTGAATTGGATTGTTTCAATCTAGTTATTTATTTTAACATTTTGCACAACTAATCAAATGCATGCACTTCTAATTTGCAGTGAGCAGATTGTGAGAATGAACAAAGCCATGCATGTAAAAGGCCTCTAGAGCCAAACTCTAGGTAGGTTATGAAATTGTAGGCTATATCATTGTAAATTGTAAACATATTTGTATGTATATTAATATTGTATTTAGCTCTGACATAAATATTACTCTAGGAAATATATCAGCATCTCTGTATTTAGTAAATATATGAGTGGATCAATTCGTTATTTAGCAATGTTTGACTAAATTATGTTACTGCAAAGTTGACATGTATTATTGTTAATATGTTAAATATATGTAATCCTACTTATTATTATATGTATATATTTTCAGGACCATAAATAAATATAGTACGGAGCAATGTACAGTGACAATCTAATAAACTATTAATAAACTTATACTGGACTATTAGTATCACCTACTATACCACATGAATATCCCAGATATGACAATCGGAATAAAGCTGTTGCTGTTAGTAGCACTTTACGAGGGCTGATTTGAAACTCTCTAATGATGGCGCACACACGAAACTATCTTCAGGATGGTTCCAATCAATAATTGTTGTTGGAAAAGAAGAGTTTTTGTATTGATTGTTTTACGCTTCATTGATTAATAAATGCTTAAATACTTAGGGCAGTGCTTCAGGTTGCGGTTCCTGAACCTTTTTTGATTGTCTCTGTTGTAATTGCATCCCAATTCAAATCTTCAGATATGGTTACTCCAAGGCATGGGTGTTTTTTGACTTGATGGAGGATATGGTTTTTTAGGGAGTAGAAGTTAGAATATTCAGAGTTCATGCTCATGATGTGACGGATTTGGCATTAAATTGCATGACCCAGTTGTTGTGAACCCAGTCTTCTTAATATAAATGTGTCTGTACCCTGAGGGACACGGACGTCTACTAGTGTGACTGCGCCCGAGTGACCCCTTTCTCCAAAAACTTGAATATGTCGCTGGGTCGGGAAATTACGAATCTAATAGTCAATTATGATCATGTCTGTTTGACTGTCAGCATCATATTTCTGTAGCAGATCATGCACGGTTGCTAGTAGTTGGGTTTCGCAGGAGTACTCAGACCTAAAGCCATGCTGAAGGGAGGTAAATATTCGATTGTTTTCTACGTGTGTGAAGATATATGCAGATGATGTGTTCTGGTTCGAGCAGCTGGCACGAAACACGGGTGAGTGATACAGGACGATAGTTCTTAGGGAGGTGTACGTTCCCTTTCTTGAAAACTGGGGCGATGCAATCATTTATAGAGTCTTTTGGGAGTTGACCTGAGTTGATGGATGTTTGGAATATCATTCGTGGCACAGGAGCCAGTTGTGTAGTACAGTTCTTCAGGATGGTTAGATATATGGTTTGGACCAATGCCTTTGCATGTATTGATGCTCTGTAATAGCTAGCTTCTCGACACCGTTACATGTTATAACCAACGGTGGCATGGGTAGCCTCAGGACATGTCGACGGTTGATTTTAGGTGTCGTGGTTGATGGATCAACTTACTGGAGCTGTTGGACAATGATTTCTGCCTTTTCTTTACTGTTGTTGACTAAGTTACCAAGCTTCTTGACTAAGTTACCTCGCTTCTTGACTAAGTTACTAAGTTACCAAGCTTCTTTTATTCTTTAATTGTATACTGTTATTGATGTTGATTTCTGCCAGTCTGAATTCTTTCTTGCTGATCATCTGAAATGAGTGGTCGCTGTTCCACTGGTTGGTTAAGTTTTCATGTTTGTAGAGACGGGCTTTCATTCTTCGGTTTCTTAATGAACCTGGTATTAATTGACGTATTTCGGTGAATTTTGAAGGGATGTTCTTGTCTATGGTTTTAGAGATGTCTTTCTTGAACGTCATCCAGATATCATGTTTTGTAGTTCCAGGGTTGATACTCGTGTAGGTGATATTACTGGAGATGGTTTCTGAATCTGTCGTGATGTTATCCCAATCTGCTTTAGAGTAGATGTAGATCATACGTGGTTGCTGTATTAGGTAGTGTGGGAGAATGGCTATTTAGCATGTCGATCTGTATAATTCTGCCGAGAAACAGGGTGCCTGAGATAAAATTTTATCTCGACAGTTACTTTCATATCCCGTCAGGTGCACCTCTTTTGATGACATCAGGGGTATATTTGATGACGTTTGGGTAATTTCGAATGGAAAAAAAATGAGGAAAAGGGTAAATTAAATGAGTTTAAACGATCAACATGATAAATAGAATAAGTCATGTTAGTTCCTAATCATATCCAGTTTATCAGATTCAGCACGAGGAACATGAAGCCCTCGGCACAGCCTCGGACTTCATTTTTTTCTCAGCCTCACCTGATAAAGTGGATAGGATCAGGCACTAACATGATATTCTCTATATATGTGTGACTGCAACTGCATGGTCGCTTATACCAGAGATTGAGTGAATGCTTTTTATATCAATCCAAGATGACGTAAACTAAAAACCTCAAAAAACATGTTTTCCATTAGGAAATGGATTTCACTGAAAATATGAATATGTTTTATTCAGTGCTCCAGAGAAGCAATGTTTAGGGATATTTCAGAATCAAATTTGGGAAATCTGCATTGAAACAATACCTTAGGAATAAATTCGACATTGAAAAAAATATGTACTATTTCAATATTTGTAAAGTAGCATGCAACAAAGCCATGAGTATTACTCATCAAACTTAATAAATCAGCATTATTTCGGGAGTAAAATACCCTTTGACAGGATTACATATCTGGAGCACTGTTTACATTTATATACAAATAAATAAATACTGAAAAGGGGATCCCTTGAAAGCATCAAACACAGAGATAAAAGTAGCAGACTCAGGTTTTATTGAGTCTGTTCTATACTGCAAAGTGGATCCCATAGTAACGATAAATACAATGCTGGTTAGGAGTAGCAGAAGTTTGGGTCATGGATATGCTGTAAGCATACTCGGAGTAAAACATACATATATTGTTATGACAAATATAGACCCTGATCAGCCACAAAGATAGCGCAGACTGATCACTGTTTGTTTGTCATGCTACTTCTTATGTAAGTTTTATCTAAAAATAACGACCTTGACCCCAGTGACATCTAACCTTTTACCAAAAGCTACACTCACTTTTTTCCATTAAATTATTTTAAATATAAGTGAGTGGAAACCCTTTCCCGGTAACAGTTATCTTGACCACAGTGACATCACATGCAACCCCAAAGCTTCCTGTCCATATGCACTTCATAGTCCTACACACAATGTTTCGTTCCATAATATCTCATTTTCTCTCTCTGAATGATTTTGCTCAGAAACCATTTTTATATTTAAAGTAACATTGACCTTGACGCCAGTGATCGCAAATGCAATTCCAAGCTTTTTTACATATACGCTACCTATACAGCAAAATATGTAGATATAAAAGTCGAACAGATCGATCAACCAAATACAGTATTGATACAAACAACAATTACCAGGATAAATAAGATGCAAGGTATATGACCGATGACATGACAAACCGATGACACGACAAACATAAAAGGGATGACAATAGGGCTACCGCCTTAGAACAGCAAGTGGCAGCAAGGCAAGTTTCGTTCTAATATCTCATTCCTTACAAAGTTATTGCCCAGAAACCGTTTTTCTATTTAAAGTAACATCGACCTTGACACCACTGTACCTAGCAAATGCAATCCCAGGCTTCACTTCCATATAATCTACATACATAGCAAGTTTCGTTCCAATATTATTTTCTCATTCCTAACTTACGTTATTGCCCGGAAACCATTTTCTATTTTAGTTAACGGCTAACTTGACCATAGTGACCTCAAATGCAACCCAAAGCTTCCTTTCCATTCAAGCTACCTACACACCAAAAGTATGTATAAAAGTCGAACAGAACATATAACATTCAAGGACCACGGTCAACTATGTCATGAATGTCATACAATCTCTGGTGGATGAACATTTAACACTATTGATGGGATACATTTTACGGTCGCCACACGACACAAACAATACTGTTTTGACAAAGTCACGGGAGATGTAGTATTCAAGGACTACAGTCAGTAGTTTCGTTCTAATATCTCTTTCCTAACTAAGGTTATTGCCCGGAAACGATGTGTTAGACGCCCACCCAAACGAACTGTCGCCCGCCCGCCAGACCATATTACCAAATATCCTGATCTAATATTGAAGACATGGTTAATAATATTTAACTTGTGAGCAATAATGTACAGTCGCATGATTAATCGGTATATCGATGTATGTTCACACTGATCTTATAATCGATTACATTTATTATTAGGCACATGTGACTTTCACAAATACCTGAGCTGTGATTTTCATGTGTCCGTCTGTCATGGGTACAGAAACTTATTATACATTCTATCATTTTGCTTCTACTTGAAGGAATTATTAAGACAATGTTAACCAAATGTATGTATGGTGCGAATGTCAAGCCCTTATTGTGTGCAAAAAGTCTTTGCAATTGTACATTGTCTTGTTTTCCGAGTTAAGGATAATGTAAAAAAAAAAAGAAGAAAAAAAAAATCAACCAGTATAAAGTATTGTATTCTTTATTTGTTTCAGAAACCCCCAGTTGTGTGACAAAACACAATCAAAGAACTGAAGCTCATAAAAGAACTGAAGAAGTTAAACCAAATTACAATATGCAGAAGCCAGCTCTGAAGGAGAACCCAAACACAAATCATGTATGTAATACGGAACTGATGCAGTCTCGCCTTATTAAACATGAGGGAGAAACACCTTTTAAATGTCAGGTGTGCAGTCATTGTTTTGCGACTTCCGAGTCTCTGAAAATACACAGGCATTTGCATACGGGAGAGAAACTATTTAATTGTAGCATGTGCAGCAAAGGATTTATAAAGTCAACAAGTCTTGCAACCCACATGCGCAAACATACCTTGAAAAAAACATTTACTTGTAGCGTGTGCAGCAAAGGATTTACAAGGTCAATTAATCTTAAAAATCACAGGCACACACATATGGGAGAGAAACCGTTTACTTGTAGTGTGTGTAGCAAAGGATATACACGGTCAGACAGTCTTAAAAATCACATGCACACACATACGGGAGAGAAACCATTTACTTGTAGTGTGTGCAGCAAGGGATTTACACGGTCAGACTGTCTTAAAAATCACATGGACACACATACGGAAGATAGACCATTTACTTGTAGTGTGTGCAGCAAAGGATTTATCAAGTCAATTAGTCTTACAAAGCACATGCGCAGACATACAGAAGAGCGACCATTTTGTTGTAATGTGTGTAACAAAGGATTTATCAAGTCAGTTAGTCTTAAAAATCACATGATCAAACATACCTTGGAGACTGCATTTACTTGTAATGTGTGCAGTAAAGGATTTAAACGGTCAATAAATCTTAAAAATCACATGCACACACATACCGGAGAAAGACCATTTACTTGTAGCGTGTGCAGTAAAGGATTTATCAGGTCAGTTAGTCTTAAAAATCATAGGCACACACATACAGGAGAGCAACCATTTACTTGTAGTGTGTGTAGCAAAGGCTTTCTCAAATCGACTAGTCTTACAATTCACATGCGCAAACATACAGGAGAGCGGCCATTTAGTTGTAATGTTTGTAGCAAAGGATTTACAGATGTAAGAAATCTTAAAAACCATATGCGCAAACATACCTTGGAGACTCCGTTTACTTGTAATGTGTGCAGTAAAGGATTTTCTCAGTCAAGTTATCTTAAAATACACATGCGTACACATACAGGCGATACTCTTTATTATTGTGGGGTTTGCCGCAAAGAGTTTACATTATCATCTAGCCTTGTAAGACACATGTATATACATACAGGTGAGAAACCATTTAATTGTAGCGTCTGTGGCAAATGGTTTGCCCAGTCAAGTGGTCTTAAAGCACACATGCACACTCATACCGGAGACATGTCATATACTTGTAGTGTGTGCAACAAACGATGTACAAAATTATGTCATCTCAAACAACACATGTTGAAACATACTGGAGAAAAACCATATAAATGCAGTGTGTGCGGTAAAGGGTGCACAACCTCAGGTAATCTTAAAGTACACATGACCACACACAGGAGGGAGACCAGTAAATCACATGAGGATGGCGACCAGTTAATTACAGAAGGGGGACCAGTTAATCACAGGAGGGAGACCAATCAACCAATGGAGTGGAACCAGCCAGTCACAGGAATAAGATCAGTTAATCACATGAGGAAGACCAGTGAACCACATGAGGGGGACCAGTTAATCTCATGAGAGAGAACAATTAAAACAGGAGTTGGACTAGTTAATCTCATGATGGAAACCAGTTAATCACACTAGAGGGGCCAGTAAATCACAGGAGAAGTGCAGTAAATCTAAGGAACAAGACCAGTTAATTACAGGTGTGGGGGTGGGGTGGAGTGGGTGCCAGTTAATCACAAGAGATGGACCAGTTACTCACAAGAGGGAGAGCAATAAATCACATATGGGGGACCAGTTAATGGTATAATCGGTATATAGTTCTATAGTCGGTTCAAAAGCCCCCGAGGGCTTAAGTTATTTTGGTTGTATGTGTCTTGCCGACTTTAAATAAAATTTATCTTATTTTATCTAAATGGTACTAAGTGTGTTAATTAAAATATTTATCAATCTTAAAGTACACAAGTGGTATTCAGAAGAGACTTCATTTATTTGTTATATGTGTGCAGCAAAGGATTTAACGATAACCGTTACCATGTGTTATCAAAATACATGATTTACAATCAAGCGTCGAAGATGATCAAGACTACGAATTGATTCAAATTCTTTACACCGTTCGTTAGGTCTGATTCCCGTTTATCATAGTATATTCACAGTTCGTACAAAAAAAGCACTCTGTGGGGGAGAAATTTAAGTAAAATCGCCGATTGCTAACATTATAACATTTCCTACATACATGTATGTTTACTTCCGGTTGTACTAACGCTAGAGGCTGTGGGTTAGACTCCTGGCTGAGCTTCGATTTTTTTCACCGCCTGTTATATTATAATGTGTTCATTTTAGACGGTGGCGTTTGATGTTTGTCCATGATCTTTCTTGTTGTGCCCTTCATGGTTTATTCTCTTACTGTACTGGCTTCTGCCAAGTCATTGAGTACCTTCATTGTGGCTTTCTAGGCTATTGTTTTTTTGTATTATATTTACACGAGCAAATTTGTGTTTTACTTATATTGCCTATTGATGCTGCCTTGATGGTTAGAGATTAGATCATGGCGGGGATTTCTTTATGTACACTGTCCTGTTTTAATGGGTTGACAGTAGGGTAAGTGTGAGGTTTGGTGCACCCTAGAACCGGTTTAAACCCCCAGTGGCCTACTTTGCCACTGACCGTTCCAAGGCGGTAGCCCTATTGTCAACCCTTTTGTGTTGTGATGTCGTTTACTTTTATTATAACTTTTGCCCTCTTGTTTGTCTGTTTCTATGTTTGTTTCTATGTTTTGTGGTTGACTGTCCTCCTTGAATGCTACTTTCCTTGTCCGATCTTTTTATATTTCTTTATACATTGATTTTGTTATTATAATGAACAGTTGGGTTTCATTCATATTTCCAAGGATTTGTACAAATCCTTGATATTTCCGACTAATAAACCAGATTGTTCATAGATAGTTTTAGCGAGTTGTCCGTCGTCCGTCCGTCGTCCGTTGTTAACTTTTGTCTTTTGACAACTCTAGGGCCTTCATTTTTCATCCGATCTTTACCAAACTTCAACAGGTTGTTAATATCAATGAAAGCTCGGACAAGTTTGAAAACCAGCCAGATCGGAATAATTTCACCGGAGTTATGGCCCTTGTTTTTTTGTTTTTTTTGTTTTTGTTTTTTTCGATCACCACATGGGTGACCCGTTTATTCTCCCCGTAAATTGGTGTGTGATGGGTCGGGGAGGACAATCCCACCGCACACCTTACAAATATAATGATATATCTTAATAATACATGAAGATTCATATGAGCACAAAGTACAAGCATATTATCATTATTAATTAAAATGTAAACAAATAGTTATACTACATGTTGCAATAGATGCAGTTAATATTTTTATTATTAAGGGGAAGTATTTTAGCATGTTAAACAATATAGAAAAAAATAGTGAAGATCTAAGTTGTCTTACTCTGTATGGTAACCCCTATGCAGCCCCTCACATCAGGAAACATATGAGGATTGATTAAAATGATATCAAACTTTAAAAGTGATGCGGTCTTGGTTCAGCTAAATTGGCCTATGTAAACACTTTTTATTCATATATTATTACCTTTTATTCCATTATTTGGTGAATATTTCATACAGTGAATTACAAAATTTTACAAAAACTCATTTTGTATAAGTTTATTTTAGGAAGGTTCGAAAATATCTTTGTATTTTTGCCAGTTTTGGTAGAAAGGTTCTAGATTGTTGTTCATAATGGCTATTTCTTTAAGTGTTTTATAACAGTAAAAAAGTCTGTTTTTGAAGGCTGCTATAGAGAGTGGTGTATTTAGGCGTTTAGAAGAAAATATATAGTACTTGATTTCAAGTATTACATTGAGATCAGCTGTAGACATATTATTTCCAATGTTAAAAATAAATAACTCCTCAGTGAATGGAATTAAAACACTTTTAGTGTATAACCAATTATTTACTTGATGTAAAAAGTTCTGTGTATTAGGACAAGACCATAACAAATGGACCAATGTTTCTTCCTGGTGACAGGTGTGACATAGAGGGCTATCTATTGCATTTATGGTATGCAAGTATTTTCTTGTAGGTAAAATTCTATGGATAATTCTAAGTTGAAACCACTGTAATGTAGAACTAGAGGTTGATTTGAAAGGTGCCATATAAATTTCCTTCCATGTTTCTTGCTCTATGTTATAATTTTGTTCCCATTTAAGTTTAGAAGAAGGTTGTTCTGTATTTTTATTAAGTATATAGTAAAATTCTTTACTTCCTTTTGTTGTTTTTAAGAATGGTGTGATATTTAATGGCAGTGTTGGTTCGAATAATTTCTGAGTTATGTCCATGTATGTTATCTTTTTGTTACCTGCCATGGATTTAATTGATGCTATACTTCCATTGGAAGTCATGAAATTTGTTTTAAGTTTATATATGGTACTAAATTCATCCAAGGAATACAAATGTCCATCAGTGTTAAAAAGGTCATTTATAAGATAAATTCCCTTGTCATACCATTCTTTAATAAAGATTACTACTTGTATTGCTAATGAGTCGTTTTATCCATGATGCTTTTAACCCAAAGATAAAAGCTTGCAAGTTGGTCATATTTAAACCACCTTCAGAATATTGTTTGATTACGACAGCTTGTTTGATTTTTGCTGGACCTTCCCACAAAAATTCATATAAAATGTTGTTGATAAGTTTAATCGTGGACTCATTTGGGTTGGGGAGAGACATAAATAAGTGATTAAGTTTTGGTATTAATAAAGTGTTAATGACTGTTATTTTTCCAAGAGGAGTTAGGTACCTACGTTTCCAAAGCTTAATGTGATTTTTTATTGTTAGTATTTTATGATTATAATGTATGTCAATCATTTTGTTTAAGTCCACATGAAAATTAATTCCTAAAAGTCTAAATTCATTTTTTCCCCATGATAATTTCCATCGTGTTTTAATTGTTTCTGAACTAAATCCTTTTTTTCCTATCCAAACAAATTGAGTTTTGTCGAAACTTACTTTAAGGCCTGAAATTTCTGCATAATAAAATAGTACATGAAGTGTTTCATTTAAATAAATATCCGTTCCATCCAGAAGAATTGATGTGTCATCGGCATATTGTGATAATTTATGTTCCTTGTTGTTAATGGTTATTCCTTTAATTTTTGTATTATTTTTAATCATTATTGCTAGTATTTCTGCACATAAAATAAAGATATACGGCGAGATCGGATCACCCTGACGGCAGCCTCTACCGATTGAAAAAAAAGAGGATAAATGCCCTCCGAGGTTAACCGCTAGATTTGCTTTATGGTAAAATAATCTAATCCATGATATTAGAGAGTTACCAAATTTAAAATACGTCAAGACTTTATAGATAAAAGACCATGATAAAGAGTCGAATGCCTTTTCAAAGTCAACCAACAATAGAAGACCTGCTATATCTTGCTCGTCTGTGTGTGAATTGCATGATATCATATATTAAACGAGTATTTTCGCCAAGATATCTCCCTGCAATAAAACCAGTTTGACTATCATTAATAAGTTTAGGTAATACAGCTTTAAGTCTGTATGCTATGGCTCCTGAGGCTATTTTATAGGCACAATTGAGTAGAGATATGGGTCTGTAATTTTTTAAAAAATTGTCTTGGCTTGTTATCTTTTGGAATACAAGTTATGACTCCTTCTGTCTGGGTTATTGAAAGTTCCCCTTTTGTGTAACCATAATTGATAGCTCGAACAATAAAATGACCTATTTTTTTCCAAAACACTTTAAAGAAGTCTGCCCCAAAGCCATCTGTTCCGGGTGAACGGTTATTATGCATGGATGATAGAGAACGTGATGCTTCTTCATATGTTAGAAAGCCATCCAAAGATTTTGATTCTTGTTCATTAAGGGTTGGTACTTTGAAGTTAAAAAAATCTTGATTGAGATCAACATTATTTAATTCTGAGTCCTTGTTGGAATACAAGTTTTCATAAAATGATTTTGTGTCATCCAAAATTTTAAATTGATCAGTTATAATAGTTCCATCTTCTTTTTCAATTTTTGGGATAATTTTACTAGTGAAATTATGGGATTCTAAATTACAGAAAAATTTACTTGGCTTTTCTCCTTCTTCAATTATATTTGCACGTGACCGAATTAAAATTCCATTCATTTTATTTTTCGCAGTTTCTGAAGTTCATCTTTGAACTGTTGAAGTAAGGCTGTCTTATTAGGTGTCAGATCATTTTCTATTATTTGAATTTGTTTTATAATGGTTTTTTCTAGTTCATCATTTTGCTTCTTTTTGTAGCTTGAGTAAGAAATTGACTTTCCTCTAAGTTCCATAAGTAAAGTATCTAAAAAGAGCTGATCATTTATCACAAACTGTATTTGGTCATTTGGCAAATTATCAATATTTTCCATATTATAGACAGGGCACGCATACTGACTTTTAATATCAGTTATTCTGTTGTTAATGGTTTGTAAATAGTCTAAATCCTTTAATAGGGAATTATTGTGCTTCCATAAGGGCTTGCCTTTCACAAATTGCGTAAAGCTACAGTTTAGTATTGTCATAGAGTGATCAGACCTATAGCTGGTATCAATTATACAGTTATTTATAAATGAAAGAAGGGAGTCAGAAACCAAAAAAAAAGTCAAGTCTAGCTTGTTTAAGAGGATTTTTTATGCGCCATGTATACCTTCTCAGGTTAGGGTGAGATTCTCTAAAAGAGTCAATTAAATTGTTTTCATACATAATGTCTGACACTGTTTTTTGTGCATTTTTGTTGTTAATGTGTTTATAATTATAGTAGTCAAGCTTGCTATCTTGGACTAAATTAAAATCACCACAAAAAATAAGATCAGTATTCCACTTTTGAGATGATATTTCTAAAAAAAGAAGGTGAATCTTGATTTGGGCCATAACGATTGATTAATGTAAACCTTTTGGTATCCACAGATACGTCTATAATAAGAAAATTCCCTTTCTGGGTCTGAAATATAATTGTGAATTTTGAAGTCTAATTCTTTTCTAAATAGAACGGCTACTCCTCTAGCATTTGATTTTCCAGAGTTAAAACCCATTCACTGCCCCATTGTGCACGAATCAAATTCTCTGTTGCCGATGTTGAATGTACATCTTGTATGCAATATATTTTACATTTCTTAGATTTAATGTTATTAAAAACATCTAAGCGTTTTTCAGCCGACCCAAGACCTTGGCAATTAACAGATAATATTTTCACATTAGTCATTTACATAAATTGAAAAACAATGTGTGGTGGGCATGGAGGTAACACCAGAGTACAAAAAGAAAACTAAGTAAATGCAGAATTCAAAACTTTTCTGCATGTCTACTAATCTAAGTGTAGTGCATATATATTGACAATTCAGCACTTATAAATCAGTCTTATCCTATTAAAAGAGGTATATAATATAGGAAAACATGAAAAAACGGTAATGGCAAAGAGGTATCTATGTCATATTGTAAACCATTGAAATATTAATAATCTCTCAAATAATCAATGAATGAATCAATCAATGGATCAATCGGTCATTCAGTCAATCAATCAAATAATCAATGAATCAGTCAGTCATTCATTAATCAATCAATCAATCAGTCAATCAATCAATCAGTCTTATCTATTTACTATCAATTAATCATTCAGTCAATCAATCACTCTATCAACCGCCCAGTAAATCAGATCAAATGACACAATCCATTAATTATCCATTAATTATCAAATCAACTAATCCATCCATAATAATAATAACGACTTTTTTTAAAAATCTGATTTAAAGAAGAGTAAAAATAATTCCATGAGATTTTATACAAAAAGTATTAAAGATGTTTCATATGTTTTATAGAAAGCATTTAGGGTAAATAATTGAATTACTTTATTAATTTAAATAGTATGTATATGAAGACCAGGATAACTTCGATGAATTTAAAGCGTTATCATAAGTCATTACAAAATTAAAATATTAATAAACAAATATTAGTTCACTTTTATCTTTAAAAAATAAAAATGTATTAACAATAATAATAAATAATATACGGCAGTTCTGACATATAAGGAGAAAGAAAAAAAAGACAAATCATGAATACAGCAACTCTGACAACTCTGACATCTCTGACATCTCTATGCTGCATGAAACGGTACGTTATTCTATGCTCAGTACTTGATATATGTATATATATATATAGATAGAGCTGTCATATATTTTGTAAAAAAATGAGGTCTAAAAAAAAAGAAAAATGAAAAAGCCCCACCCCCACAGCCTCCACCTCACCACACATACACATACTCATGTACACATACATGTACATGTACATTTACTAGAGGGAAACATACATATTCATGCATACCTCTCCACACATGTGACAGTGTACATAATATAGACCTACACATATAAACAATTGTACTCACCAAACTGTAGAGTAGTTCTTATAATCCCAAATTGAAACATAATAAGTAAACTACACAATTGGGTCAACTTATCAATAATTATATGTTCATATGGTCACTCTGTCACTCAAAGTATTATAACTGTAAAACATGGTCCGAGTCTTACTTTGTTCTCTAGGTAACATAATTACCCGCTTAGTTACAAATCAAATTATTATGTAACGGCAGATTCAGTGGAAGGGTGCAGGGGATTTAACTGTATAAGTGTTCAATATCATGAAACAATACATGTATTTACACACATGTATCCATAGTTTTAATGATTAATCACATCACTGATATTGTCAAACATGTCAAATTTGTGTCGTCTTCCAGATGTAGTTTTCCCATAGACAGACCCGTTGAAGTACCATGCCTGTTCGATAGAATCATGGGCAGTGAGACGTCTGATGAGCTCTGCGTTGTGCTTGGTCACGTCATCTACTAGGCGGTGTCCCATGCCTTTGAATGTTGATCTCAGTCGCATGATTTTGGTCTTTTCAGTGTTGTTTGTCAATTTCATCAAGACAGGCTTGGGGTGCCCTGCCTTTCCAGGGATTCTGTGAATGGCCAAGATCTTAGTGGGGTTGATGGTGATTCCCTGTTTTTGGAATAAATCTGTAGCAGAGGCCAAAAGGTCATCCTCTGCTTCATTTTCTTTCTCTATTATGTCCATTATCTTAATGGTGTTCTTGCGAGAATACTGTTCGTTGTAATTTGCTTTTGAAAGAGCGTCTTTTGACCTAATTTCACTGTCCTCAATCTTTGTCTTTAAGTTTGAGAGTTGAGTTTTACATAATAACACTTCCTTTTTTAGGGTTGAGTTTTCACTTTGGAGATTATTAATTGTGTTTTCCAAGTGTTTTGTTTTTTCTTCTACCTTCATGGTAATTGTCATTTCCATGTTTTCATTTAACTCCGATATAATCTTGTGGATGGTGGATTTAATAAACTGTTCCATCTCATCTTTTTTCAGAATATTTTTGAGATCATCCCTCACTGATTTTACATCATCTGATAAGCTTTCTAGATGGTGATTAATTACTGTAATTTCCTCCACACTGGAGTTTGGGGCACTTCAGTAATCGGTCGTTTTGGTGGTGGTGGTCTAATGCCTGAGGAGGTGTTAGTTGTTCCTCCTTTTGCCAAGGTTTTGGCTGGCTTGACAAGATCTGTTTTACCCTCATGTTTGCTCATTTTCTAAATTTACTGTTAATCCCCACAACAATAGGTGTTTTCAGTTTAATCCGTAATCCTTTTATCAGGTGAAATGTCAAAACACACCGTTTTGTTTGGTTCAATATGATTTTTCCTTTGTTTGAGAAAAAGAAAATTCACAAAATCTCTTGTTTTTTCAAAAATCAAGAATAATTTTCCATTTTTTCTTCACAGTCTTGCTTATTGCATATTCATGTATCCATATGTCCAGAATTGTGAATATAGTGTCACTACAAAAGTGCTTGAATTATCAAAAATATGCAGCAATTTAGCCTAAGAACATCACTGCTTATTCACCTTTTCACACCTCATATGGCCCTTGTTTTGATGAAAAATGCCATATTAAGCCTTGTGAACACTCTAGCACCTTCATTTATTATTTGATTTTTACCAAGCTTGCACAGATTGTTAATATCAATGAAAGCTCGGACAATTTCGAAAACCAGCTAAATCGAATCAGTAACACCGGAGTTATGGCCCTTGTTTTTTCTGAAAATTGCTATTTTCTGCCTTGTGAACGCTCTAGCACCTTCATTTATTAGTTGATCGTTACCAAACTTGCACAGATTGTTAATACTAATTATAGCTTGGACAAGTTGGAAAACAAGCTGAATTGGGTCAGTAATAATGGAGTTATGATCCTTGTTTTTTCTGAAAAATTCCATTTTCTGCCTTGTGAACACTCTAGGGCCTTCAATATTAAACGGATCTTTACTTAACTTTGCCAGTGTCTTTATATCAATGAAAGCTCAAACAAAACCGTGGTCGTCTTGTTGGTGGAGTTATGGCCCTTTAAAGGTTTTTGATACACAAACATTTTCCGGGCTAGTTCTCCTGAAGCCCTGGCTGGATTTTAACGAAACTTGACAAGGATGATCAGTATCAAGGCTAGTTGTGCATATTATCACCATATTCGGGTTAAATGGTTTTTGTCAGAGTTATGGCCCTTTAAAGGTTTTAATAGAGAAACGTTGTCCAGATTAGTCCGTTCTGAACTCCTTGCTGGATTTCAACGAAACTTGATGGGGATGATCAGTACCAAGCCTAGTTGCACATATCATTGCCGTGTTCTGGTTGAGTGAATTTTTGCAGAGTTATGGCCCCTTAAAAGTTTTAATACGCTAACCTTTTACAGACTAGTTCTCCTGAACCTCTGGCTGGATTTCAACGAAACTTGTCAGGGACAATCAGTACCAAGCCTTGTTGCCTATATCATCACCATGTTCTGGTTGAACGATATTTGAAAGAGTTATGGCCCCTTGTGCATAAACTTTATCTTTAGCCAGTAGAGCGTCCACAGGCCATATTGTGCCTCTTGTTATTCCTTTATCTCATCTGAGTCTGCCCTAATCGTTAAGCATTATTAAGCATGTGACCATTAAGGTACTTGAAGCGACCTGGAAAAATATTGGGTGCCAGTCAAAATACCAGTAAAACGAGCATGTGTTTCAGTTGCATATACAAAGTACGAGTACATATGCACTAAACTAAAATGTATTTATTAATTGTTAGTGAAATAGTGTGGTCGAGAAAACTCGACAACTTATATATAATTAATTCAGTTATGCCGTTTTCGTCTTTAGTTTATTTCGTATGTACTGTATATAATTTAGTGACTGACCCATTTATAGTTCATCACTATGCTTCCTCGTTGATTGTGCAATGACCGGACAAAGTGTGGACCCTATGATGGCGTCTACCTAACCTAAATCCTCAAAGGACGGTAGCGTTTTATGTTTGTCTTAAATAGAGTCTTGCCTACTATTAATGGTTTGTTATCTTGTTGCTCTGGCTTTTGCCAAATCATTGAGTACTTACATTATGGCTTTCTAATTTTTTTTATTATTCATATATACGTGATCATCTATGTGTTATATTTATATTGCCTAATAATGCTGCATTGTTTGTTATTTAATATAACCTGGCGGGGGTTCATATTTACAATTCCGTTTAATTGGGAAGACAAAAGGGTCAGAGTGACGTTTGGTGCACCCTACAGCCTGGTTTAAACCCGCAGCGGCATTTTTGCCACTGACCGTTTCAAGACGGTAGCCCTATTGTTATTATTAATTGTTTGAGGTGCCACATGCCTTGCTTCTTATAAAGCAAACTTCTGGAAAAGTTCTGTCTTGTGACTCCAGTATCTCAACACACGTATGACCTTGACCTTTTTGACATATTGTTCATGGTTCATTGACCGTTTATCTAGGTGTTGTTGTTTTTTGCGTCTATGTTAAAATATGATCATTATTGCCCCATACAAGATACACATGTTATGAGTGCTATATTGGAATGAAAGTATCGGTCTATACTGGAATGACAGTGTCTGTCCGTCAGACTGTCTATCCGTTGTTCTGCAGGTCAGTGTTTGTGTTTAGCTCATGGGTCCAGCATCCCAGCGGGGTTATTAATTACATTTAATGATATTTCCAGTTTAGGATATATACATTATTAGCTATAGTAGAAAGGAAAGGGTATATATCGCGTGTTTGTTGCTTCCAAGGGACTCATTTTCAGAACTTATTGACATTCAAAACAAGCATTTATTTAGTGCTGGGCGGAGACTGTTAACATTTGCTCCGATTACAAATCAGTTGTGTTATTACTTACTGGTCCTTCGGGATCACCCAGCCCAATCGGTGGGGATTTAAAGTAAAATAGGGGACATTAGATGTGTTGCATGCAAAAAAGGGATATTAGGACTTTCATAGATCTATCTTTATCCTTACACTGACCATTTCAAGGCGGTACCCCTATTTTCAACCGTTTTGTTTGTGGTGTTCCATGCTTAGTTTCTATTTTCAATTGTAATTTTTTATTTGACTGCGTGTTGCTATTTGAATGCTACATTTTTGTTCGACGTTATACCTATTTTTGTTGCGAGCTTTAGCCCAATATTGTTTTATGTGATCTTCAACGTCCATAAGATAAGAAGTTAAAGCGACTAACCCGCCAAATAACTGGAAAATTACACTACAAAACCATTTATCAAAATGCTATCCAGGTGTTCTGGTCATATAAAAATGTATATGTGCCGATTAAAAGTATGATTTTTCATGGGTCCAATCACTGGTTCTTAAAATACCTGTTACTGAATATGGTAAAATGAGTTGGTAACTCTTAATTCAACGCTCCAGTTTTGGGTTTGGCCTGGTTGGTTAATCCGTTTATATTGTGTCTATTGAGATTGGATTCTCAAAATATGTAAGTTATATATATACCTCATCGTCATTAGTTTAGAAATGGTGTACATTTGTTGTAAATTTTGGCTGTTGTTGGCGGGATAGCTACTTTAAACGTTTGGAAATGAATGTAATGATGCAGGCGCTAGCATTAGTAATACAACTGGCTGTATATGGTAGTTTTGTAATACAACTGGCTGTATATGGTAGTTTGGTAATACAACTGGATGTATATGGTAGTTTGATAATACAACTGGCTGTATATGGTAGTTTGGTAATACAACTGGCTGTATATAGTAGTTTGATAATACAACTGGCTGTATATGGTAGTTTGGTAATACAACTGGCTGTATATGGTAGTTTAGTTATACAACTGACTGTATATGGTAGTTTGATAATACAACTTCCTGTATATGGTAGTTTGGTAATACAGCTGGTTGTATATGGTAGTTTAGTAATACAACTGGCTCTATATGGTAGTTTGATAATACAACTGGCTGTATATGGTAGTTTAGTAATACAACTGGATGTATATGGCAGTTTAGTAATAAAATTGGCTGTATATGGTAGTTTGATAATACAACTGGCTGTATATGGTAGTTTGGTAATACAACTGGCTGTACATGGTAGTTTGGTAATACAACTGGCTGTATATGGTAGTTTGGTAATACAACTGGCTGTATATGGTAGTTTGGTAATACAACTGGCTGTATATGGTAGTTTGGTAATACAACTGGCTGTATATGGTAGTGTGTGTAATTTAGGAATCCAGTAAATAGTTGGAAGTGTTTTGTTTTGATGTTAGACAACACCAACCTAGCATGCGGTTCTCAGAATTCTATGCGTGGTAATAAAAGCACACTAATTAGGCTGAACTGGAGTATACAAATTAGTGTTCGGTAGCTTCAGAACTAAAACGTTGATGTAAGCGTAAAATAATAATTATATAAGTAATTGCCTTATTAGCAGGCATTAAAACAAAATGTGTTATGAAATTCTTGGATTCTCGATTTCACAAAACAAAAATCTAAATAAATCTCGAAGGAAGTAAAGCGGGGTTAGTTGTATAACAGTTAATACGGTTGTTGATCTATGAATTCTTGCAGTTAGAAGGGGAGTTCATGTTACATGTTACATGTTTTCTGTGACACCATTTTATAATAAAATACCCCATAGATTGGGCGACCTAAGCACGACATGCACCAAGCTCGTTCCTTGAATTGGGGTGTAACGGTATACCAACAGAAACAGGCTATATGGCACCAACAGGAATGAACATTCCAGGCCCACTCTCCATTTACATCTAGGTAAAAATATGCAGAATTGGCTGTAACAAGATGGACCAAGTGAGGACAACTCACCAAGAGAGAATCAAGAATATATCATTTTACAAGTTTATATACAACAAAGATGAATATATATATACAAATGAATAACACTGGCAAAGTTGAAATATCAAAGCTTTAAAATTTTGAAATACATGTTATCTGCATCATCACGGAATCACAGTCTTAACTTATGTATAATGATCGGTTTTAAACAAACTGAGTATCTGTGCTAAATTAGTGGACTCCAGTCAACCAAAAACAAAAACAACCACAAATAAACAATAATTGCAAAGATGGATAAAAGGCAAGAAATGACATCACAAACATAAAATGATTGACAATAGTACTATCGCTTTGGAACCGGTCAGTGGCAAAAAAGGTCGCTGGGAATTTAAACCAGGATTTAGAGTCACCAAACCGCACTCTTACCCTGTTGTCATCCCAGTTAAACGATACAGTGTACATATAGAAAACCCCGACATCATATATTCTCTAACAAACTAGGCAGCATTAATAGGCAATATAAGTATAACACAAAGACGCTCATGTATATATGAATACAAAATAAAGCATAGCAAGACACAAAGCAAGTCCTGAATGACTTGGCAGAAGCCAGAGCAACACGAGAATAAATCAATAACCAACAAGACACGGTTAGATCATTATTACAGCCATTATCACATTCACTGTCTCATTCTATATTCCATTTCACATCACATGCTACATCAATCACTATTAAACTGTTTATTTTATTTATTTTAAACAAGTCATCCGAAACATTCATAAATCTACGGAATGGTTTAGTTTCGTTTTCACTGGTTTACGCATTAAGTTAATGCCACTATTGCTGATTATCATAATGATATTTATTATCACATTCATTATGACATTCATTGCCATATTTATTCTATCGTTCATTATCATATTCATCAACGGCTTCATCCGCAGATTCATTATCACATTCATTTTAACTTTCATTATCATATTCATCATGACATTCATTATCAGATTCATTATAACATTTATTATCACATGTATTATAACATTTATTATACAATCCATTATAACATTCATTATGACATTCATTATCATATTCATCACCGCATTCATCATCACATTCATTATCATATTCATCACCACATTCATTATCACATTCATTATCATATTCATTATCTCGTTCATATATAGTACATTCTACATCACATTTATTGCCAATTACATAAACAATATTACATACTACATCACAGTCTACATCACATCCATAATCGACATTACATTCTACATAACAATCTACACCACTTTCATGACCAATATAACATGCTACATCACAGTTTGTATCAAATTCATAATCAACATTACATTCTACATCACAATCTACAACTCATTCATAATCAGTATCACATTCTACATCACAGTCTACATCACATTCATGATCAATTGTACATTGTATTTCACAGTCTACATCACATTCATAAGCAATATTACATTCTACATCACAGTCTACATCACATTCATAATCAATATTACATTCTACATCACAGTTTACATCACATTCAGAATCAATATTACATTCTACATCACAGTCTACATCACATTCATAATCAATATTACATTATACATCACAGTCTACTTCACATTCATAATTAATATTACATTCTACATCACAGTCTACAGAACATTCATAATGAATATTACATTCTACATCACAGTCTACAGCACATTCATAATGAATATTACATTCTACATCACAGTCTACATCACATTCATAATCAATATTACATTCTACATCACAGTCTACAGCACAGTCGTAATCAATATGACATTCTACATCACATTTTACAGCACAGTCATAATCAGTATTACATTCTACATCACAGTCTACACCACAGTCATAATCAATATTACATTCTTCATCACAGTCTACAGCACATTCATAATCAATATTACATTCTACATCACAGTCTACAACACATTCATAATCAATATTACATTCTACATCACAATCTACAGCACATTCATAATCAATATTACATTCTACATCACAGTCTACAGCACATTCATAATCACTATTACATTCTACATCACAGTCTACAGCACATTCATAATCACTATTACATTCTACATCACAGTCTACAGCACATTCATAAGCAATATTACATTCTACATCGCAGTCTACAGCACATTCATAGTCATTATTACATTCTACATCGCAGTCTACAGCACATTCATAATCAATATTACATTCTACATCACAGTCTACAGAACACTCATAATCAAATATTACATTCTACATCGCAGTCTACAGCCCAGTCATAATCAATATTACATTCTACATCACAGTCTACAGCATAGTCATAATCAATATAGCATTCTACATCACAGTCTACAGAACACTCATAATCAAATATTACATTCTACATCGCAGTCTACAGCCCAGTCATAATCAATATTACATTCTACATCACAGTCTACAGCATAGTCATAATCAATATAGCATTCTACATCACAGTCTACAGCACAGTCATAATAAATATAACATGCTATATCACAGTCTACATCACATTTATAACCAATATTATATTCTACATCACAGTCTACATCACATTCATAATCAATATTACATGCTATATCACAGTCTACATCACATTTATAACCAATATTATATTCTACATCACAGTCTACATCACATTCATAATCAATATTACATGCTACATCACAGTCTACATCACAGTCGACATCACAGTCTATATCAAGTTGGATATACCTGCGACACACGAACATACTCCATGCACGTTCGCTTGGTTGTTCGGCCTTTATAAACGTATATATTTACAGACGGTCTAGTCAAGTTAAAAAAAAGAAAGAAAAGGATGAGTGTCGAATTAGCGGGGTGGTTCCCCCTGGGGCTCGACCTATGTCTTACCGTCAGAGGTAGTCAACTGCTTTAGGCTCAGTGGAATTGATCATTGATAAACCCACCGTGCTACGGCTCACCTGACTATTTCACAACTAAAATAACGTATTTATATAAGCAGTACCACGTGATCAGGTCGGCTAAATATATCACATATTAGATACCGACCATTTTGATTTGGTTGGGGGTGGGGGGAGGTGTGGGGAGGAGGGGTGGGGCTGGGATTTTTCCTGGAAAAATATTCTGGCCCTTGAATTGCTGAAAAAAATATCCTGGCTCTGACTTGAAGGAAAAATCTGGCTGTGAGTCCAATTAGAGGGGGAAAGAAATCTGGCTCCCTCTTCAATCTATATGATAAATGTAGATCTACTTCAACAGCCACTGGATTCAACTTGGACATTTAACCACAATCTGGCTACATCCACAACTTCTGCTCAGAAGTTTTTCGAAATCGCCAGTTGAAATGAGTTGTAGAAGACATAGTATTCATGGTTGTAATAAATGTGATGTACATAGATCATGGTAGTAATACTTATGGTATACATTAGTCATGGCGGTTATAAATGTGGTATACGCTGGCAATGGTGGTAGTAAATGTGTTGTATAAAGTGTTATAAAGTGATCATGGCAGTAATTTGGTATACATTGAGTATGGTAGTAATGAACATGATATTCATATAAAGTCATGGTTATAATTAATGTGGTATATATGTCATGGTTGTAATAAGGTTATTATGTTTTGATAATTCGTTTTATGAACCCTCCTACGACAAAACGGAATTATGTATTTTATTTTTCCATAGGGAATTTGATAGTTTTTTTTTTAGATTTTTTCGCTTCCTCCTACAGCTATTCTCTGTTTTGATGGTTTTTAAAACAAATAATATAAAATAATGGCCTATATGTGATATACATTGGTCATGGTAGTATGTAAATATTGCAAACCTGTGAGGGTGACAGTGAATATTTGTCAACCTTCTAAGGCTATTTATTTTATTATACTGAAAAATATGTTTGAAAAAGATATTTGGTTCTGCTAAATATTCCTTTCAAATAAAACATGAGAAAACATGGTTACTTCTCTCTGTTCAAAATCACTATTCTCAGCACCTAGAAAATATGTTTTGGCGGATGGTTCTTCGTGTTCTTTCGGAATCTTCAGCTGTGAACTCACGAGTTGACAAATCATCTTCAGAAAGTTGTGCAAACTGTGTCAGTCATTTTAGTAAATGTTCACTGATTTTCATTTGCGTATGTATACATACACTGTTCAGCATAGGACATCTCAATACATAATTACAAACTTGTTTTAACTTCACAATCATTAGACAGTTATTATACTGAAGTGATATTACAAAAAATACTATCATTCAGTGACTCACTCCATGGAGACATTACAAGCGATATGAGATATTACAAAAATGTGAAAATAACAGTCTATGGACATTTAACATGGGTGTTTGACATGAGGTATATTATTAATAAATATGGTATCAGTGGTAATGGTAGTAATACATGTAATATGCATAGCTCATGGTAGTAATACATGGGGTATTCAGTGGTCATGATAGTAATGAATGGGGTATTCAGTGGTCATAGTAGTAATAAATGTGGTATTTAGTCTTAGTAGTCATGGTAGTACTAAATGCGATATACAATGGTCATGGTAGTAATACTTGCAATATACAGTGGCCATGGTAGTAGAAAAAGAGGTAAAGAGTAGCCATGATAGTTATACATGTGATGTACTTTGGACATGTTAGTAATCAATGTGGTATGCAGTGGTCATGTAGTATTACAAAAAAACTTGTGAGATGGACTTTGTGAATATCATCTACAAGTAAGTGGACTTAAGAAGCAACTTCAGCCACATGCAATACCAGGTTATAGACAAAGCTATGCGCTATATACCAGTGTTAATAAGAATGGTATGGAACATGGTAGTCATTGCCCAGTACAAGACAATCCCCTACACCACCAAACAAAACATCCAATTAATTCATAATTTAGAAGAGCAAAAGGGGCTCACATAGAAAGCAGACAAGTACAAGCATAAGTAAATATTAAAACCAGCACATGAAGTTCTATCCACCAAATATGGAAAGAACCATAATAGGAAGATGAGTACTTCACAAACTTCTTGACAAGTCCACATAGTGTAATTGTCTAAACTGCCGTTAGTAAAACACGCTTTAATATTATTACAGGCCAAAACTGTAGTATTTTCCCTAGTGAATGTTTTTTGAATAAGAGGAATAAGCTTGTCTTTGATAAGGTGATATGGTAAGGTTGTATATAGTGTAGAGAAGTCATAAGTGCTAATAGATGAAGCTTGACGTTTATTGCAAATTTTATCAAGAACGTCTCCTGAATTTTTAATAGACCAAAACAAATTAATCCCAGAGTTTTCATAAGTTTTAGCACACTATTGTTTAAAGTGATCTTTAACGGCAGTAAGACAAGAAGTTAAAAGTTTGGAGATGTTTGTGGTGGTGCAGGCACTAGAATTCGAAATAAAGCGGGCCTTATACGGATGTTTATGTAATTTAGGGATCCGGTACATAGTTGTCAGTTTGTTCTGCTTTTTGTCTACCCCAGCCTTAAAAGTATTGCACCGAGTGATGTGTGTGGAAACAACATCATCCTGGAGTATACGAATTAGTGCTACATAGTTCCAGAGATAAACCATTGACGTAATGTAGGCGTCAAACAAAAGTACATTATTAGCTGCATTATCAGCAGGAACAAAAACAAATTTATTTTGAAATTCTTTAAATTACGAAAGGAAAACCAAGGTCTCGGAGGAAATAAAGACGGGTTAGCATTAAAATGTTAATACGCTTATCTATAATTTTAAAAATTGACTTTTTCCAAGTAGAAAGAGAGTTTGGTTCCGCATCATTCATAAATCTACAAAATGTTTTAGTTTCGTTTTCACTGTTTTACGCATTATGTTAATGTCAGATTCATTATAACATTTCTTTTGACATTTTTTATAACATTCATAATAACATTCATGATGGCATTCATTATCACGTTCATTATCATATTTATTATAATATTTATTATAAAATTCATTATAACATTCATTATGACATTCATTAGCATATTCATCAACGCATCATCACATTCATTATCACATTCATTATCACATTCATTATAACATTTATTATAATATTTATTATAAAATTCGTTAAAACATTCATTATGACATTCATTAGCATATTCATCATCGCATCATCACATTCATTATCACATTAACTATCACATTTATTATCTCATTTATTATAACATTCATAATAGCATTTATTGTCTCATTCATTATAGCATATATTTATCTCATTCATTATCTCATTCATATATAGTACATTCTACATCACAATCTACACCACTTTCATAACCAATATAACATGCTACATCACCGTTTGTATCAAATTCATAACCAATATTACATTCTACATCACATTCATAACAAATAGCACATTCTACATCACATGTATTACCACATTCATAATCAATATTACATACTACATCACAGTATATAACACATTCATAATCAATATAACATTGTATATCACAGTCTACATCACATTCATAACCAATATTACATTCTAGTCACAGTCTACATCACATTCATAACCAATATTACATTCTACTTCACAGTCTATATCACATCCTTAATCAATATTACATTCTACATCACAATCTACACCACTTTCATAACCAATATAACATGCAACATCACCGTTTGTATCAAATTCATAATCAACATTACATTCTACATCACATACTACAACACATTCATAATCAGCATTACATTCTATATCACATTCTACAACACATTCATAACCAATATAACATGCAACATCACCGTTTGTATCAAATTCATAATCAATATTACATTCTGCATCACATTCTACAACACATTAATCATCAATATTACATTCTACATCACAGTATACATCACATTCATAATCAGTATTACATGCTACATTACAGTCTATATCAAGTTGGCAATTCCTCCCACACACGAACAACCTCTATGCGGTTTCATTTGGTTCTTCAGTCTTTATTAACATACTGTCTAGACAAATTAAATAAGATAAAAATAAATAAATAAATAAAAAGATGAGTTTCGATTTAACGGGGTGGTTCCCCTGGGGCTCGACCGAGGTCTTGCCGTCAGAGGTAGTCAACTGCTTTAGGCTCAGTGGAAATGATCATTGATTAATCCACCGCGCTACGGCTCACCTGAGTATTTCACAACTACAATATCGTATTTATATAAGCGTTAATATACCACGTGATCAAGTCAGCTAAATATATCACATATTAACAGTAATGATTCACATATTTTAAGAAGAAGAACGATTTTTTTTATATATTACTGATTGACCGTTGGTGTTTTGTTTGTAAGACCCTAGAAAACATTACGCTAAAATATTGCTATTACGATCCGCCCTGGATTTATTTAGAATCTAAAGTAAAACTTGTTTTAGCCCCGTGTGGTTTCCGGGGGCCCCCGTTTGGTCACGGGGCAAAGAATAGGACCACTGCAGATCCCTTGGGAGGGGTAGGCAGAGGGGTAGAATCCCCCCAAATTCATGTTCATTTTATCATTTTTTGTTCATGTTCATTAAAGGTCTTCATCATGATCCCTGCATTGTTTCAGGTGCTATCTCGCTCGCATCAAAAGAGCAGTGGCAGAAAAACAATAACGTGGCTCCAGCGTAAATGGAGTTTCTACGATAGAATTTGCAGCAACTCTGCAATTCAGGGTGAGAAGGTTCTAGGCCCATTTTCCATATTTTATCTCAATGTACATGGAAGATGAGCCTGGCATGTTCATGCCTTTAGGCGTCATATAACCTTTTCATGTGTTGGTGCGCCTTAAAACCCCAATTCAATAAACTTGTTTTATTTCAATAAGTCATCCGAAACATTCTTAAATCTTCAAAATGTTTTAGTTTCGTTTTCACTGGTTTACGCATTAAGTTAATGCCACTATTGCTGATTACCATAATGATATTATTATCACATATATAATGACCTTCATTATCATATTCATTATAGCATTCATTATCATATTCATCCACGTATTCATTCTCAGATTCATTCTCAGATTCATTATCACATTCATTTTGATTTTCATTATCATATTTATCAACTCATTCATTATCATATTCATTATCATATTCATCAACGCATTCATCATGACATTCATTATCAGATTCATTATAATATTCGTTATCACATTCATTATCACATTCATTATCATTATCTCATTTATTATAACATGCATTATGGCATTTATTGTCTCATTCGTTATAGCATATATTATCACATTCATTATCTTATTCATATATAGTACATTCTACATCACAGTTTACATCATATTCATAACAAATAGCACATTCTACATCACACTTATTTCCACATTCATAACCAATATTACATACTACATCACAGTCTACATCACATCCTTAATCAATATTACATTCTACATCACAATCTACACCATTTTCATAACCAATATAACATGCAACTACACCGTTTGTATCAAATTCATAATCAACATTACATTCTACATCACAATCTACATCACATTCATAATCAATATTACATGCTACATTACAGTCTATATCAAGTTGGCAATTCCTCCCGCACACGAACAGCCTCTATGCGGTTTCACTTGGGTCTTCGGTCTTTATTAACATACTGTCTAGACAAATTAAATAAGATAAAAATAAATAAATAAATAAAAAGATGAGTTTCGAGTTAGCGGGGTGGTTCCCCTGGGGCTCGTCCGAGGTCTTGCCGTCAGAGGTAGTCAACTGCTTTAGGCTCAGTGGAAATGATCATTGATAAACCCACCGCGCTACGGCTCACCTGAATATTTCACAACTAGAGTAACGTATTTATATAAGCGTTAATATACCACGTGATCAGGTCAGCTAAATATATCACATATTAACAGTAATGATTCACATATTTTAAAAAGACGAACGATTTTTTTTTATATATATTACTGATTGACCGTTGGTGTTTTGTTTGTAAGACCCTACAAAACATTATGCTAAAATATTGCTATTACGATCCGCCCGGGATTTATTTAGAATCTAAAGTTAAATTTTATTTATTTCAACAAGTCATCCGAAACATTCATACATCTTCAAAATTATTTAGTTTCGTTTTCACTGGTTTACGCATTAAGTTAATGCCACTATTGCTGATTATCATAATGATATTTATTATCACATTCAGAATGACCTTCATTATCATATTCCTTCTAGCATTCATTATCATATTCATCAACGTTTTCATTCTCAGATTCATTATCACATTCATTTGATTTTCAGTATCTTATTCATTCTACCATTCATTATCATATTCAACAACGCATTCATCCTCAGATTCGTTTTCGCATTCATTTGAATTTTCATTCTCATATTCATCAACGCATGAATCAAGGCATTCATCATGACATTCATTATCAGATTCATTATAGCATTTATTATAATATTTATTATAAAATTCATTATAACATTCATTATGACATTCATATTCATCAACGCATCATCACAGTCATTATCACAGTCATTATCTCATTCATTATCACATTCATTGTCTCGTTTATTATAAAATGTATTATGACCTTTATTGTCACATTCATTATAACATATATTACCATATGCATTATCTCATTAATATATAGTACATTTTACATCATAGTCTACATCACATTCATAACCAATAGTACATTCTACATCACGTTCATTATCACATTCGTACGTAACCAGTAGTACACACTACATCACAGTCTACATCAGATGCATCATCAATATAACATTCTACATCACAATTTACATCACTTTCATAACCAATATTGCATGCTACATCACAGTTTGTATCAAAAACATAATCAAGATTACAGTCTACAGCACATTCATAATCAATATTACATTCTACATCACAGCCTACAGCTCATTCATAATCAATATTACATTCTACATCACAGTCTACATCACATTCATAATCAATATTACATTCTACATCACAGTCTTCATCACATTCATAATCAATATTACATTCTACATCACAGTCTACATCACATTCATAATCAATATTACATTCTACATCACAGCTCTACATCACATTCATAATCAATATTACATTCTACATCACAGTCTACATCACATTCATAATCAATATTACATTCTACATCACAGTATACATCACATGCATAATCAATATTACATTCTACATCACAGTCTACATCACATTCATAATCAATATTACATTCTACATCACAGTCTACATCACAGTCATAATCAGTATTACATTCTACATCACAGTCTACATCACATTCATAATCAATATTACATTCTACATCACAGTATACATCACAGTCATAATCAGTATTACAGTCTACATCACAGTCTACATCACATGCATAATCAATATTACATTCTACATCACAGTATACATCACATGCATAATCAGTATTACATTCTACATCACAGTCTACATCACATTCATAATCAATATTACATTCTACATCACAGTATACATCACATGCATAATCAATATTACATGCTACATCACAGTCTACATCACATTCATAATCAATATTACATTCTACATCACAGTCTACATCACATGCATAATCAATATTACATGCTACATCACAGTCTACATCACATTCATAATCAATATTACATTCTACATCACAGTCTACATCACATGCATAATCAATATTACATGCTACATCACAGTATACATCACATTCATAATCAATATTACATTCTACATTCCTACCACACACGAACAGCCTCTGTGCAGTTTCACTTGGTTGTTCGACCTTTATAAACGTATATATGTACAGACCGACTAGTAAAATTAAAAAGAAAAAAGAAAAAAAAAGATGAGTGTCGAGTTAGCGGGGTGGTTCCCCTGGGGCTCGACCGAGGTCTTACCGTCAGAGGTAGTCAACTGCTTTAGGCTCAGTGGAATTGATCATTGATAAACCCACCGCGCTACGGCTCACCTGAGTATTTCACAACTAAACGTACTTATATTAGCGTTAAAACTTACACCACGTGATCAGGTCAGCTAAATATATCACATATTAACAGCAATGATTCACATGTTTTAAGAAGACGAATGAAAATAAAAAGATAATGATTGACCGTTGGTATTTATAAATCATTAAACTAAAATATTGGTATTGCGATCGCCCGGGAACTATTTAGAACTAATGTTAATCTTGATTTATTTCAATATGGCACTGCTGCTGATTATCATAATGATATTTATTATCACATTCATTATGACATTCATTGTCATATTCATTATATCGTTCATTATCATATTCATCAACGGCTTCATCCTCAGATTTATTTTCACATTCATTTTAACTTTCCTTATCATATCTATCAACGTATTTGTCATGGTATTAATTATCATATTCATCAACGCAATCATCATCGAATTAATTATCATTTTCATCAAGGCATTCATCCTGACATTCATTATCAGGGTCATTATAACATGTATTATAACATTTATTATAAAATTCATTATTAACATTCATCATGCCATTCATTATCAGAGTCATTATAACATTTATAATAAAATGTATTATAATTCATTATGGCATTCATATGACATTCCTTATCATATTTATCATCGCATTCATTATCATATTCATCAATTCATTCATCCTCAGATTCATTTACACATTCATTTGACTTTCATTATCGTATTTAGCAACGCATTCAACCTCATATTCATTATCATATTCATCAACGCATTCATCATGAAATTCATTATCGGAGTCATTCTAACATTTATTATAACATTTATTATGAAATTCATTATGACATACATTATCTTATTCATCAACGCATTCATTTTCACGTTCATTTTCACTTTCATTATCACAGTCATTATGACATACATTATCACATTCATCATCACTTTCATTATTACATTCATTATAACATGCATTACAACATTCATTATCATAGTCATTATGATATTCATTATTACATTCATTATAACATGCATTACAACATTCATTATCATAGTCACTATCACATGCATCATGACATTCATTATCATATTCATTATAACATTCATTATCATATTCATTATAACATTCCTTGTCTTATTCAGTATCACATTTCTTTTCACATTCGAGTCGAATTCAGTATGACATTCATTATCGTATTCATCAACGCATTCATCATCACATTCATTGTAACATATATCATCACTTTCATTATGTCATTCATTATCACATTCATTATCACATTAATTAACACATTCATTATAACATTCATTATAACATTCGTTATGACATTCGTTATTATATTCATCAACGCATTCAGCATCTCATTCACCGTAACATTTATTGTCACGTTCATTATCACATTCATTATCATATTCATTATCACATTCATTATCAAATTCATTATCATATTCATTATTACATACATTATAGCTTTCATGATGGTGAAATTGCTATGTTTAACTCATTAGAACTCCAATATTGCTTTACTGATTTCAATAAACTACCACTCATTTTCTTAGTTAAGTTATTTCCAATCCAACTATATAACTTTCACAGCAACTTTTTCAAATATATACTGAGATTGAACCTTATTCTGGCGTGAGGGGATTTTGGTATAATAAAATAAATATCACATTCATGAGAGGGTGATAGTAAGAACAAAACTGTTCTCCCTTCGGACGATAATCATATCCTCAAGGTGAACATTCTTACAATAGCCGTCTCAGTTATGTGATATTTATAAATTACCACATACATAATTATAAACATTATCCTATTGTTTGGGGCGCGCTTGTTTCAGCCAAAGGTTTTTTGGACTTTTAAGATAAAATTAATCTACTAAACTATATAAGTTATATATCAGTGGAACAGACATTTTTAGTGGTAAATAAAAATACCTTTATTTCAAAATCGGTTGAGAAATAAAAATTTCATGTGCGAAAGTTGATTTTGATGGGTCATTTTCAATGCAAAATTCTGCTGCATGAAAAATTTGAAAAATATATTTTTTTAGATTTTTTATTCAAAAATAGTTTTAAATTGTTGGATATTAGTACATTAAGACACCCTAAAAGTTTTATAACAAAATATCAAGTTTTACTGAAGTTATTTGACATTTTGTAATTTTCTGCTGTCCCACCAACAAGGAATTTACATAGGAAAAGCCCCATCAAAAAATCATTTTGGCTGTAAAATATTTATTTCTCAACTGATATTCAAAAGTAAAGTAGTTTTATTTACCACTAAAAATGCCAGTTCTAATGATATATAACTGATGTACGTATTATTTAAATTGCTCGAGTTACTGCAGAAAAACCTTTGGCTGAAACAAGCGCCCCAAACAATAATCATCATCCCAGTCATTATTACATTCATTATCAAATTCATGATCACATTAATTATCCCATTCATTATCCCAGTCATTATCATATTCATTATCGATTATACATAACAACATTCATTATAACATTTATCACATTCATTATTACATTTTTTATCATATTCATTATCACAGTCATTATCACATTCATTATCACATTAATTATCACATTCATTAGAACATGTATTATCGCACTCATTATAACATTTATCACATTCATTATTACATTCTTTATCACATTCATTAGCATATTCATTATGCCATTCATTATAACATTTAGTATCACATTCATAATCATATTCATCATCATGCACATTCATTATACCATTCATTATAACATTTGTTATCATATTCGTTATCGATTATACATAAAAACATTCATTATAACAATTAGTATCACATTCATAATCATATTCATCATCACATTCATTATACCATTCATTATAACATTTGTTATCATATTCATTATCGATTATACATAAAAACATTCATTATAACATTTACTATCACATTCATTATCACATTCATTATAACATTCATTATACCATTTATTATCACTCCATACTCCCTTCGTAGCTCAACACACAGACAAGAAGTTTCATCTTTAACGGTAGATAACAAAAAGTATTAGAAAAATAGAAAAGTTAGAAAAAAATATTAAGGAACGTGTACAACTGCCATTTCATATTCTTCTAGGCCGAACCATTTCGGTTACCGTAGCCGCTCCTGTGTGCTAGACCCAACCGACACAGCTTCAGGCTATCGTAGGAACTATTTATAGTTGCAACTCTAACTTTATATGGAGAAGGATGCTGGCTCCGGCTTGAAGGTTACCAAGTCGGGTGCCTCAGGTATAGTAGCTGGCATTGAGTTCCGCAGTGGTACTGTGGAAAAGCTGTATCGTGTTTAAGGCATCTGTAGATGTGATCTGTCTCAGCTTCCTCGAGTGATGTGCACGTGTGCGTGCAAATGCAGGTGATAGATATGGATCAGCTGGTATGTCTACTAGATAGCTGAGTATGTTAAAGAGTATGTTCAACTGAATCTTAACTCGCCTGGATGAGGTAGAGCGGATAGTTACCCTTCGGATGACCAACATTTTAATCATGATGTATTTAGATGCAATATTTGAAGTATATTTCAAATGTAAATGAAAGGATTTGTAAGAAGTATAGCTTACAGATACTATTTAGAGACATGTATATTGGCAGGTTAATTGGTGTTTTTGACGGATAGGGCTGAGCACAGACCTAATAACAAATATATTGGACACTACGAAAATTATCTAAATTTCAGGTGGCACAGTGCGAAAATTTCACAAATTTTATATTTTCCAACTTTAAACACACACATATCATGACAAGTTTTATAGATACAAGTTTCATTCATGTCAAATCCCGTCACAATTTTTCTTTCCAATGGTAGTATTTTTCTTTATTAATATGTCTATGGGCAGAAAAAAAAAAAGATTCTCGGGTCAATGAAGAAGAAGGGTAAATTAGACTTTAAAATGAAGGAACAGAATATGGGCAATATGCTCTTAAATGCCTTGTGGAAGACCGTGAACTCATTGGTTAGGTCCATTCCGAGACAATTATCCGTACTTACAACCTCTTTGCTTTGAGTTTATTTGTATCTTTGTCCGTGACGTTTCCTCTATTTCTAAGTTGCAGAAGTAGTTGAAGATTAATACCATATTTGAAAATGTTGAATTATCATTACTTTTCTGTTGTATATATAGGGAAACTCATTTCTAACGCGTTAGAAAATCGGGAGTAACGCCTTAGAAATTTAGGGGTAACGCGTCACTTTTCTAACGCGTTACTTTTGGGACTTATAAATGAGACGAACCGCCACTCATATGTATGATCACTTTTACCAGTTTTCTTTTTTATATTATAAATAGTATAATATAGATACTCTGCTTTTACCGAGGCCTGGTAAGTAATTAAATTTTCCAATCATGTTTTCTTTACTGCAGTATTACTTTAAACAAAGTCTAAAATTGTTACATCTAGTCACAGACATATTAATAAACAGAAAGGAAACTTCCTTTCTTAACCTGAATGAAGTAACCAAAATATCACGTGGCACCTTAACTTATCCTTCTATATCCTCTCTCAATTATTCACTGATTTTGTTGAGAATACATTCAAAAGATTCATATTGAATAGCAAAACTTATAATAATTTATGTTTATTAAATAAGAAATTGTATAAAAACATGTTTAAAGTTAAAAATATCATCATTTTTCGCTTTTCTCTTAAAAATCAAGGTTTTGATATAACGTTAGTCAAGGTTTCCGTCAAACTCGTTGTTTGCTCTAAATGTAAGTGAAAGAAAAATACTACCATTGGAAATAAAAATAAATTTGTGATGGGATTTGGAATGAATGAAACTTGTATCTATAAAACTCTTCATGATATGAGTGTTTAAAGTTGGGCAATAATTTGTGAAATTTTCACACTGTGCCACGTGAAATTTAGATAATTTTCGTAGTGTCCAATCTATTTGTTATTAGGTCCGTGATCTAATGTACGGTATTAAATAATAGTTGGTTTATTTACTTCTTCTTCTTCTTCTTCCGTTACTGTGCAGGACTCCTCTGGAGCATACTCGCACATTGTGAACTATGTACACGTGAGGGAGGGTCGGTAGTGCAGTTAAAAACAGGTTAAAAACAGGTTAAAAACATCTTGTAACTGGTCACTCCGTCATAGCAACCATCCTCGTCTGGAACACTTCGAGGGATGGTGCGTCGATGAGGCTGACTGGGAGGGAGTTCCATAATCTGATGCCGGACGGGAAGAAGGAGTCACGGTAGCTATTCACCGTAGTAAACGGTTGAAGAAACCTGCTAGCATGTCCTCTGGTATTGGCGCCGGTAGGGTGGAAATATGGTACAATCGGGATTTCCACCAGCTGGTGTACAATGCGGTACATCATAGCAGCTTTGGCATGCTGTCTACGTGTCTGGAGGTCCTTCCATTCCAAGTGCTGAAGCATGGTGGTGACACTGCTCGTTCGGCTGTAGTCTCCAATGACAAAACGAGCAGCCCTGCGTTGTACTGCTTCAACCTTGGTGATGCTGGACTTCGTAGATGGATCCCATACTGTTGACGCATATTCTAGTTGTGGTCTAACAAGGGATTTGTAGCAAGTGGACTTAACTTCCTTGGGGCATGAGGATAGGTTTCTTCGAAGGAACGCTGTTGTGTTGTTTGCCTTCTTCGTGACAGCATCAATGTGTGGGTTCCATGATAACTTACTGTCTATGGTAACTCCCAAATATTTAGTCTTTGATGTCATCTGCAGTTGCTTGCCATGTATAGAATAGGTGGCAGGAATAAAACGCCTCTTGTTTGTGACTCTCAAAACCGCACATTTGTCGGGATTAAATGCCATCTGCCAGTCATCTTCCCATTGCTGAAGGTGATCAAGGTCTGATTGTAGCTTCTTGGCGTCTTCATCGGAGTTGATAATCCGGTACAGCATGCTGTCATCAGCAAAAAGGCTGACCTTGGACTCAACTCTCGATGGTAGGTCGTTTATGTACACCAGGAAGAGCAGTGGTCCCATGACTGTACCTTGAGGAACTCCAGAAGTAACTGGAGCAGACTGAGAAGATTGTCCTTCTAGTACCACTTGTTGCGATCGATCAGCAAGGAAGCTCTTTATCCATTCCAGGGTCTTGTCTCGAACACCGTAATGATGAAGTTTGGCAGCAAGACGCTCATGGGGGACCTTGTCAAAGGCTTTACTGAAGTCCAGTAGTATGACATCCAGCTGCTGTTTGTTGTTAAGGCCTGATGCTAGATCCTGGAGTGTGGTGATTAGCTGGGTTTCACAGGACCTCTTCTTCCGGAAGCCATGCTGTCTGTCTGTCAATATGCTGTGCTTCTCGAAGAAGGTGATCAGGTGGCTATGGACAATGTGTTCCATGACTTTGCAGCAGATGGAGGTGAGGGAGACAGGTCTATAGTTTGATGCTGTGTTCCTATTTCCTTTCTTGAATAATGGCGTGACAAAGGCACCTTTCCAGTCATCTGGAGTCTGACCTTGGTTCAGTGAAGCCTGAAAGATGAAAGTCAATGCTGGTGTAATGGAGGTGGCCATTTCCTTGAGGAATCTAGAGGAGATCTGATCAGGGCCAGTGGCTTTGTAGGGATTCAGTCCAAGTAAGAGCTTCAATACGCCTTCCTCTGTTACATGGATGGGAGGGGCAGTAGGAGTGTGACTCTGTCCAAGCTGAGGCATGTGGGTCCTGTTCTCCCTGGTGAACACTGATGAAAACTGCTCGTTCAGTATATCTGCTTTTTCCTTCGGGTCCGAATGGGTTGAGCCATCCTTCTTCAAGGGTGAAACGCCTGTCCCATCACACTTCTTGCTCTTCACAAAGGAAAAGAGCTTCTTAGAGTTGCCCTTATCGCTTACAAGGTCACTGACATATTCGTTGTAGGTTGTCCGACATGTAGACTGAGTGTCTTTCTGGATGGTGCGGTATCTCTCCCAATCTTGAGGACGATTAGTAAGTCTGGCCTTCTTGTAAGCCCTGTGTTTCCTCCTGGACAGTCTGTGGATCTTCCGGTTACACCATGGTTGGTTGAACCGTGATGATGTCATCTTGGATGGTACATGTGACGTAATGGTCTCAATGCATTTCTGTTTGAAGATTGACCATAGACTGTTGATTGGGGTAGATAGGCTGTTTACATGTTGATTGACAAATTGTCTCTTACATTCTCATATAGTGTCTCACATTGAATAGTTTGTTATTAGGTCTGTGAGTATGATCATTTGTTTTCAGTGTCTTTTTTGTCATTTGGATGCGAAATTCAAATCCATTAAAAACAAAATCAGCTTGGTCCCGCGACATTTGATTCTAAAAATAGACCGGGCTGATCATTTGCCCAGACCGGAAGTTTTAGTTGACACTTGTCTGTGGGACAGATTCACTTCAAATTATTATCGGAATTTAGTGCCAGAAATTCAAAATGGATTAGTAAAACTACGCTGAAGGAACTAAAACTATCAGGTAAGGCCATTGCTATACATATATTATTGTAATTATATGCAGATAAATTTAAAATAGGGTCGGAACCGCGTTTCAGTTTTGTGTCAACTTCAAAATTTCTTGTCAAAGTTTTGAAACAGGTGTGTCCGAAGGTGTACAATAACATGTGAGGTTTTATGCATGTTCTGCAATTTAGCAAGGTGCGTATGGACGTATATGCTAAATTCAGATTGAATTGATCGTAAATAAAGTATTATTAAATTGTGTATTATGCGTAGAGAACAGTTACCTGTTGTGTATTGAATTATAGTCTGTTTCAAAATACGGACATTTATATTAGAAACTGTATACAATTGCTACTGTATTTACCTGAACTTATTTTCTCTGTTATTTTTCAGAAGACAAAGTATTTTTTTCTAGATGCATAAAAGGAACAGTAGAGCCTAAGTGAATTGTATTTCTACACAGTATTTAACTTTGAGGACATGACCTAAATTATGAATGCCAAGAACACAGACAATGTTTGTATACTTTTTTGAGTTAGCCATTTAAAGAGTCACCTTTTGCCTCCTACAATAATAAGATAACAAAAAAATGACACCAAGGCCAACCATAAAAAATTGTTGGTTTGCCGTTTACCTACTTACCCACGAAAAAGGGCACTACCCAAAACTTTTTATAGCAATTATTTAACATTACCTTCAGTATACTTCTCTTTAATTAATTCACCTACATGTACCTAGCTACCTACCCATTTATGAAAACCTGGGCCGAGAAATAGCAAACAAATAATTTGTTAAGAATAGCCCCAACCCGTTTTCCGGCAGTTAAATGAACAACTTTCTACTGACAATATCAGTGCCTGTAATAGTTGATTGATTAATTGGGTATATTTCTCTTATGACTAAATTTTTGCAGTGACGTTATAATAAAAAAATAAGTTTGGCATATTTCCGAGGTACTGACAGTGCTCAAAAAATAGGATAGCCCGACGCCCGAGGCTCCTCGAAATCCATTCCAGGCCTGTCTCATTTTGCAGACGAGGAGCCCGTCGGGCCTGTCTAAAAAAAAAATGGATCTCAAGTTCCTCAAGACAAAATACTCCCATGTGTATTGTGAACTGTGAAAACACTTGCAATAAACTAATTAAAATGTGTTATACACACATTGAAACAATAAGAAGTTTGAATATGTTGCCTGGCTTCGTGTCCGCAGTTCAGTTGTCACAACTTTGAGGTCGACAATTGTAGACATAAAACTCATTATTTTGCTATTAGGGTTGTGTTTTCTTTCCTCTTTGATAATAAATACCATTTTTGGCATTGGCATTAAAAAGACATAAATGCATGAAAACAAAATCGTAATTGATGGTATTTTGATTGAAATGTTTGTGAAATTTTCATGACGTAAAAGTGCAGTGTCAGTAGTTCGGATGGTACATAATTTCGGATTTTTTTTTTTTTTTTTTTTACAATAATCGAATAAGAAAAACTGTCCTTTACAAATACATGTTGGTTGAAAGAAAAATAGATATAAAAAATAGATATATGTATAAATACAGATTCATTATTTAAGGTGTAAAGGAGTTCCTGGAATCCTACTTTTAAATGAATTCTAGTCTAGGCCCTGATACCGTATTTTACCTTGTGTATATTTGCACCCGTGTATAGTACACACCCCCCTTCTCGGAGGTCAAAACTGGGGTAAAAAAGTTGTTTCCGTGTATAATACACATCAAAATATTAGTTTTCCTAGATGAACCATTCGATGAAAATAAAAGGTTAAAATTTTATTTTTTAAATCACGATCGCGAAAATTAGCGTACAAAAGAAAACAACACCGGAACAATATAATTACTTCAATCATTAATTGCCAATCTTCAGAGGAGTACCTATCTTGTATCATCTCATCAACTCATCAAAGAGCCGATTATAATGCCGCAGATAATTGTCCGTAATCCGATAATTACATCTACTAAAACCAAACAAAGTCGTTGGTTACAGCAATCCATTACGCCGATTATACTAACATTGTGTATTCATGGGAACCAGTGCTTATCATAAGTGTAATCATACTTGTAACGCGATTTTTCACACAATTTATTGAAGTTTTACAACAAAAATGCAAACATTTATACAAAAACACGCATCATAATACAATTTATTCATTTATAATTCGAATTAAGTCAATATATGAATTATATGAAGCGAGTAAATTACGAAAAAAGTGTGTATTATCGGTATTCACAATTTTCTGTCTCGATGTCTGTTCGTCATCAAGGGGTTTTCCTTCCCAGACATCGATTTTCTGCAAGAAAAAAAAAGTTCTTTTTATTGTTTCCTTATATTGTACGCACCCCTCTTTCGGAAACCGTAAAAGTGGTAAAAAAACTGCGTACTATACAAGGTAAAATACGGTAGTCTAAAAAAACATGATTAAAAATTTGGCTCCAATTTCAGCTCCAGTTTCACCAAGTTGACTCTGATTATTATCGTTTGGCAAAAAGTGTTAATACTCTCCTTTGCATCGGTTATAAATTACTATGTAAACTAATATTATATTCTAACGTATTTAAAACGAAGTCAAGTGTTAAATAAGTCCGCTGAGTGGGGAGCATAAAGTGGTAGCAAAAGGCAAAATATAGTCAGAGGAGGTTCTGAGTTTGATTAATACATACGTAACAAATGTGTGCTATAAAAGTGAATAAAGACACGTTTCCAATATAATTTTTTTTTGGACCTTTCCATTTTAAATCGGGGCCTGTCCACTTTCAGAAGCAACAAGCCCTGGGCCTGTCTCTTAAAATAATTTTCTTTGAGCACTGACTGAGATATTGTCTTTATAAATATGAAAAAGAAAATATTTGAACGTCATTTAAATTAAATATTTCCAGATCGCGGTGATTAAATGTTTCCAGATCGCCGTGGGAGGTCAGGGATTTTTCTAGGCCGAACTTCGGCCCCATCCCAATCCAAAATATCCACAGATTTTCCCAAAATATCGTCAGATTTCAAAATATTGTCAGATTTCAAAATATCCTCAGATTTTCCCAAAAAAGCAAAACAATTTTTTTAAATGTAGCCATAGTTGACAATGTATTTGTTGCAGAGCTGTATAAGAGCTTGATTTTGAAATTATTCCAAACATTTTTAGTGCCTTACTATGTAATATAGTAGGATTATTATTTCCCCCAATTTCTAGATTTCACGCGCATTTTTCCCATTTCAAAAGGCCCCTGGCCCCACTTCCAGAAATGCCTGTGGGTTCAATCCCCAGCTGGGTCTTACCAATACAAAAGACATAAAAATAGTGGTCGGAGTAGCTACCTTGCTTAATGTTCAGTGATATGAAATTCAGAATCGGGATTTAGCCATCCACGGGGCATAGCGGCCCCTTGTAAAAGAGGAGAAAAAAATATTCCTAAAATCTAAAACGACTGAGCTCAACATTGATTTATTGTTGAGACTGTACAATGTGACTGTACTCTGGCATATGTAGCAGAAATCAGCTACCCTAAAAGAACCTATTAACACACCCCGCTTCTAAGTCTTAGGCACCCACCACCTACCACCAGCTTTGGTACCGGTAGTAAAAAAGTGAATTATAAAATATGAATTACAAAAATCTGGAGACAGAGCTAATACTTAACTTGGAATGACAGCCCAACACGATAAACACATAATGATACAGGTAAATACAATCACATAAATACACTGTATGTAACATGTTCACACAGTAGTCAACTTGGTATTTGTAAATAATTATTAAAAAACAAATCGGAAACTGAAATAAAAGCCACCTTTTTGTAAGATGTATTGCTCCTGGGGTCGTTTAATAGGTATTCATAATGGCACTATATAACCAGTCAGTAAACCAATCCCAGACATGAACAATACAAATATACAAATAACTGAATTATCTGGACAGGTACTAAAATATCAGAGATACTGGCAATGTTTGTTTAATGAGACCAGGCTCTTTGTCGACCCTTCATATTAAGTGTGTTCACTGCCTACTCATATCTCTATTGGGATGCAGATGTTTGTGTTTGTATTGGGGACAGCTAGCTGGTCAGCTAACCAAAGTAGAACCTACTGGATATTAGGTAAAGCCCTGACAGTAGTTGAATTGCATAATGATTGTCGAGGAAGTTAAAGAAATTAGTGCCTGGACATTTTAACATACATGTATATCACTTATACATGTACAGGCCAGAAGTATAGTGACTAATTATTACATTTAAGGGTTTACTTAAAAACTGTTTTATTCCATGGTGCAGTAAAAGGACATGTAATAAGGTAATTTCATTTGTTACTCAAATGACGCTTTGCAAATTATGCCGGGCATCCGTTTGTATGTGATCCACGTCCGTACTGTCCGTGCCCGTCAAAAATCAAAAATCACACGATTCGTCACATATGTGGACACGGAACTGATCAATGGATGCTTCCCAACATTTTCTCTACATATAACCGATTTTTCACTGACACGGATACGGACCACGGATCACGTACAAATGGATTCCCGGCTTTACTCTGGTGTTAAACAATTTAACAATTTTAGTGGAGTGCGTGGTCCAGTGGTAGAGCGCCGAACTCCTGATCGAGAGGTCGTGGGTTCGATCCTCCGAGAACTTGTTTCGCAATCGATGTAAAATAAATATGTTTAAAACAAACAATTTAACAAATGCAATGGAATGCAGACATAAAACTATAATATATTAATGATGATTTATTTAACATTCCTTGTTCAAATCAATCTCAGTTGTATTAATAAGAGTTAGAGATAGGATCAAAATGACTTTGAATTAGATAACCTTTGCTCTGTGTTAGGATATGGAGATGATAGCAATTTTGATATCTGGAACTGTTTGATACACAAGTGTATTATATATATACATAATCCATTACATCTGTTTTAATTTTACCCTGAGGCCTAAAAAAAAAAATATGTGTGTTTCCGGTTTCCCGACCGACCCTACTCAGGGCTCCGGAAATATGGTTGCCCGACGCCCCGGGCAAGTGCATTTTGAACTTGTTTCGCAATCGATGTAAAATAAATATGTTTAAAACAAACAATTTAACAAATGCAATGGAATGCAGACATAAAACTATAATATATTAATGATGATTTATTTAACATTCCTTGTTCAAATCAATCTCAGTTGTATTAATAAGAGTTAGAGATAGGATCAAAATGACTTTGAATTAGATAACCTTTGCTCTGTGTTAGGATATGGAGATGATAGCAATTTTGATATCTGGAACTGTTTGATACACAAGTGTATTATATATATACATAATCCATTACATCTGTTTTAATTTTACCCTGAGGCCTAAAAAAAAAAATATGTGTGTTTCCGGTTTCCCGACCGACCCTACTCAGGGCTCCGGAAATATGGTTGCCCGACGCCCCGGGCAAGTGCATTTTGAGTGCGGACAGGTGACCTTTGTAAATCTGGTTGTCCGTCACTTGCCCGATGGACGTTTCATTATTAGGTAAAAATTAAGGGGAAATTTGCCTGGACTGTGAAGTTTGCAGATAATTGCGTAGTAATTAACCACCCGTCACTTTCGCCGCGAGCAATTACTGATAAGTGCCATAAAACTGACCTGTTAAAACTGACCTGTTTTATTCGTTATTTTTAATCCCTCGCACTTGACAGTTTATCAGAAATTGATTGGCTGAGGAATGCTTGGGTGCCAATCTTCAATTGAAGACACGCGGTCTTAAGAATTCATATACCGTGTGAAACATACCCCCGTAACGAGCCCCTCTATGCAGGTAGTAAGTCACGCGCCAGATTAGTGTGAAATGCACATCAGTGTGTAGATGGTGTTGTCGCTTTGTATGTCGGTCGGTGTGTCGTAGGTAATATTCTGTTCAATAATTAATAATCATGATGCAACACTTGACCTAGTACTGTATCCATATTATCCAATCAAATAACCGATGTATTTTTATCAGCCAATGAAACAACTCCCGTTCACTACCACGTAAAGTGAAACAATGGCGATTCAATCATCAAACCAATTTGTAAACAAGTAGGGCAATTAAACGATTATGGCAATTTGACGGCGTTGTATGATGAGCAAAGAGACTATCGACGCATGTCGCTATCTACGCATGTCTTAATGAATAGGTGTGCATCTGTTTTATTTCAAAATGCCATGTTTGTTTTGAATAAATCCGAGATCAATGACGGGAATGGCGTGTTTTTGTTTTGAACTTCAAGTTTGCCATTGTATCGTAGATGTGCTTCGACCTTGGCTAATTTCGATAATTATTCGAAGAATTTCAATTTGGCATCTCAAAAGATATTAACAGAAAAACAACTACAGTACCAGTCAGATTTAGGCATAAACCGTGCTAATAATTTCCAACACATAATATTAATCTACATGAATTATATAACGAAAGTGAAAGTAGGAAAAAAGGTCTGTTTGACCTAATGCATCATTCTTTTTATCTGGTGTAGTCTATAACAAAAGTAAAAGTAGAAAAAAGTTTTGTTCAACCTAATGCATCTTTTTTTTTGTTATCTGCCTGCCCTTTTGTAATTACTGCACTAGGAGCAAGCATCTTGTATATCTTAATTCCATAGGCATTAGCTAGAGTCTACCAATTTGGTACCAGGTTCATCAGTGATGTTATATCCTCGGGGTATCCCCACTGACACCCCACGCCCCCTCTCCCACTGGTGGAGGAAAACACTGATATGTGCATAATGGTAACAACATATAGCTCTGATCCTTCATAATTTAAGTCATTAATTTTACAATGAAATTATGTAAAAAATTATGACAAAAAAACTGTGAGAGAAAAGGATTTAACTTAGCCTGCGGTCATGTGTAGCTTAATTTTGGGGCAAGTGACTTTTGAAATTGGGGCAAGTGACATTTTGGGCAGGGCAAGTGGATTTTGAAAATGCCCTGCTACTTTTTCACCGCTGACCCTAAATATTTTTAGCAAGATGAAAAAAAAAAAAATTACAATCAAACAACAAATATTTTTATTCAAATGATAATTTTATTAGCCAGAGTTGTTAAGCATCTAATCTGGATCCAAACTGTTTGCAAAGGTTATCAAGAAGTTGCCTTATAGTACAAAAATGGCATAATATATGCGAACAATATATTTAAAAAAAAACACTAAAAAAACACTTTTTCCTACCTACATGTACCTACCCTAACTTTTTGACACGGTGAAACCAGAAACACACATATATCTTTTTTAGGCCTGATCTTTAGCTTTGAAATATTCGTGATCTAGTTTCCAAAAGTAAATAAACGCCCCAGGGTCCATGCATGTTATTAAAAGGGAGGTCGGGGGCATTTATATATGGCCGTTTTAACTATAGTAATATGTAATTAGGTAGGCCATTAGGTACATTATAAACAAAATGTAAAAATTCTAGTGAGCATGCTGTGCGTTATTTTTTTTCTCTAAAACACTTAAAATCGATGCTAGATTGTTACTAAATTAATGGTACCAGTTGGTGTATTACATTTCCTTTAGAAAATGGCAGGTTGTGGGGAGGGTATTAGTGGTGGGTGGGGAGGGTTACTATATATTAGTCGAGGGGGTTTGGGGAGGTGGGGGAGCATTTTAACCGGGGTATGAGGTAGGCTACGTAAACATCTAAAATATTTTTTAAGTCGAGGGTAAAAAACTGCGGGTTAAATGTGTTACAGACAAATTATTTTTTGTTTATGCCTTATTGTTTGATATATGTCTATATTCTGATAAATCAGTTTTGTGATGAATTTGATATGAGTAAACTTTGAGTTTGACATAATCATATTTTTGATGGTTTGTATTGTTTATATATGCCATTTTGTTATCTAGAATCATGAAATATAAATGGAATCAAGGGGCCCAGCAGCTTGCATGGACAAACACATTGATAACTGTTGTACAAAATATGTTTTGGAATGCACAGTATTCAGAGTTAATGACAATGGAGTTTTAATCTGCCTTATTTGAGGGAAGGTCCTTTATTGATACTATTAATGTTTATATTTGGATATAAGTAATGCATACCAGTATATATATACATATGAAATAGGACTGAGTTTTCTATTGTCCACTTTGGATTGTGACGGTGTGCCATGAATAAGTTCTTACATGGTTGTCGTTCCCTCCCACGTCCTCCCTGCCCAGCTCGACAGAAGGCATGATTTCTAGAGTTGCATAAACACAGTTCAGAAGGGTTCTAAGGGCAGTTTGAGGGTACATACATCCATGCTCTTTAACATTAAAGTTTGTCTCTTTGTGGGTTCACTTATCCATGCATGAGTTCGAACACAGTTTGAGGATTATCCAGCCAGCACCACGGCGTGGCCTAGTGGTAGAACGTCTGCCTTGCATGCGTGAGGTCGAGGGTTCAATCCCTGGCTGGGTCATTATACCAAATACTTCTATAAAATGGTACTGGTACTTGCAGCTCTCTTGCTTGTTGTTCAGCATATAAAGAGCAGTTCTAGGACTAGTCAGCCTATGTATTAGAAATTCCAAAGGTTGTATCTTTCTTTTCCTAAATAAGGCCATCCTTAAAACTATACTCGGTAAAAAAAGTTTTGGACCAGGGTATATAAAGTCATATAAAAATGAAACTAGTGGACAGAATTTAAGTATCTTTTTTTAGTAGCCAAGGTCTACCCTACCCGGTTAATTTGGTACCAGAAACATTAAATTCCAAACAAGATTTGATTCTAAAAAAATATCGCGAACACACAAAGGGTCTGTAAAAAATGTTGCAGAGTCCATAAAAAGTATGAAAAGATTATTATTTTTTTTCGCAAACTTTCATTTTAAACGATAATTATTGTTAATTGTTGATCTATTGTGAATTATCAACTGAGATAATAAGGATTATGGTTGAATGTCAAGGTTCAGCGATCATTGTACGGGTTCGAACACTGCCATGGTCCAAAACTTTTTTTACAGAGTATATATTTGTTTGCTGTTTCCCGACCCAGGCTTACAAGAAATGGGTAGGTATGTACGTGTTTTTTTGTTTTTTAACCAAAGACACTCACAGTAAAAACCTTAAGAAATGAAAGAAAAATATTCTAAACAGTCTATTAAATCATTTTAGAATTGTTTTATTATTGGAATTTTACGTTTCTGGGTTTCAAGAACCTCATTACTCGATCAATGTCCGATAAAACCTCATTGTGTTCTGAGAATGTAATGAGCTTTAAATTAACTGATTTCATTAGTCCAGTTTTTATCACTGAACCAATCAGAATGCTTCATTGATATTTTCATTTGGTTGCTTCTATCGTGACATCACTTTCTGGTATTATGACATTACACCCTGGAATTATGACATCACATCAAGCTATTGTGACATCACGTCATGTTATTATGACATCACATCATGCTATTATAATGCAACTCAGTGTGTTCTCAGAACTGAATGAGCCTTTTAATTGCTGTGAGAAATAGATTAAGACTGTTTGTATCACTCACTGAGTAATGAGTTTCTTGAAACCAAGAATGACAAAATTCTAAAAATAAAATAATTCTAAAATGATTTAATAGGCAGTTTCAGCCGATAGTAAAAAAAAAGTTAAACAACTGCTATAAAAAGTTTTGGGAAGGGCCCTTTTTCATGGGTAGGTAGGGAAACAGCAAACCAACACTAAGTGTCACTTTGGTCGGCATAAAGATAGAAGCTTGTGGCTGTAATGCCTTGAGTATAGGGATAAACACAAAACTATTGTAACTAGATTTTAATACAGAACAAGATACAGTCATTCTGCATTAAATTACATCCTCAAAGTATGCAAGAGTCGTAACCTGACTTACTGTGACACATGTATTCGATCTGTCGATTTTGTCGCATAACAAAGACCCGACTAATCATGGCATTGATAAAACTGAATGGCTACCCCTAATGGTTCTCGATAATGGATTTTCACTTATCTCAAGGAAAATATTAAAAATGATACACAAATAATGATTGCACTTGCTGTGTTTGTATTGGGTATTGAATAGCTGGTTTTCTGGATACGCGAGTGGTGTGAAGAGAGGTAAGTTCATCAACTTAACAAGGAAAATATTAAATTTAGTTTTAAGAACAGATTGAGGTTATTTCGAGCATTCCCGGAATTAGAGCCCATGGGGTTTCCGCTCAAAGATAGGGACTGGGCCACTGCTTATCTTGGCAGAGGGTTAAAGTCCCTCTGAATTTATGTTCATTTTCTGACCTGTTCATTAATGGTCCCAGTATGTACTTGAGTGTTTGTCCAACGAAAAAATGTAGTTTCTAAGAGAATTTGCAGTAACTCTTACTCACCAGTTTTGCAGGTGAGAAGGTTGTAGGCCCATTTTGCATATTTTAGACTGCACATGAAAAATTTCTCGCCTCTCATTGCTGCGTTTTGAATCTCACTGGGAGCTCAACTTGTCAAAGTGTTGATTCTGACAGATTGCGGGACAGCACAAAAGAAATTTACCATCATATATCAGTGTTCTCCCCAGGAATTTGTCAAGGCATGTCGCTTTTATCATAGAAAATATGCTTCAGAGTGTATCCTTATTCCTGACCCCTATATGTATGGGTAGTTTGTTAGAGAGACACTTGCTTTATATAAGAAATAGGATATTGATTCCATATATTGTGTTTTTTGCTTAGGCCTAAAAAAAAATATGTGTGTTTCTGGTTTCACCCTGTCAGAAAGTTAAGGTAGGTAGGTAGGACAAAGTTTTTTTTTTAGATATTTTTTTTATATATATTGTTCGCATATATTATGCCATTTTTGTAACAAGGCAACTTCTTGATAACCTTTGCAAACAGTTTGGATCCAGATTAGATGCTTAACAACTCTGGCTAATAAAATTATCATTTGAATAAAAATATTTGTTGTTTGATTGTAATATTTCCTCTTTTTTTTTTCTGTTTTTTTTTTGCTGAAAATATTTAGGGTTGGCGGTGAAAAAGTAATTCGGGAAACCGGAAACACACATATTTTTTTGTTAGGCCTTATTATTTAAGCCAAACAAAAAAAGAAAGGATACTATACAATTATGGACTTTTCAGCTGTTATACATGATGTGATATGCACCAAAAAAATCATTATTGACCGAGGCGATAGCCGAGGTCAATAATGATTTTTTGGTACATATCAACATCATGTATAACAGCTGAAAAGTCCATAACTGTTTTATTATATAACCCTCAATTTACAATTATATAAAACAGGTCAATATCAAAAAAACAATTATATAAAACAGGTCAATATCAAAAAAACAGGTCAATATCAAAAAAACAGGTCAATATCGCTAGATATTTTTTCTAAAAAATTACTTTTTAGCCAATGAAAACGCGTCTATTTATAGGTTATATAATAAAGAGGAATATGGATCCGATCACCAAACGTTCTGCAACTTTTGAATAGATTGCACTGGTTGTTTTATTTATATGCCAGATTGATAGACATCCATTAACAATCTCTTCCAACGGACAAAATAGCGTTGTACTTTTTATAAAACTGATTTTTGTGGCCCGTGAACCTTCAGCATTGAGGTTTTGACTCATTAAAGATCATGGCTGAGACGGTGATGTGGTCATGCCTCAGCACTCATTTGGTTACATGTACAAGCCAGCCATAAGTAATGTAGACCACGGACTTCAACAAAAAATATGAAGGATGGGATAATAAAAAAAATTATTTGGTACATATTTTAAGTAAAGTTAAGTGTATTTATACTGAAAATACTGAATATTTACCCTTAAAGTCCCCATCCCGATGTCAACAGGCAAATTTTACAACAAATGTACACCTTTTCTAAACCTACTGACAACGAGACAGATATATAACTTACATATTCTGAGATTCCAAACTCTATATACATGTAGAACAATATAAATGGCTTTACGTTAACCAGCCGGGCCAAACCTCAGAACTGGAATATCAAATTAAGAGTCACCAACTCCTTATTCATTTTACGCATATTCAATCTCGGATATTTTAATTACCAGTGAATAAACCTAGATACTTTTTATCAGCACATGTACATTATTTTTAGTACCTGAACACTTGGATAGGGTTAGGATTAGTGTTGTTCCGATTAATCATCAATCAGTTATGCCTTTGATCTGATTAATCGATAACAATTTTTCATGATCGACTTTACTCGGTTGTTGAAAATTATGGCTTATTTCATTCTCTTGTACTAAAATATACAAGAAATAAAACGAGTTATAATTTTGCAACAAGTAATCACGTACTTATAGTGGGTATCACAACTTATTTTTTGTAATATAAGTTGGTCGGTTTCATTCAGTTCATTTATTACCTTAACATACTTGAAATGTGATTCTTTTCTTCATTGTAGTCTGAAAAAGGCTTATACTTGTCTTTTATAGCAGCCATGTTTAATCGATTAATGAGCATCGGTCGGTTAAATATTGTGATGATCGATCATGAATTTTCAGCCAATTCCCAACACTAGTTTCGATAAACAATTTCGTAATGTATTTTTTCTGTTATTTGGCAGGTTAGTGCCTTTAACAGCAATATTAATCAAAATAACAATGGTGACTTTAAAAAATTTGATATTATTAATAATACCCCTATACACTAAATTTATACTTTGAAAACACTATATAGATACCCTATCAAGTGACCTTGAAAGGGGATAGACATGGGCCTACAGGCAGTAAATGCAACATGCTATACGTAGATCGACACTGAGTCAAACAACAGTTTGAAAAGGACTATAACTATATTTTTACCATAGGTATTAAAGGGTAATTTTGTCCTGAAATGCAGAATGCGAAATATGACATAACTCTAGACCCTAGGGCATAATTACTTAATATAGTGATATAAAAGGACAGCTTAATTAGTCATTGATCGATTGGTTTACATGATGTCATGCCACTTATGATGTCACCTGACTATACCTGAGTTCAAGGTTTCTGTATAATAAAGGAGGCTGACTCCATACATGTGTATGATTACATATCTACTGTATTTCCCCTAAATAGTAGCGCCCTGAAAAACCTTCCTTTTTTAAATTTTGATTTTTTATGTTGGCGGGGTGTGGGGGTGGTGGGGTTGGTAGTGTTGGAAAGGGATGATATTTGGATACAAAAGATCAAAATAAGTTCAGTGTTGAAGGTGTTGTTGTTTAGAAGGAGTAGGAGAAGTTGGTGGGGGTGAGGGGGGTGGGGTGGGGGTGTGATGGAGAGAAAAAGACTGGACACACTTTATATATATTTGATCTGTTGTTATGTATAGAAATTGTAATGGCCAATCAAAAAATTGCATTTTTTAAATGTGTTTACCAAAAGGAACTTCTGCATTAAATATTTAGTAAATTATCATGTGACATTCATATACCCAGAACTAAATTACAAGTCTATAAAATTATTGAAAATGCTATGACTGACTAATCTATTCGGTAGTATATACTGTAAAAACGTACTGTCAGACTTGTGGACATTTTTATCACATGACCTCAAGACCTTTATATCAACAAACCATACCTGCAGGCCGAAATGTCAACCAAGGTCGCATAGTATTAGAATTACTGAATTACTGACCAAGTTGAGTGTAAAATCATTTAATTCTCAAGTAATTCTGTACAGAAATACTAGTCGATAATTTAAAGGTGGCTTACAGATTGATTTATCAAATATTGGAAGGTTTAAAAGGTACCATAATAATCATACCGTTTTATATGGGAGTTTAAGCTAATTAGCAATCATTAATTCTCGGGTTAAGGCCTTATACGGAATTGCAAGTTGTCTGGTCTTTTTAAAAAGCTGCATGTTATATGATCAATATAAAATATGGGTAACACCGGTTTTTAAGAGTGCTACTGAAGTTTTGTGCAAATCAAATAATTTTCAAGTAATGCCATACCGAGGAAAATGGCATCGGAAGCACACTGAGTGGATAAGGCCTTGTGCTCCAGAACTATATACCATTTTCCCAATAATAAGAGCACCCTAATACATGTAGAAGCACCGCCCTCCCCCAACCTCATCCCTCCACCCACACACCAAAAAATAAAAATTAAAAAAAATTCTCTCAATCTTTTGTATAACCCTAATACTTTTTTTGTTCTTTAAATTTGTATGAGCACTCCCCTTGGCATTTTGCACCTAGTGCCCAGGCACTACTGTTAGGGGAAATACGGTACCTCGCTACCACTTCGATCTTTATCTCAGTCCTCCTCAGAAGTTTCTGTCCCAGTATGGCCCTTCATGTGCATTTTTTTCATATTTCATCACTCACTTGATGTCAGATTGTTGACATCTTGAAATGTTAATTGAATTGAAACTCAGCATAATTGTTAATCAAGAAAACATTTCAATTTCAAATTGGTTGTTTCAGTTAACACCTGGGGACAAATAGGTGATTTAATGCTTTTGAAGGTAAGGCAAAATAAAATTATATCTGTGTTTAAGGTGGCGATGAACTTTGATGAATGGGAAAATGTGGTATTTTAAAAGCTACAACAGATAACAATATGAAATTGTGTATGTTTTATTGTTTCCCAAAAGGCCAAGGCAACAACTACAGGTACGACAGGTGGCCTGGAACTCCGGGCATTTACCGACCTGTTTATGGTACTTGTCAAACAATTCAACAATCAAAGTCTTACCATCCCTGTTGTTAAAATTTAAAATAAACATCAGTGTGATAATCAGCTCAGATTTTTCACCAGCCTAGCTACCCAAGGCTTTTTTTTTTTTAAACAGGGGAAGAGGCCCAGGCCCTTCAATAGGGGAAAGTAGCGAGCTTTTCGAGACAAATGGGAAAATATAATGCATTTTTTTGAGATATAGGGAAACAGAAATTGAAGACTTGTGTGTGCAAATATGCCTTTGGAGCTTTTTGTATCTAAAACATATACGGTAATTATTGTGAAGTGATGTTGACAAGAAATATTTTTCACTCTCGATTAGGAGAATTTTCTCAGCCAAATATGGAAAAATTAGGCTGTTTTGCTAGGGGAAGAGGCCGAATTTTTGTTGATGACGGAAAAAAAGTCCTGCTCCCAGAATGAATTTTTTACCTAATTTATTGTCGGAACTAGTTTAGAGTTGAGACTTTCCTGACCACTCCTGACCAACCTTTACATTCCTTCCAATATATAACATTATACCCAGGTCCTTGAAAGGAAAAGTCCACATGTTAATTGGTTTATGGAACTAACACATTTGTTGAAGTACCTTTAAGTAAGACTGACCAAATATTGGTATATTTACTTACCTTGTACAAGGCGATTTATGGATTCCCATTGTATTTACAATTGCTTTTATATTGGATTACATCCATACTAGAGTAACAGAAAGGGAGGGATTAAAAAGTCATTACTGCTTATGACAGATAAAAAATCATGTTTGGCCCACCACATAGGAGATAAAATGTATAATGTGTGTATTTACAAGTTACAACAGGCCTGAATATGATCTTATAGCAATAAAACACTTTGAAAAGTAATGAACAATTCTTGAACTTGATTTGTAAATTGTTGTTTAATGGCTTGTAAACACGGTATCTTAGCTTATTAGAGTCACCATAGATAGAGGGAATTTCATTGAACACTACATTTCAGTAGTTTATGCATTCATTGAACACTACATTTCCAGTAGTTTATGCATTTCCTTGAACACTACCTTTCCAGTAGTTTATGCATTCATTGAACACTACATTTCCAGTAGTATATGGATTTCCTTCAACACTACATTTCCAGTAGTTTATGGATTTCATTCAACACTACATTTCCAGTAGTTTATGCATTCATTGAACACTACATTTCAGTAGTTTATGCATTTCCTTGAACACTACATTTCCAGTAGTTTATGCATTCATTGAACACTACATTTCCAGTAGTTTATGCATTTCATTCAACACTACATTTCCAGTAGTTTATGCATTTCATTCAACACTACATTTGAGTAGTTTATGCATTCATTGAACACTACATTTTTGTAGTTTATGCATTCATTGAACACTACATTTTTGTAGTTTATGCATTTTCTTGAACATTACATTTCCAGTAGTTTATGCATTTCCTTGAATACTACATTTCAGTAGTTTATGCATTTCCTTGAACATTACATTTCCAGTAGTTTATGCATTTCCTTGAATACTACATTTCAGTAGTTTATGCATTTCCTTGAACACTGCATTATAGTAGTTTATGCATTTCCTTGAACGCTACATTTCAGTAGTTTATGCATTTCCATGAACACTACATTTCCAGTAGTTTATGCATTCATTGAACACTACATTTTTGTAGTTTATGCATTTCCTTGAACACTACATTTCCAGTAGTTTATGCATTTCCTTGAACACTACATTTCCAGTAGTTTATGCATTCATTGAACACTACATTTTTGTAGTTTATGCATTCATTGAACACTACATTTTTGTAGTTTATGCATTTCCTTCAACACTGCATTTCCAGTAGTATATGGATTTCATTCATCACTACATTTCCAGTAGTTTATGCATTTCCTTAAACACTACATTTCCAGTAGTTTATGCATTTCGTTCAACACTACATTTCCAGTAGTTTATGCATTTCATTCAACACTACATTTGAGTAGTTTATGCATTCATTGAACACTACATTTCAGTAGTTTATGCATTTCCTTGAACACTACCTTTCCAGTAGTTTATGCATTTCCTTGAACACTACATTTCCAGTAGTTTATGCATTCATTGAACACTACATTTCCAGTAGTTTATGGATTTCATTCAACACTACATTTCCAGTAGTTTATGCATTCATTGAACACTACATTTCAGTAGTTTATGCATTCATTGAACACTACATTTTTGTAGTTTATGCATTCATTGAACACTACATTTTTGTAGTTTATGCATTTTCTTGAACATTACATTTCCAGTAGTTTATGCATTTCCTTGAATACTACATTTCAGTAGTTTATGCATTTCCTTGAACATTACATTTCCAGTAGTTTATGCATTTCCTTGAATACTACATTTCAGTAGTTTATGCATTTCCTTGAACACTGCATTTCAGTAGTTTATGCATTTCCTTGAACGCTACATTTCAGTAGTTTATGCATTTCCTTGAACACTACATTTCCAGTAGTTTATGCATTCATTGAACACTACATTTTTGTAGTTTATGCATTTCCTTGAACACTACATTTCCAGTAGTTTATGCATTTCCTTGAACACTACATTTCCAGTAGTTTATGCATTCATTGAACACTACATTTTTGTAGTTTATGCATTCATTGAACACTACATTTTTGTAGTTTATGCATTTCCTTCAACACTACATTTCCAGTAGTATATGGATTTCATTCATCACTACATTTCCAGTAGTTTATGCATTTCCTTAAACACTACATTTCCAGTAGTTTATGCATTTCCTTCAACACTACATTTCCAGTAGTATATGGATTTCATTCATCACTACATTTCCAGTAGTTTATGCATTTCGTTCAACACTACATTTCCAGTAGTTAATGCATTTCATTCAACACTACATTTGAGTAGTTTATGCATTCATTGAACACTACATTTCCAGTAGTTTATGCATTTCCTTAAACGCTACATTTGTAGTAGTTTATGCATTTCATTCAACACTACATTTCAGTAGTTTATGCATTCATTGAACACTACATTTTTATAGTTTATGCATTCATTGAACACTACATTTTTATAGTTTATGCATTCATTAAACACTACATTTCCATAGTTTATGCATTTCCTTAAACACTACATTTCCAGTAGTTTATGCATTTCCTTAAACACTACATTTCCAGTAGTTTATGTATTTCATTGAACGCTACATTTCAGTAGTTTATGTATTTCATTGAACGCTACATTTCAGTAGTTTATGTATTTCATTGAACGCTACATTTCAGTAGTTTATGTATTTCAGTAGTTTATTTATTTCATTGAACGCTACATTTCAGCAGTGTTCATTCTGGAGGGCGACATCGGCGACAAAGGTGCTTTTTCCTCCGTGGCTTCGCTTTTTTTTTAGCCGACAGCGAAGTTTAAGTCGCCTTCATATTGACCACTTCTCTTTTTTCCCACCCTCAAGCGAAGTGTAACTAGTCCTTTAATTGACCTGTTGTTTATGTCTCAGGACAGGTGTTGACATCTCTGGGAAGGGATTATGCTTATTGCTTTGATGGATCACAGCAGAAAGCCCGCGGGGAGCATACTTTCCTACAACTATGATATCCCCCGAGGCAATTTTCGCACCTCGCCATATTTTGTTTACAAATTAGACAGTACAGGGAATACACACGCCTTATCCAATGAGATTGCGTATAGCTGAACAATTGACCAATCGTAGGTTCCGTTACAGTGAGACAAGTGCGTGTTAAAAACGTGATCGAAACGAAACAACAATCTGAAGTTAATTGACATGAGGTGATTAAATGATACCACCGAATAATGATAGGCGTTGTGTTTTCTTAATTGTTTGATAAAACAGACCTTTTGGCATTCCAAACAAACAAATGCATGAAAAAGAGTTAATAATAGATGATATTTCAACTGAATTTTCGGCAATATTTTACTTCCGGAAAAGTGCGGTGTCATAGTAGTTCGGATAGGTACATAAGTTCGGATGGAGGAAAAACATTTTTTTATTAAGTATTGTTTTTAGCTAATACAAATTGGGAAACAAAACACATACATTGGTCTTATAGGTCTTAATGAGGAATAAGCCTTTTAGAAAGAAGTTTGAGAATCATAATTACACCCTTCATAGAACTCCATACAAATTGATAGAAATATGAATAAATAAAGATACAAGCAATATATTTATATTAATTCTTCTCTCAGTCCTGCCTTCTATAGTTACAGTATAATAAGTAAAGAGTGCCTGTGAGTCTGAATAAAATTAATAAACACATTTAATTTGAAACAACTAGCATGCTCTTAAATAATCAAAAGTTATAACCAATAGGGTGTATACATGTATATCAGTTAATAATTAAAAATAACCGATTGCGCGCTTAATTTAAAAGATCGTGTCTCCCTAACTTCTCCTTATTTTTTAGTCACTTCTCTCTATTTTCTTTGGAGGGAGAAGTCACTTCTCCCAAAAATCCAGGCCTAGATTGAACCCTGTTTCAGTAGTTTATGCATTTCATTTGAACACTACATTTCAGTAGTTTATGTATTTCAGTAGTTTATGTATTTCATTGAACACTGTTTATGCATTTCATTAACACTACATTTCAGTAGTTTATGTATTTCTTTGAAGACTACATTTCAGTAGTTTATGTATTTCATTGAACGCTACATTTCAGTAGTTTATGTATTTCATTCAACACTACATTTCAGTAGTTTATGCATTCATTGAACACTACATTTTTGTAGTTTATGCATTCATTGAACACTACAAAAGACAGTAGTTTATGCATTTCCTTAAACACTACATTTCCAGTAGTTTATGCATTCATTGAACACTACTTTTTTGTAGTTTATGCATTCATTGAACACTACATTTTTGTAGTTTATGCATTTCCTTAAACACTACATTTCCAGTAGTATATGGATTTCATTCATCACTACATTTCCAGTAGTTTATGCATTTCCTTAAACACTACATTTCCAGTAGTTTATGCATTTCATGCAACACTACATTTCCAGTAGTTTATGCATTTCTTTGAACACTACATTTCAGTAGTTTATGCATTTCTTTGAAGACTACATTTCAGTAGTTTATGTATTTCATTCAACACTACATTTCAGTAGTTTATGTATTTCATTGAACGCTACATTTCAGTAGTTTATGTATTTCATTCATCACTACATTTCCAGTAGTTTATGCATTTCCTTAAACACTACATTTCCAGTAATTTATGCATTTCATGCAACACTACATTTCCAGTAGTTTATGCATTTCTTTGAAGACTGCATTTCAGTAGTTTATGCATTTCTTTGAACACTACATTTCAATAGTTTATGTATTTCAGTAGTTTATGTATTTCATTGAACACTGTTTATGCATTTCATTAACACTACATTTCAGTAGTTTATGTATTTCTTTGAAGACTACATTTCAGTAGGTTATGTATTTCATTGAAGACTACATTTCAGTAGTTTATGTATTTCATTGAACGCTACATTTCAGTAGTTTATGTATTTCATTGAACGCTACATTTCAGTAGTTTATGTATTTCATTGAACACTACATTTCAGTAGTTTATGTATTTCATTGAACGCTACATTTCAGTAGTTTATGTATTTCATTGAACGCTACATTTCAGTAGTTTATGCATTCATTGAACACTACATTTTTGTAGTTTATGCATTCATTGAACACTACAAAAGACAGTAGTTTATGCATTTCCTTAAACACTACATTTCCAGTAGTATATGGATTTCATTCATCACTACATTTCCAGTAGTTTATGCATTTCCTTAAACACTACATTTCCAGTAGTTTATGCATTCATTGAACACTACTTTTTTGTAGTTTATGCATTCATTGAACACTACATTTTTGTAGTTTATGCATTTCCTTAAACACTACATTTCCAGTAGTATATGGATTTCATTCATCACTACATTTCCAGTAGTTTATGCATTTCCTTAAACACTACATTTCCAGTAGTTTATGCATTTCATGCAACACTACATTTCCAGTAGTTTATGCATTTCTTTGAACACTACATTTCAGTAGTTTATGCATTTCTTTGAAGACTACATTTCAGTAGTTTATGTATTTCATTCAACACTACATTTCAGTAGTTTATGTATTTCATTCATCACTACATTTCCAGTAGTTTATGCATTTCCTTAAACACTACATTTCCAGTAGTTTATGCATTTCATGCAACACTACATTTCCAGTAGTTTATGCATTTCTTTGAAGACTGCATTTCAGTAGTTTATGCATTCATTGAACACTACAAAAGACAGTAGTTTATGCATTTCCTTAAACACTACATTTCCAGTAGTTTATGCATTCATTGAACACTACTTTTTTGTAGTTTATGCATTCATTGAACACTACATTTTTGTAGTTTATGCATTTCCTTAAACACTACATTTCCAGTAGTATATGGATTTCATTCATCACTACATTTCCAGTAGTTTATGCATTTCCTTAAACACTACATTTCCAGTAGTTTATGCATTTCATGCAACACTACATTTCCAGTAGTTTATGCATTTCTTTGAACACTACATTTCAGTAGTTTATGCATTTCTTTGAAGACTACATTTCAGTAGTTTATGTATTTCATTCAACACTACATTTCAGTAGTTTATGTATTTCATTGAACGCTACATTTCAGTAGTTTATGTATTTCATTCATCACTACATTTCCAGTAGTTTATGCATTTCCTTAAACACTACATTTCCAGTAGTTTATGCATTTCATGCAACACTACATTTCCAGTAGTTTATGCATTTCTTTGAAGACTGCATTTCAGTAGTTTATGCATTTCTTTGAACACTACATTTCAATAGTTTATGTATTTCAGTAGTTTATGTATTTCATTGAACACTGTTTATGCATTTCATTAACACAACATTTCAGTAGTTTATGTATTTCTTTGAAGACTACATTTCAGTAGGTTATGTATTTCATTGAAGACTACATTTCAGTAGTTTATGTATTTCATTGAACGCTACATTTCAGTAGTTTATGTATTTCATTGAACGCTACATTTCAGTAGTTTATGTATTTCATTGAACACTACATTTCAGTAGTTTATGTATTTCATTGAACGCTACATTTCAGTAGTTTATGTATTTCATTGAACGCTACATTTCAGTAGTTTATGCATTCATTGAACACTACATTTTTGTAGTTTATGCATTCATTGAACACTACAAAAGACAGTAGTTTATGCATTTCCTTAAACACTACATTTCCAGTAGTATATGGATTTCATTCATCACTACATTTCCAGTAGTTTATGCATTTCCTTAAACACTACATTTCCAGTAGTTTATGCATTCATTGAACACTACTTTTTTGTAGTTTATGCATTCATTGAACACTACATTTTTGTAGTTTATGCATTTCCTTAAACACTACATTTCCAGTAGTATATGGATTTCATTCATCACTACATTTCCAGTAGTTTATGCATTTCCTTAAACACTACATTTCCAGTAGTTTATGCATTTCATGCAACACTACATTTCCAGTAGTTTATGCATTTCTTTGAACAATACATTTCAGTAGTTTATGCATTTCTTTGAAGACTACATTTCAGTAGTTTATGTATTTCATTCAACACTACATTTCAGTAGTTTATGTATTTCATTGAACGCTACATTTCAGTAGTTTATGTATTTCATTCATCACTACATTTCCAGTAGTTTATGCATTTCCTTAAACACTACATTTCCAGTAGTTTATGCATTTCATGCAACACTACATTTCCAGTAGTTTATGCATTTCTTTGAAGACTGCATTTCAGTAGTTTATGCATTTCTTTGAACACTACATTTCAATAGTTTATGTATTTCAGTAGTTTATGTATTTCATTGAACACTGTTTATGCATTTCATTAACACTACATTTTAGTAGTTTATGTATTTCTTTGAAGACTACATTTCAGTAGTTTATGTATTTCATTGAAGACTACATTTCAGTAGTTTATGTATTTCATTGAACGCTACATTTCAGTAGTTTATGTATTTCATTGAACGCTACATTTCAGTAGTTTATGTATTTCATTGAACGCTACATTTCAGTAGTTTATGTATTTCATTGAACGCTACATTTCAGTAGTTTATGTATTTCATTGAACGCTACATTTCAGTAGTTTATGTATTTCATTGAACGCTACATTTCAGTAGTTTATGTATTTCATTGAACTCTACATTTCAGTAGTTTATGTATTTCATTGAACGCTACATTTCAGTAGTTTATGTATTTCATTGAACGCTACATTTCAGTAGTTTATGTATTTCATTGAACGCTACATTTCAGTAGTTTATGTATTTCATTGAACGCTACATTTCAGTAGTTTATGTATTTCATTGAACGCTACATTTCAGTAGTTTATGTATTTCATTGAACGCTACATTTCAGTAGTTTATGTATTTCATTGAACGCTACATTTCAGTAGTTTATGTATTTCATTGAACGCTACATTTCAGTAGTTTATGTATTTCATTGAACGCTACATTTCAGTAGTTTATGTATTTCATTGAACGCTACATTTCAGTAGTTTATGTATTTCATTCAACACTACATTTCAGTAGTTTATGCATTCATTGAACACTACATTTCAGTAGTTTATGCATTCATTGAACACTACATTTTTGTAGTTTATGCATTCATTGAACACTACAAAAGACAGTAGTTTATGCATTTCCTTAAACACTACATTTCCAGTAGTTTATGTATTTCATTGACCGCTACATTTCAGTAGTTTATGTTTTTCATTGAACACTACATTTCAGTAGTTTATGTATTTCATTGAACGCTACATTTCAGTAGTTTGTGTATTTCATTGAACGCTACATTTCAGTAGTTTATGTATTTCATTGACCGCTACATTTCAGTAGTTTATGTATTTCATTGAACACTACATTTCAGTAGTTTATGTATTTCATTGAACACTACATTTCCAGTAGTTTATGTATTTCATTGACCGCTACATTTCAGTAGTTTATGTATTTCATTGAACACTACATTTCAGTAGTTTATGTATTTCATTGAACACTACATTTCCAGTAGTTTATGTATTTCATTGACCGCTACATTTCAGTAGTTTATGTATTTCATTGAACACTACATTTCAGTAGTTTATGTATTTCATTGAACGCTACATTTCAGTAGTTTATGTATTTCATTGAACGCTACATTTCAGTAGTTTATGTATTTCATTGAACACTACATTTCAGTAGTTTATGTATTTCATTGAACACTACATTTCAGTAGTTTATGTATTTCAGTAGTTTATGTATTTCATTGAACACTGTTTATGCATTTCATTTGAACACTACATTTCAGTAGTTTATGTATTTCCTTGAAGACTACATTTCAGTAGTTTATGTATTTCATTGAACGCTACATTTCAGTAGTTTATGTATTTCATTGACCGCTACATTTCAGTAGTTTATGTATTTCATTGAACACTACATTTCAGTAGTTTATGTATTTCATTGAACACTACATTTCCAGTAGTTTATGTATTTCATTGACCGCTACATTTCAGTAGTTTATGTATTTCATTGAACACTACATTTCAGTAGTTTATGTATTTCATTGAACACTACATTTCCAGTAGTTTATGTATTTCATTGACCGCTACATTTCAGTAGTTTATGTATTTCATTGAACGCTACATTTCAGTAGTTTATGTATTTCATTGAACACTACATTTCAGTAGTTTATATATTTCATTGAACACTACATTTTAGTAGTTTATGTATTTCATTGAACACTACATTTCAGTAGTTTATGTATTTCAGTAGTTTATGTATTTCATTGAACACTGTTTATGCATTTCATTTGAACACTACATTTCAGTAGTTTATGTATTTCATTGAACACTACATTTCAGTAGTTTATGCATTTCAGTAGTTTATGTATTTCCTTGAAGACTACATTTTAGTAGTTTATGTATTTTATTGAACACTTAAATACCGGAGTACATTTTGTAGTTTATGTATTTTCCTAAAAAGTACTGCCCATTCATCACTAAAAAATCATCATATCAGGTAAAAATACTAGATTCTGAATGTCACTTGCAAGGCACCACCAACCGAAACCAATACTTTTAATGCCCGATAACAATTCATGGGCACAAGTTCCGACCATGCCCGATAACAATTCATGGGCACAAGTTCCGGCCATGCCCGATAACAATTCATGGGCACAAGTTCCGGCCATGCCCGATAACAATTCATGGGCACAAGTTCCGGCCATGCCCGATAACAATTCATGGGCACAAGTTCCGGCCATGCCCGATAACAATTCATGGGCACAAGTTCCGGCCATGCCCGATAACAATTCATGGGCACAAGTTCCGGCCAACTTGTTCAGCTGATGAATGAGATGCTTAATGACACCATCAGATGTGTAAATTATTACACAGTCCTCTTTTCTATTTGCAGAGAGATGGCTTACCCTCAGCCGGTGAATGTAGTGCCATCCCCCAACCTCTCTAACCGCAGCCACCGGAGCGAGCAATCTCACTCGCAGAAAAGTGTTCGAAGCCATGCAGCATCCATGAGGAGCAGCACGAATGGAGCACCAATCATGGAGTGTAAGTAGGGCTGAATATTAATATACAGGACGATGCCAGGATAGTAAAAACGCTGCATCTAAAACGTTCTTGCCTCTCACCGCTGTAGGTTCGAATCCCACTGGGAGCTCGACTTGTTCTAGTGAGAAAGTGTTGATTCTTTCGGATGGCGGGAGGTATACAGTTACTGGTTCTACCTAGGAAAAATGGGGTCAAACAAAACAATATTAAAGGGACACTTGACAACTTTACAAAACATTGAAATAAGCAATTTGATTTATTAATCCGGTATCATTTTGACGCTTTAAAACTGCTTGCATTTAATTAATGAAACAGTAATATGATTTGAAATTTTCAAATTGTCTTTGTAATTCATACATCAGTATATTATTCAGGGGTGTTACTGGGGCCCAATTTTAAGTTGTAGGCCCAATCAATTGAGCACCGTGGATGCGTAGTTGCTAGTGGGGTATGGGGGCAAACTCCCAGATTTTGTTATTAATTTAACTTAAAATGGTGTATTCTAAAGAGTTTGGTGAGACTTTTATGGAAATAGACTCCAAAATTACGGGTGGCGATATGTATACTATCAGGGGAACTATGGTACTTTCCAGATTAAAGCATTATTGTATAATTATCTGGATGTCATGGTCTGTGATACGGTTGTGTGCATCACCACCCAGTATATGTCATGGTCTGTGATACGGTTGTGTGCATCACCACCCAGTATATGTCATGGTCTGTGATACGGTTGTGTGCATCACCACCCAGTATATGTCATGGTCTGTGATACGGTTGTGTGCATCACCACCCAGTATATGTCATGGTCTGTGATAAGGTTGTGTGCATCACCACCCAGTATATGTCATGGTCTGTGATAAGGTTGTGTGCATCACCACCCAGTATATGTCATGGTCTGTGATAAGGTTGTGTGCATCACCACCCAGTCAGGGCTCGAAATTAGCATTAGTCCTGTAGCCCGAGGCTAGCGAAAATGCTGCCGGGCTAGCAAATGTTTGTGTCTGGGTAGTCCGATGGGCTAGTAACAAAAATTGTTTAAATAAGAAATAAAATATAAATCGATAGATTCTGTAGTGACAGCACTGTCCAACCTAACAGGTCTTTTAAAAACCTGATATTTCCAAAGTTTCAATAAATGCATGCCTCATTTAAAGAAACTGAAACTTGAATTAAAATAGTATTTTCTGTTGAATATTATATTGGGCTAGTAAATTTTGAGCAGGTCTAGTGATTTTACCCAACTACTAGACGGTGGTTTAGTAAACTAAAAATGTTAATTTCCAGCCCTGCCAGTATCCGCAACACTTTTCTAAAACATATTCTGCAAGTGTTGTTTCTGTTACAGCACGAGGGCCAGAGGCATCACACATTCTGGATCAACTGCAGAAGGAGATAGTGTTCCTAACTGGTAAGATTATTCATACATATGTACATAACAATTCTTGTGTATAATTATGATCTGATGACCCTCCATCCAGTTATAAATTGTATGCACTTTGTATCCAATTATAAGTGGTATAACATGATCTGATAATCCTTCATCCAAAGTGGTATACATGTCATTGTGGTTTTATTACCCTCCATCCAATTATAAGTGGTATAACTGTGACCTGATAACCCTCCATCCAATTATAAGTGGTATAATTGTGACCTGATCACCAACCATCCAGTTATAAGTGGTATAACCGGGCTGTACAAATAAATGTTTTAGCCACTAGTCCAGGACTAGTCACCCTGTCAAAAGTGACTAGTCCCAAAAAATTTGTGACTAGTCCCAAAAAATGTTGAAATGTTTCAGTGGTATAGATTGTAGACTGCCATTGGGTGAAACAGTAGCAACAGTAAGAATCACATCTGCATTTTTAAATTTCAATATAGATATTGAGTTTCATATTACAGTACAGATAATCATTTAATGGAGAGAAAGAAAAGTCATAACTTTCTATAGGTAAGGGGCTACAAATGAGATTCTTAACTTTATCACCATTTAACCAAATGCAAAAAATAAATAACATGTGAATCAATATAAACATTTTATTTTAATGTTTTTGTCCACTACACCAGACGATTTTGACTTTTTGATTGGCTGTGTATCACATTCTACATTTTTTCTCTTTTTATTTTTACTTTCACTTTCACTTTCATATTTTCCTTATTTTTAACACTGAAAAAGTTCAACAAACTCATTTTGAAATGTAAACATTAGCACTGCCAAATACGAAATCAAACTGATTATGTATATCAGTTGTTGTTTTTTTATTTCATTTTTTTTGACAACTCATTTCTTCGAACGTATATTAGTACACTAACTATGCACACACCGTTACCTCTCCCGCCTTTCATGTCTGTTACAATTGCACTCAACAATACACTGAGAAACAATAAAAAATCACACCTACCATTTCATACCAAACATACTTCTATTATCAAACGTCCTTAGTTTCTTTACTCATCGAAAGATTGCCGACAAATCGGCCTGATTGCTAATTAATCAACGTGTTAGTGTTTCAGTGTATCAGTGTTATTGTTTCAGTTTATCACCATTTTCAGCTCACCACATGACGTGTAATCACGTGACGAACATGTGATTTACCTGTAGTAGTCGTTTCATTGGCTAGCGGGTCTGGATTAAAATAGATCCGGTCAATTGATTGGATAATGTCGACAATGCCGACTGTCAATTAAAGTAATTTGGAGGCGGGACTTCCGGCATGGTTGATTGTTGATAAAACTGCCCGGGGTAATCGCTGATCGACGCTGTGGATGCTAATTGCATTACATAAGCGAATGCAATTAAAGGATTACGTTGAGAAGTGTGCTGGGGTTGTTTTATGACAGGTGGCCGACATTGTTAATTTGACAAATCTGGGACTGAAATCTTTCAAACAGCGACACGCCCGACTTTCTCTTTTTTTAAAATTGGACTAGTCCGGGACTGAACTCTTTGAAAAAGTGACACGCCCGACTTTGGTTTTGGACTAGTCCCGGGCGTCGGGCTATAGGATTTGTACAGCCCTGTATAACTATGATCTGATAATCCTTCATCCAAAGTGGTATATTATGCATGTAATTGTGATTTGATCACCTTCCATCCAATTATAAGTGGTATAACTGTGATCTGATCACCCTTATCCAATTATAAGTGGTGTAACTGTGATCTGATCACCCTCCATCCAATTATAAGTGGTATAACTGTGATCTGATCACCCTTAGTCCAATTATAAACGGTGTAACTGTGATCTGATCACCCTTAGTCCAATTATAAGTGGTGTAACTGTGATCTGATCACCCTAAGTCCAATTATAAGTGGTATAACTGTGATCTGATCACCCTTATCCAATTATAAGTGGTGTAACTGTGATCTGATCACCCTTAGTCCAATTATAAGTGGTATAACTGACCTGATTACCCTCCATCCAATAATAAGTGGTATAACTGTGATCTGATCACCCTTAGTCCAATTATAAGTGGTGTAACTGTGATCTGATCACCCTTATTCCACTTATAACCAATTATAAGTGGTGTAACTGTGATCTGATCACCCTTAGTCCAATTATAACAAATTATAAGTGGTGTAACTGTGATCTGATCACCCTTAGTCCAATTATAAGTGGTGTAACTGTGATCTGATCACCCTTAGTCCAATTATTAGTGGTGTAACTGTGATCTGATCACCCTTAGTCCAATAATAAGTGGTGTAACTGTGATCTGATCACCCTTAGTCCAATTATAAGTGGTGTAACTGTGATCTGATCACCCTTAGTCCAATTATTAGTGGTGTAACTGTGATCTGATCACCCTTAGTCCAATTATAAGTGGTGTAACTGTGATCTGATCACCCTTAGTCCAATTATTAGTGGTGTAACTGTGATCTGATCACCCTTAGTCCAATAATAAGTGGTGTAACTGTGATCTGATCACCCTTAGTCCAATTATAAGTGGTGTAACTGTGATCTGATCACCCTTAGTCCAATTATTAGTGGTGTAACTGTGATCTGATCACCCTTAGTCCAATAATAAGTGGTGTAACTGTGATCTGATCACCCTTAGTCCAATTATAAGTGGTGTAACTGTGATCTGATCACCCTTAGTCCAATTATTAGTGGTCAAATTGCAACCTGATCACCCTCCATCCAAATGTAAGTGGTATAATTGAAATCTGATTACCCACTATCCAAAGAGGTATACGTATGATATGATCACCTTCATTCCAATTATAACTGGTATGATTGTGACCTGATCACCCTCCATCATATTATAAGTGGTATAATTATGATTTGATCACCCTCCATTGTTATGATGGTATATCAAGATATATTGAAATTTAAAAGAACATTTGTCTGGTTTTGACAGTTTAGTGTTAAAGGTAGCAGACATTTAGTATTTGTGATTCTGTGCTTAATCTTTCATTTTGTTTCGTAAAGGCTTAGTGCGTATTTGATTACTAGTTTATTCTATCTTATCAATATATATGTTGTTCATGTAGTACTTAATTCATATAGCACTAGTAATGTGTTACTGTTTATATTTTTTAATTTTTTCATTTCATAAAATATTCATTGTCATGTATATATGTATTTCTGTTTGTATTATTGTATTGTCTCAATGCTCTCCAATTGGGAGGAAAATAAAAAATCACTCAATCAATCCCAATTATAAGTGGTATAATTGTGACTTGATCACCGTCCGTCCAATTATGAGAGATATAATTGAAATCTGATACTCGTTATCCGAACAGGTATAATTGTGACCTGATCACCTTCCGTCCAATTATAAGTAGTATAAGTGTGACCTGGACACTGCCGTCAAATTATAAGTGGTATAATTGTGACCTGATCACCTTCCATCCAATTATAAGTGGTATAATTGTGATCTGATCACCTTCCATCCAATTATAAGTGGTATAATTGTGACCAGATCACTGTCCGCCCAATTATAAGAGATAAGAGATATAAGTGAAATCTGATCACCCACAATCATTGTGATCTGATCACCTTCCATCCACTTACAAGTGGTAAAGGTAGCAGACATTTAATGAATGGAAAATGATCAGATTTTAATTATACCACTTATAATTGGACGGACAGTGATAAGGTCACAATTAAAATCTGATCATTTTCCATTCAGTTAAATGTGGTATACTTGGATGTTGGTTAAATTGTGACCTGATTAAGGTACACTTGGTTTTTCCATTCAGTTATAATTTTTACACCATACTATGGGTGAAAAACCAGTCGTAGTGAGATTTCATGCTAAGACATTCCATGACTGTTTAGTACAACAGCCACTTGGAAGTCTATTTTAGGGTCTATACTACTGAATGAACTGTGTTACAGTTGATTATTTCGCTCATTAAGTTTCGGCTATGGTTAAAGGGACAGATGACCGTAACTTTTAACTTATAAAACACAAAATAATTACACTGACAAACATTATACATCAACCATTATTGAATATTTACTCAATAAAAACAAGATTGATGAAATTTAATAGGGGTACAAAAAAAAGCAATACCACTTCGTTGGGTTGAACTACGATCGTAGCCCACAATAAAGTTACACTCGCTGGTAATAATACTCGAGCATGCAATAGTCGAGTGTGCTCCCACCTGAGCTAAACGGGCCCCAATGTATTACGCAAGACATACTATATAGAAAGCCTAATGATCGATCAGCAGAAAATGTAAATAGTGTGGTCCTGCATTGTTTACAAACAATAAATGAAACCTTCTTTGTTTCAAACTCACGAATATATTACTGCAGACTTATTTGAGTCTATGCTTTTGTTTTCATGTAAACATTTCACTGAATAAAAATCAGGCAGTTATTTGCTTATGCTCAATATCTACTTACTTCCGGACAGTGTCCCGTTAAGTTCAAACAAAAAATCAAGTAAAGCTTAAGAAATAATATTAGAAATAGGCAGCCTAAAGTGACCTTTCTCAAATATATTACTTTGAATCTTCTGCAAATGCTTTTTTTTTTTTTTGATTATAGGCGGCCGTGACAGACAAGGGGGACCACTCTTGATATTTCCCCCACATCGAGACCAGTACTTCTTGCCAAATGACATTGCAGCTTGTTTACGTTATCTTTTGCAAATTCCAAGGTTTGTTGAACTTTTTATGTTTTCATTATTTTCCAATTACCCATGGGATATGTTTGCATTATCATTCTTGCAAGTTTTTTCAGAGACGATGTAAACCTGTCGATTCTTCACTTATGGAGAGTTGTGTACCTTGAAGACCTTGCTCAACTGTGTTGATCAGGGACCGGTAAACATTTCTTAGACGGTATAATTGTCTTAGAAGAAAGTGGCGAGACATAGGTATCACTTTGCGACTGTGGTGACGGCGATGGCAGTGGCCTCAACATTTACATTAAAATTTTCATTAAAGAATATCGCCAAGTAATGGCAAAATTACACTTCAAAAGCTGATTATCAAAACTCTATCCAGGTGATATAATAGTGCATATGTGCCAATTAAAAGTATATGTTTATTCATCAGTTCTTAAAATACACCTTAAATATGCGTAAAATGAAATATGAGTTGGTAATTCAACACTCCAGTTTTGAGTTTTGGCCTGGCTGGTTAGAGCCATTTGTATTGTGTCTATAGAGTTTGGATTCTCAAAATATGTAAGTTGTATTATACATACCTTGATGTCAGTAGTTTTAGAAACACTGTACATCAGTTGTAAAATTTGCCTGTTAATGGCTGGATAGGAACTTTAACGTTTTGCACATTTTAATATCTGGCATTACTGATTCAAATTCAATCAAACTTTGTATATGTCTTCATTGTCATCAAGGGCACTAAGACACTGAGGTTCATTAACTCAGTATTGCATTTTAGCAAAAATATCGCCTTGTTTTTTCAAACTAAGAAATTCATTTGCTGTTCATTTAACATTTTACATAAACAGTACAGGCGAGTCAGTTATTGCCGACGGACTGATTTTGTTGTTTATTATTTTGTATAACTTTTAATGTCTATTTACAGTGAGGAGTCAAAGAGACGAGGATTCACGGCCATTATAGACAGCAGGGATGGTTCCTGGTCAAATCTCGTCACAGTATTAGGATGTTTGAAGGTCAGTTAGATCATGTAGATTCAAAGAGGAAATCTGTTTTTTTACTAAATTTACCTGGTAAACACAACTTAATAAATTAATAATTTGATTAATATTTTCTTATCATCACCACTTATTTAAAATCATCATTGTTATTCAATCTTCTCCAAACTTGGTAACATTGTATATGGACACAATGTCCTGGCCAAGTTTGATGAACGGCCCAATCGCTTCAGTAATTCCAGAGTTATGCCCCTTAGAATAGTACAAATTCACGAAATCAATGTTGTACAGAATCTAACTTGAGCCATTCTTATACAGTCTTCTCCAAACTTTTTCAAGTTATATACGGGAACAACGTCTTGGCAAAGTTTGATAATTGACTCCATTGCCTCAGTATTTCCAGAGTTAAGCCCCTTGGAATATGAAATTAATGTTGTTTGGATACTTATTTGGGTAATTCTTATCCAGTCTTCTCCAAACTTGGTCAAATTGTATAGGGGCACATTGCCTCAGCAAAGTTCAATAATCCACTCCTTTGCTTCTGTGTTTCCGGAGTTTTGCCCCATGGAATAATAAACATTAACAAAATTAATTATGTCTGGACTCTAACTTAATTGATACCCGATCTTCTCCAAACATGGTTAACTTTTATATGGACACAATGTCTTGTTCCAGTTCATTGCCTCAGTAGTTTCAGAGTTATGCCCCTTGGAATAGTAAAAAATCATGAAATTAATGTCCGAAAGACAATTTCCTTATTAATATGTGAAGCAATAGCGGGGCATCCATGTCCTATGGACAAATTTCTTTTTTGACGGTCGCATTATTTTCTCCATCAAAAGGTGGAGCAAGGGTCGGGTTGGGCCATCCCTAACTAACTCAATTATACAACGTAGTTATAAAAATATATGTTTATCTGTTTCTTATTTAATATGAATGGTAGTGTGCATTGAGTAGTAAAGGATCACTATGGATAAAAGCGTAATTTTAAAACTAATAAAACTTTCAAGACAGTTTTTTACTAGATTCTGCTCTCTCAGCAATATGATAACCAAAATTATTATGAACTATGCCTTATACTTGTGTTAGTTAACTGTTGAAAATCTGCCATTTTGCCTGTTTACGGAATCGATGTCCCTAAAAGTTTAAAACTCCAAATCATGGATCTTTTGATGATCAGGCCTGAGCATTTTTACACCAAAGTGTATTTAAAAAACATCTGTTCATTTTTTATTTCATTTTAACTGTATTGTTTTTTCATTTAAAAAACTCGCATCCTTCAGGCAGTAACGGATCACTTTTCTTGATAGGTGCTACACTAAGTGGGTAATTACTCAAGGAAATACATACGAATCGTTGCGCTTAGTATAGTTGTGTGCTCAATCTTCAAATGTGAAAGTTCCATAAAAAACAAATGCATATGAGCTGAATAAATGACAAGTAAACATAAACTGATCGCTACTACCAACGATCCGCTGCCACCGCAAGCACTGTATTCAACTTGGTGTTCAAAGTTCAATGATTCAAAATGTGCTACACCCTCGCTCTTAGTATCAATTTCATTAATTCAATAAATAGGAACATGTTTGAAATATATCCGCTGAGACGGAACAAGTTATGAAATATAACACCTCACTCAACATCAATAAATAAATATGAGCAAACAGGAAATCAGTTCCGTATTAGTTTTTTTGCGAAGGGATTTGAGATTGTGTCTACTGAAATGAAAGGAAATGAAGTGAAGTTTAACGTCCAGTTATCACGTCATATTAGGTTAAACTTGGACGGAGACCTCAGAGGGAGATGATATGAATAATGAAATTTCCCATCAGACGTGCTCTCTCATATGCCATGCTTTATCCACTGAGTTACCACTGGCTAATTGGAACTGAATGTTGTTTAACGGCTCATCAACACAGTAAAGGTTATTTAGAGCCGCCCCAGAGAGAGGGGAAGGATACATAGGAATCCGGGAACTTGCCCTACTATTATTATCGAATAGATTCCTATGTTTTTTTAACGTGCTCGGAGGATAGACTGATACACGGGACCGCCCGGTTTACGTCCCCATCCGATGGACGAGGCTAAGGGAAAGTGTCTTGCCCTTGAACACACCAACGGAACTCAGTGGCACCACGGAGGATTGAACCCGGGGCCTCCGGTAACAAATCTGCCGCACTACCGACCGCGCCACGCCGGCTAATTGGAAGTGGAAAACAATTATTTACCACAAAATACACCTTATGATTTCTTTTGTTGCTTTGCTAGGAGACATGTTTGTTACAAACCAGTGATGTAGGTTGTAGTTACTTCAGGTCTGTATCTACAGCTTTTCCCCAGTACTGAAAGGAGGGTGAGTGGTGTATTTCCAAACTTGTCAGAATGCACCATTTATGTCTAATGGTTAAAAAACCTGAGGGAGCTTACCTCCAACCCCATCAAGCAACATCGTACCTTAGGTGCAATTGCTGGAAGCCTACAACTTAAAATTGGCCAGCTACACCCTTGCAAATGTCAGTTGTTAATAAATTATTTTTACATGAGGTTTATCTCCAAGGTTTGAAAAGATCCATCCCAGTATTTGCATTTATTTCTTTTCATTGTTTAGAGAGAGCAGGAAGCCAGTAGTTTATTGTGCATTGTGGGTAGATAGTTTAGATGTTCGCTGGAATTGGTTTATGATGGCCATACCTGTAATTTTGGCATTTCTGTATTTGGAGATCAGTCAGTGAATCAACCTTTCTGAAATCTTTTTTGCTGTGGTTAGCTTAAATTTAGCAGACTCTTAACAAGCCCTAAAATTTAATGCAAATTCCTCCCCTCACCACCCCAGACACACACATTGCCTGCCCTCCCCCACCCCCCAGACACACACACACTGCCTTTGTTTCTACAGAATATTCATCATAACTGTATAATATGTTAACATTTGCTATAATATTCTATAATATTTGCTTTAATAGTTGCTATAATTTTTAGCAATCACTGGGGGAGTACATACAGCACTATAATATTTGCTGTAATATTTGCTATGATATTACCTATAATATTTGCTATGATATTAGCTATAATATTTGCTATACTATTAACTATAATATTTGCCTTAATATTTGCTATAATATTAGCTATAATATTTGCTATACTATTTGCTATAATATTTGCTGTAATATTTTCTATAATATTTGCTATACTATTTGCTCTAATATTTGCTATAATATTTGCTATATTTGCTATAATATATGCTATAATATTTGCTGTAATATTAGCTATAATATTTGCTATGATATTAGCTATAATATTTGCTATACTATTTGCCATAATATTTGCTTTAATATTTGCTATATTTGCTATAATATTTGCTGTACTATTTTCTATTATATTTGCTATAATATATGCTATGATATTACCTATAATATTTGCTATGATATTAGCTATAATATATGCTATGATATTAGCTATAATATTTGCTATACTATTAGCTATACTGTTTGCTATAATATTTGCTATAATATTAGCTATACTATTTGCTATACTATTTGCCATAATATTTGCTTTAATATTTGCTTTAATATTTGCTATAATATTTGCTGTAATATTTTCTATAATATTTGCTATACTATTTGCTCTAATATTTGCTATAATATTTGCTATATTTGCTATAATATATGCTATAATATTTGCTGTAATATTTGCTATGATATTAGCTCTAATATTTGCTATACTATTTGCTGTAATATTTGCTATATTTGCTATAATATATGCTATAATATTTGCTTTAATATTTGCTATAATATATGCTATAATATTTGCTGTAATATTTGCTATGATATTAGCTATAATATTTGCTATAATATTTGCTTTAATATTTGCTATAATATATGCTATAATATTTGCTGTAATATTTGCTATGATATTAGCTATAATATTTGCTATAATATTTGCTATAATATTTGCTTTAATATTTGCTATAATATTAGCTGTAATATTTGCTGTAATATTTGCTATATTTGCTATAATTTACAGCAATCTCTGGGGGAGTACCTAAAGCAGGTGCTTGTTTTACGGACTGACGGTATGGGGACACGGCAATCTAGTAGTAACAGCTTCCGTCGTGACCGGGGACCCAACATAGAGGTGAGCATCATTGTTTACAACTTGGAGTTTAAATTAAGACGTGCGTGCGTGCTTGCATGCGTGTGTGCATGAGTGTGTATTCCAGAGATTTATAGTCCTGTTGCCCATTTTGGCATAAAATAGTATGGTATTAGGTAGTGTAAAATATATGGTGGTTACTCGCTTGATAAACTTGATGGAATTTCAATATAATGAATGTTTTATTTTATGGATCATTTGTCCATTTCGTGAATATTTCAGTTCATTTGTCCTTTTCATCAAGGTACAACTTTTGTGACAAAATGGTATAGATATTGATTCAAGGCATACAATGAAGCTTGGGTAGCTTGTTTATAAATAAGTAAGTGACAAAAAGTAATTCTAGTGAAGTCAAGCAAACTTCGTACTTATGAGAGGTCCACACTTACTTATATATCACAATGGATTATTTGAGAAAAGGGCATTTGGAAAAATATATGTGGAGCATTTACGGAGCATTTTTCAGCTGTATGCTAAATTCCAAATAGTTTTAACTTTAAGTGGCCATTAATGTAATATAATACATAAGGAGCAATCAGCACTTTTAATGTAGTTGTACTTAATACTTGAAAGAATGTCCCTAATTGACTAATTTTCATAAATATTGACATTACTGCGAAATACCTTTTGAAATCTATAGTCTGTTTCAATATTGGTGACTTCAACACATTTAAATGTACTGGTATTCAGCCAGGTATGGCGTGTCACCCTGTCAGGTGCAAATACCAAACAATACCGAAATATATAAATATATTATGCCTACCAAATGTAATCTGTTTGCTATGAATAAATTACATGACTTGAGTCAGACTTATTTATGCATAATGCATTTTGTAGATTGTAACAATCGTAGTTTGTTAATAGTGGAGCATTTATATAATTATTTATTTAAAACAAGGACATTGATTTCTTAAGTGGGTTTTATGAACTCAGTTTAAGAAACCATTATAACAAAAATGCTGCTAATGTTTGAACCTGTTCTCAAAAGGTTACTGCATGCAGGGCTGTATTTGCTTGTGGGTGTAGAGAATCTTACATGAGTGCCCGTTTAATATTGAATTTATTACATGATGTGAGGCTGTGACAAGCATCTTATCAATTTTATCCAACAAGTTTAATAAATTCAATGTTTGATAGGCATGAATGTGAGATTTTATTTTTAACATAATCCAAAAACGTCTCATAAGAATTTATTTATACAATGTTGTCGTATGATGACTGTATGTTGACTCGGTCTTCTCCCTGTACGACACCGAACAACAGATCAGCCTCGCTGAGTTACGTAATCCGATATTTTAAACATTACGGAAACAGAGCTACAGATTGGGCAGTACGTATTTTACTACCTGATATTTTTGTCAAAAGGGTAAAAATGTCAAAAGGGTATTTTACCCTTTAACTTGAAAAATAAAGGTTATTTTTAATTTGGAAATGCGTACTGTTATTTTAGATTCAAGTCCATACTGAAAATTGCTTGAAAAGTTTACATTTATGGCTTAAGCCATATTTTATTTGCAGAAACTGACAAATCTTTACAATAAAGTTACCTAAATGACAACATTTACTGTCACTACACTTTTCATTCACTGACCAATCTTTAAATTTCAAATTGTCAATGGAACTATGAGATTATTGTTTTAGCAATGGGGTTCAGTGACGTGTTGCCATGGTTATGCATTTAAGTGGTTTTCAAAATGCGTTCTCTGATTTATCAGTGCATACCAGTACGCTCTGAATAATATTTCAATGCATTTTCTGAAAATAATGACGCGTATTAACGCAAATAGGCGCTTTATCTGTAGCTCTGACAGAGGGAAGAGGCAATTCCAGTGCAAACTCACTTGAATGGAAAAGACTGAATGATGATTCGTCGTACTTGTAGTATCATTATTGTAATTTAATAAATATATCATAAATGTATTACACTTCACAGACCGCAAGTTATGTGATTAAAAAAAATCCATTAAGAAATCCTATTTTATCACAATTTCTTTTAGTCTCACATATCAAACATCCATCAAAATACTCATTTTACTGTGATTTATCATTACTAATTTTACTGTGATATCATTTAACAGCGATTTTACTTATTTTACTGTGATTTATCAAATTTTAACTTATATAGACAAATATTTCCTACCTACCTATTTACTAATCTGAGCAACGCACATTCTTTTTGTATCGGTCATAGGGAAAAACAACATTCTGGATATTGTCCAACTCGGTCAACATACATTCTAGAGTTTATAATGACTTCATACTGATACTTGGCTATAAATTGCTACCTTTTATAATTTTACCTTCCATTTGTTGTTTATAAGTCATGGTTCACTGCCTGATCATGTTGTTTATGTATAATTGTTAAAAAAAAAAAAAAACATAGATTTTTGATAAATGCTTCTATTGCATGCAGACCACTATTTTCATTTTATTACTCACACATATTAATGTCTTTCATTTCGTATTTTACTTTGTATTGTGTATGATTGATACTTTATTTAGGATACAGGTGTGTGAGATCGGTTGTTTACCTGTTTTTGGTCTCATAAGTATTTTTTATTTGCACGTTTATTAGTGTCCTTGGTATCTCAGTAGTTATCTCACTGTGAGCTTATAAAACACACACTAATTATGTTCATAAACATTACACACTAAACATTATTGAATATTTACTAAATAAAAGCAAGATTGATGGAATTCAATCGCGGTACAAAAAAAAAGTACCACTTTGTGAGTTTGAACTCGCAGCCCAAACTAAAACTTACACTCGCTGGTAATAATAGTCAGCTCACAATACTATATAGAAAACCTAATGCGCAAATAGGTCACCTGATCAGCAGAAGATATGTTCCCACATTGTTTACAAATAATCAATAAAACTTCTTTTTTTTTTTCAAACTCACAAAATTTAATGTATTACTACAGACTTCTTTGTGTCTATGCTCATGTTTTCATGTATACATTTCACTGAATAAAAATCAGACAGTTACTTGGTTATGCTCAATATCTGCTTACTTATGGACAGTGTCAGAATACCTTAATCTTTAGAGCTGCAGACCACTGCAAGTCTCACACCTCTATTATCTCCCCTGAAAGCTCACGGAACTAGAGACAAAAGGAAAACAGAAAATAATTCTATTTTTTATCAATTTTAGGCAATTTTTATTTTCAAAAATAGGTTTTTCTTTGCTTTAGCATACATCTGCAGTGTAAAAGACAGATGATACAGAAAATCCCATGTTGATATGAGGTTTCGTTCAAATTTCAGAAGTGTGTTTGACCGAACACCGCATATTCAGCTAGATAGTGTATGACTTTTGTATTTTCCATAGGGGGCACAAAGCATGAGCGAGAAAAAAACAAAACCTGGCTAACTTATGTATTTTATTGTTTTAAATTACTGGTCTTGACTATACTGAAGATATTAAACCAACAACAATGTCTGCTGCCCTGCTTTGAAGCTCAGATGTTGGAAAAGGCTGTACAGTAACCCTTTGTGAAAATTAATTGAGGTATGAGACCTGCATCACTTTGGTTCATCCCTGGCTTGTGTATCCTTCATCTCGTCGCCTTCTGAGGTCACTGTCTATAATCTGAACTTACATGTGTTAAACCCCAGTGTGCGTTAGATGCTACATACATTAGGTATTTACTGCATTTATTTCATCTGTTTCGTGATGGGGTCTTCAGTATTCTGATCAATCACTGAATGTTTTTTTACAGGTACAATTATTAGATGCACCAAAATTCGAAATTAGACAGTTGCGGATAATAGTTTTATTCTAGAAAGTATAGAATTGAATTGAATTGGGGTTTTAAGGCGCACCAACATATGAAAGGTTATTGGCGCCTAACAGGAATGAACATGCCAGGCTCATCCTCCATGTACATCAAGATAAAATATGGAGAACGGGCCTAGAACCTTCTCACCCTGAACTGCAGAGTTGCTGCAAATTCTATTGTAGACACTCCATTTACGCTGGAGCCACGTTGTTTTTCTGCCACTGCTCTAGTGATATGAGCGAGATGGCATCTGAAACAATGCAGGGGTCATGATGAAGATCTTTAATGAGCATGAACAAAAAATGATAAAATGAACATGAATTTGTTTTGATATATCTGTTCAATATATTTACGTGCCATATTTTATGGTTGAAAAATGCTTTATTATTTAGAAGTTTGTAATTTAACCTCTCTGAGTAGCATAATGTATATAACGATCAGAAAAGTTTCTCTGGGGCTATTTTGGGATTTTTATATTCTACTTTGGCCTTTAAACTGGCTGTTAAACCCTATTCATTCGTTGCACCTTTGTTCAATTGGCTACATTATGTTATCTAATGTAAATATATGTGCAGTATTATTGTTGACTTTTTGCAATTCGCATATATAGCCTCTTGTGCCCTTCCTATTGTACAGTATTTCATTATTTACCTTGAACAGCAAAAATGTTACAAGGTTTGTTTACCACTATTATTGGTCAATTACCATTCAAAAATAACAGGGTACAGAAGTAAAACATACTAACATGAATAATGAATGAAAGTGTAAGAAATGTGCTAGGGGTGTCGTCTGCTACCTTGACAACATGAGCCTATCGAACCTGCAATGCCTGTAGTTTCTATACACATTATGTGACGTAAATTTGGTACACCTCTGTGGCATCTGCAATATTACTTAGAAATCACCGAGATATATCCGATTTCACGTTACAAAACATTTTACCCATTCGCTCGGCAACTGAATGCCGTGCCAGGTTTGAGAGGTCAGGAGGATTTCTTAGCCTTTGCGTTCATTGAAACCCAGATCAGCCTGCGAGTAAGCTGATCAAGGTTTACAGTGTCTGTCTGCTGATCAGTCATTTCTCCTCAAACACCCCTTTGTTACATAAATGGAATGGTCTTAATTCAAAGAAAGAACGGTCCATTATATATATATGTTTCGGCTAAAGCTGATTTGGATTTTACAGTCATCGATTCATGACTTGAGATATACAGTCGATTCCGTTTAATCGCATATCGGTTAATTGCATATTTCGGTTAATTGCATAAAGTTTTGAAACACAAAACCATTCGTATTCTTTTGCATGTAAAAAAACCCCGTATAATCGCATAGGTTTTTGTCACATTCCGGATAATTGCATAACGAATATCTGGCTAATTGCATAATGAAAGTCAAATTTACCTGTATTTGGCAACTATATAAGCCCGAGGCAAATTGATTGACAAAAGGTGCTAATTGACGCCGAAAGTTTGCCATTTTGTGCGGTTTCCGTGAAGCTTCCACGCCATGACGATCGCTCACCAATTAGCATACACGATTTAATAATAAGTTTGTATGCAATGTAAAGCAATGTGTTGTTAATTATTTACTGCTCTCAGTTTGCTAGTGTCGGTAGAGATGCATATGACATTGAGTAGCTCATAGAGATTATTAATAAATAAAAATTAAATAAGCTTTTGTGTTATTATCATGGCTGTGTAATTCACACTACACACTACAAACAATAGCAAAGCGACGCAGATTGAAAGAAAACAAGTACGCATAAATATTGCATAAAATCTATCAAATAACATTAAATACAAAATGGATATGCACACTAATAATCCTATCAAACATCTTACATAGAATTAACTCGCTTTTATGGAGTTTCTATGTAAGTATTAACGGAACAGTAAAACGAAAGTAGAAACGTGCAGCGCTACATGTACAAAATGTTCAATTTCGGTTATTCGAATACTCCGGTTAATCGCATATATTTTCTTGACAAATGGGCTATGCAAATAACCGAAATCGACTGTATTGTTTTTGATGTCAAAGTCATTCTCGGGTAACGTCTCCATGGCCGGGATAGTAAAGACCCCGCGTCAAAAACTTTCTCGCCTGTGGGTCTGAATCCCACTTGGAGCGTGACTTGTCAAGTGAGGAAGTGTCGATTCTTAAGAGTGGAAGTAGGTATTGTAACAGTACTGGTTCTACCCAGGAAAAATGAGGTGGTCTGCCTCTACCCAAAAAAAATCAACCACCACATATGGCCTAATATGTGCTTAAAGTCATCATCAGCACTACACCGATGTTTACTGCCACTGTCGTCATCAACAGAGGGAGCACTGGCACCACTGGAGTTCATAAGTGTATGCTTGAGCTCGACAGTTTCCCTTGGCATTGTCTTGTGGTCGGGCATTCAAACTAGGTCATCCCGCATATCAAAGTCATATCATTCAAGCAAGTTAAAACATAAGAATCCATTTGATATTAAGAGAATGGCACGGTTGTATGCACTATGTATTTTGTCCCTCTTTCTTGGGTGACTTCTACATAACCTTAGAGAATATGCTGATGAGGTGTTAAATTCAGAAAGCTGTAGCTACCGGTAATGTTCAAATTTTACTAGAATCTTCTTTTCCATAATTTAGGATCAGATTATCCATGGCTTATATGAAGTAAGTTATGTCACGGTGTTGGTGATGGTAGACGCACTTGTTATTGATTTAGTCTTTGTGTCGACTTCCAAAATGATACAGGCATTCACGACTGAGCATGGAATTACATTCATACTGACGCAGTGTTATTGTGTGTTCAACTCCTCCTCATTCCTCGCTGAATGTGAACTAGAGTGAATATACAGCCGTTCCCGATTTGAATCCGGCAGAAATGTGCTTTAGGCATTGCTTGAGAGATTAACCTTGAATATGCTATTTTGCTATTTTGAAAGTAGAAACTTCCATCACTGCTGGGGATGCCCAAAGTTATTTTCAGGGAGTGGAATACATCAATATATAATAGCGAAAAGATGAATCTTTAGAAGCACATGTACTCAGTGTTATGTTATGATATCGAATTTGGTCACGTGAGACTTGTAGGCGGGCGAGTGGGAGCTGTTCCACTACTTCCATTTTATTGGACGACGTCATCGGGTGTTTACATGTCTGATGCGTCAAACATCCATCGACTCAAGCGATATATTTCCATGCTCAATCAGGAACGGCTGTAGAAATTAATACTGAAAGGATTATTAAAAAAAGAAAGAAAAAAAAAATCACTTTCACATTCAAAAAGTTGGTGGCAACTTTTCTTTATGAATAAGTCTGAAAAAAAGTCAGTTACAACACTGAGGGAACAATGTACATCCGAAGTTTGAAACAAGCTTCAAACATACAAAATCACCTTACCAATCACACCAATTTGAAAAGTCACTTACAACACAGAGGAAACGATGTACATCAGAAGTTTGAAACATGCTCAAAATATATAACATCTTAATAACAATCACAACAGTGTTCGCATTTTAATGCATTTTGAAGCTCATATGTTTGCACAACGTTGTGTAACATTCACATTTATTGTCAAACTTAAGTAGCATCATTTGTTTCTGATATTGACTTGAAAGATTATTTATGAAAATAAGTATGGTTCCTACATTTTAAAAGGGTACACAGCTGTCTTGAAGTACACATTTAAAGCATCAAAATAATCACCTTGATTTATTAAAGTAGATATCCTGCAAGCAACAGCCACATTTTACAAAATATGTATACCATTTCTAAACCTACTGATGATGAGGTATATATATATATATATGTGAACTACCAAGGACAGACAACCTTCGGACGAACTACGGCAGGGCGCCTAGCTATGACGAGATACACAGAAATCAAGCGTATATATTCACTCCTTAAAAAAGGTAGTTGCAACACACGTTGATAAACTGTATCTCTACATCATAACACACTCGTCTGAAAGCACAATTAACATATAGACGCATACATACATACAATTATAGCTCATATGAGTGGGCCACATTTAAGCGTTCAACCACACATAGCTATATTGAGACAGTGACAATGAAAGGTGCCGGATCTGGGGATACTGTGAATTCAGGTATATATAATAAAGGGAGAGAATTTGAACTCACTACGGCAACTTTCGAAATTGGGATCTCGTAAGAGATTCATGTTCACAAGGCAGAATTATATATGGGGAGAAATATTTGTGAACTACCAAGGACAGACAACCTTCGGACGAACTACGGCAGGGCGCCTAGCTATGACGAGATACACAGAAATCAAGCGTATATATTCACTCCTTAAAAAAGGTAGTTGCAACACACGTTGATAAACTGTATCTCTACATCATAACACACTCGTCTGAAGGCACAATTAACATATAGACGCATACATACATACAATTATAGCTCATATATATAACACTTACATGTTGTGAGAATCCAAACGCTATAGACACAATATAAAAGGCTTTAACTCCCAAAACTAGCTTCGAATTAAGAGGTACTAACCCATATTTCATTTTACACATATTCAATCACAGGTATTTTAAGAACCCGTGAATAAACCTTTACTTTTAATCCGCATATATGCATTATTATATGACCTGAAAATCCAGGACCGTCATTTAGAGGGTTAGTTTCTTTATTCCAGTATCATTTAGACTTAACACCCGCTTAATTAAAAGGTTTTCGTATAACTATTAATAATGAATTGCAAATACGTAAGTGATGTAGAAAACCTAACATGATTGCAAGTTTTAAAAAAGTCAAGATTGCAGTGTGTCCCTTTAATAGATGTAAAACGGATTCCAAATAAGTGAATTAGCTATTCAGTAACTCAATAACGACTTGAGTAAGGGTGACAAACCCTGTAGGCAGTGTTTACAAACTGTCATCACCCTGCGACATCCACCTGCATACCTGTATAGAATGTCGGTGGAGTATGTAGATAGATGTAGATCTAGATATTTGTGTTTTGTTTGTTTTGTAGGCAATGCAGATAAGATTGTGGTGTGTTAGAGTCAGTGAAATGTGTACATTTGATCAAGTTGCACTTCAAATCATACCTGCGCATTTCTGTCAGGCCATGTAAGGAGATTTGACTTTGAAATAAAAAGGCTAAAAATAGGGCAGTTGGTCTCAGAAATAGAAGATTTGGGCAAAAATAGGGCAATTGGTTTCAGAAATAAAAGATTTGGGCAGATATAGGGCAATTGGTCTTAGAAATAGAAGATTTGGGCAGAAATAGGGCGATTTTGTTTTAGGAATAATTTCGCATTATTTGAACAAATCTTAAAATCTATATAAATTTCACTTGTATATAGCTTCTGTACATGTATTTTGCACATTAATGTATGTTTGCAGTTTTTATTTGAGCAACGTTTTTTTAAAAAAAAAAGAACTTGTAGGGGTGGGGGTGGTGGTGGTGTGGGGGGAGGGGGAGTGGGAGGGGCAAGCGAGTGGGGATTTGGAGAATTGGGCAGGTATGTTCAAATAGGAAAGATATCTACTCATCAAAAATGAAAAGTATCCACTTTGTTTTCCTGCAAAATCTGAGACAGTAAGAAAGAACTAACAATTGTAGCATGATTTTCTTTTAATAACATCTTTGTTTGATGTTCACACAAAATTTCATCGAAATATACCAAATAGATAAAAAAATAAATCACAGTCTAAAAACATAGGTGTGAAAACGAAATTAACAAAACTTAGCAAATGTAAAGGTAACGACAATAGCACATATTCAACAGTCTAAGTCGATTCAAATACACAGAAAAGTATTCAAAACCTCGCTAATATCTCATGTGTCCACCATTACACCGAATACACGCAAAAATGCGAAGTCGCATGCTTCTGACATAACGACACAAATTCTGGAGCTAATGCGTTCCATTAGTGGACAAGTGCTGCTGCAAGGTCCTGAACACTTTGGATAGGGTCATCCTGACATACATGACGTCCCAAATATGCTCAATGCTTCGTCAGTCGTTATACGTCAGAAGCATGCGACGTCACATTTTGGAGTGTATTCGGTGTAACGGTGGGCACATGAGATATTTGCGAGGTTTTGAAAAAAATTCTGTGTATTTGAATGGGCTTAGACTGCTAAATCTGTGCTATTGTCGCTTATCTTTATATTTGTTAAGTTTTGTTAATTTTCGTTTTCACGCCTATGTTTTTAAAGTTTTATTTTTAAGCATTCGGTATATTTCGATGAAATTTTGTGTGAACATCAAACAAAGATGTTATTAAAAGAAAACCATGCTACAATTGTTAGTTCTTTCTTACCCTCTCAGATTTTGCAGAAAAACAAAGTTCACACTTTTTATTTTTGCTGAGTTTACATTGATGTAGATGTAATTACATTGATGTAGATGTAACATTTTTTGCCCTGCCTGGCTGTGAAAAGTGTGTTTTAGTTTAGCTCACATACCATTGTATCTTGGAGGTGAAAGCTGCACAGGTTGAAATATGAATGATATGTTCTGTATCTTAGTTTCGATTCATACAGAGAAGAATTTGCCATTTGTCTGACCATGATCCCTGTGTAGGTAAGGTTTGTATTTAGGGCAGGAATACAATGTTATTTTCTATGGAAATTCACTTGACTGAATCTGAGAAAATAGTTACTTCCCATGACAAGTTATTTGGCTGAAACGGAATTGTTTGTCTTTAAAAAGTCTCCCGACTTGAAGAAACTTAAAAGCATTATTTCCCATGACCAATCACTCAGCTGAAACTGATCAAAAGGCTAGTACCCTCAGTTCACTTGATGAGCCACTGGGCTGAAACTGAATAAAGAGTTAGTTCCCTTGATAAGCCACTAAGCTGAAACTAAACAGAGTTAGTTCTCTTGATGATCAATTTGATTGAATTTAGTACCTTTGTTGAGCCACTTAGCTGAAACTTAACAAAGAATAAGTTACTTTATATACATTATTAAATGACCTGATATTCCAGGACCGTCATTTAGAGGGTTAGTTTCTTTATTCCAGTATCATTTAGACATTTGGCATGCAAGTCTTTAAAAATAAGTTATCTCATTGTGTTAGGATACTGTAAAACTGCATTTTATGATCACCAGTGTCGTTCAATAAACAATATGTATTTGCAGACACAGTTTGTCAACTTGAAACAACTGCACACTTATATGGACCAGAACCAGTTGATAAGAAACATTGGAAAGACGGTGATTTAATATCACTTATTCTGGTCACAGAACAGAACAATAGATGGCACCACTAGTATTGTGTGTCTCAAGACTTCTGTATATTTCAGCCGCAGTTTATCAACTTGAACAGACTATACACATACGTAGACAGGAACCAGGTGGGGAACACTGATGTATCCTCACCCCCACATATATTGGTTACATAACTGGCCAGTATATGGCACCACTAGTATTGCATGTCTCAATATTTCTGTATATTTCAGCCGCAGTTTATCAACTTGAACAGACTATACACGTACGTAGACAGGAACCAGCTGATTGGCAGTATGGGGGGAACACTGATGTATCACCACACATACTGGCTACAGAACAGACTGGTATGTGTTTGGTCGTTTTGAAAAAATGTAAACCATATTTTTACATTAATTTCAACAAGGCAAAATGCTTACATTGTTGACATCATTTACTACTACTACTACTACTACTACTACTACTATTGCTGATGCTGTTACTAATGTTTTGGGAAGCCATCAGTTCCAAAAGGCGGCAACTACACTTCTTTATGTACTATGTCTACAGATGTTTTCAAACAGGAGAGGCATAGTAAATGAAAAAAATGGGATTTTGGGTTCTGTTAAGGACTACTTGTCAGTCATCATTTAAAAAAGATCAAAAATGGATGGGGTATGCTCAAGTGAAATGTTCAACCAAATACATATTGTAGGCATGAGCAATACATGACAGTAATTCAACACTATTGATGTGAACATTATATCTGAAGGAATACTTATATGTTAGAAATTGTGCCCTTTATAGCCGCAAAGTTTGGTAAAACTTTACTAATTTCTTTTTTTACGTAAAAAAAAAATTGGTCCATAGAATAGTCCATTCATCCATTTAGACGAGACATCATTTAAATAAAAAAAAGCCATGTTATCACATCATCCAAATATTAAAGTACATTCATTGTTCATTGGAGACAGCAAAGCAGAAAAGGCTTTTGGCATTTGTCTGATTATTTGAGTCTTGTCTCCGAACAAAAAAATATAATGAAAATTGGTTTGTTTAAGCCATTTAAGGATATACGTAACCATAGAATGATATAGGATTGTCTCAAACCATCTGCTTCCAATTTCAGGATCTAGAGAAGTTCCTGCGTGAAGCGAGAGCCGCATCATCTCACCTTGACACGGCAGAGTCGGAGATCCATCATCAGTTTCGTAACAACGGTCCCGAGTCACCTATCAGTCCAGTAGAGGCCCTGCGTAAACACAGGTTCTTCCAGGAATCAATCCTGTCTGTACCCAGTCAAGTTCTACTCCTAGGTACATGTTATGCTGCAATATTTCAAAAAAGTGATATGTTAGAATGAACCAATAGCAGGCCTCTCGAAAAAGGTGAAGGTCGCAGCTAAGGTTGTCAAACTTCACAAGGTTAAGGTCAAACTGAGGGAATAGAAGTGCAATGTTCGTCTCTTTGCAGTTTAAAGATACAATTTAATAACATTGCAGGCATAATCCTAACAAAATAGTTGTGGTTCTTTCAAAAGTTTTTAGTTTATCTTTATTAGTTTACCATATGTTTAAATATATTATGGTTGCAATATAAGCAACACTTTGTAATATGCTGAAACATGTTCCTTTGAACTATCTAAACAATAATGATTTGCAGAAATGGAAGTTATGTAGCAAAACCAACGGTATCCCACAAGTTTTAAAAAAAATCAAGATTGCCGATTGTCTCTTTGGATCAGTTATTATGTCTTTTTAAATTTTTAAACGTATGTTTAACTCCTGAGTAAAATTACACGTTTTACTACACGTTTTTACTCTGTGCAATTTGAGTAGCCATTAGGTGAGGTGTTAAGGTGGGCGGATGTTTTTTTCTTCGAAATTCAGGCTACGGATATCATCATGTAAGATTTATAGTAGGTTTATTGAGGGAATTGTATGCCAATGATATTTTGACTAACTGGGATTTTTCATGAAACAGTTATTTTATTCTTAAAATATATTAAATTATTCCCTATCCATTTATATTCTGGAAATCCCCAAATCTATTTCTGTCCTGAAAACCCCCAATCTATTTATAGGTCGGGAGTTGCTACAGAAGCTACAGCACTACAGTGATGTTGCCATGCACGGGGTGGAGTCCGTGAATACCTTGGATAATCTCGAGGCTCAAAAGCAGGTCAAGCGCACGCTAGCTTACCTTGATAACCGTGTAGACAAGATCAACGCTTACCTGGAAAACAGGGACAGGTCGCTACATGTTGATGTGCAGCGTGATAGTGTGCAGAAGGAAATCAGACAGGTTTGATGTTGTTGTGTTAAAATGAACTGAGCTCAGAAACATAAATCAGCGAAATAAAAAGAGGTTGCGAAAAAATAAAGATTTCATTATCCCCGCACTATTTCCTAAACTGTTTGGGATTATAAGAATCTTACCTGAGTATCCGGTGAAGATAGGGAATTCCAACCTTAGATATACTTGTTTTTACCGGAACCGAGGCTCCTAAACACTTATACCGAGGGTTGGAATTCCCTATCTGAACCGAATACCCATGATAGATTTTTTTTCTTGCATATCAGAGAAATTATGTGCATTGACGCCGCCAGCTATTAACCTTTTGCATGTTTTCCTGCATACCGGATGTTGGTGCGCGTGAATTTTATCTCGACCCTAGGGTGAGATGGAAATATCTAGCCCCGGTAAAATGGCGGATATCCTTGTCCGGTATGCAAGAAAATGTTATCCTCACTGCGCGTCCATCCCTCTGTCCGAGCACATGTTCACTTCCTTAGGTAGGAGGTGTGGCTTAACACAAAGGAATTCAATACAATTTATTCCGTAACTACTAAAGGCTATTGTTTGTATAAGTGGTCATGCCTTTGATCTTATTTTTTTTTTTTTTTTTTTAGCTAATTTTTTACCTGTTGTAAGTGATTTGCTTCTAAGGTACTTCTTGATTGTCTTCCTGGGTAGAACCAGTACTAAGCAATGCAGATAAAGGGTCTTGCTCATGGACACAACACGTGGTTATGGCGGGGATAGAACCCACAACTTTTGGATCATGGGTCCAACGCTCTACTACTAGACCACAGCGCTCCAAGACCACAGCGCTCCAGATTAAATAATCTAAAAAACACTTTCGGGGCATCTGTCCATATGTAATTGGGTCTATCGCCTCCTACATCTTAGAAGTACTAACTTGACATTTTGGTATATGATTGGAATATTTGCATAAATATGCAAGGAGGTATTAACATTTTTGAAACTCACCAGGGGGCGATGCTAGTTGAGTTACAGTGGTGTTACATAAAAGTACAATTACTCCTACATGTTTCACATATCGTTCTTATCTCAAATATTTTTTGGACATTAATATATTTTTAATTTCGTTTTAATAATTACACTTTTAACCTTGATAAAATGAATCTCATTTATGCTTTACCTTTACGGTATAGTCAAATCAGTTGAGAAAATTTGATCTGATTGTTCTTAGAGAAATGAAAAAACAAATATAGAATAAAATACTTTACACTTTCTTGTTTCAGGTTGTTGACTGGATTCTTGGACCAGGAGAGAAATTGTTGGCGTCCCAGTCTGATATCGGCGACTCATTCGAGACAGCCGAGGCACTTCGTAAACGGCATGAAGAACTTGAGATTAAGTGCACGGTGAGTTACCAGTTATGTGGATTGCAGGAGGCGGGTTCACGTCTTACCGGTGCCACTGAGTTTCATTTGTGTGTTCTTGGGCAAGACCCGCTTCTTTAACCTAGTCCGTCGGATGAGGATGTTATCAGGGCGGCCCTGAGTATCATCAGAGTCCTTTAACCTAATCCGTCAGATGAGGACGTTATCAAGGCAGTCCTGAGTATCAGAGTCCTTTAACCTAGTCCATCAGATGAGGCCGTTATCAAGGCAGTCCTGAGTATCAGAGTCCTTTAACCTAATCCGTCAGATGAGGACGTTATCAAGGCAGTCCTGAGTATCGGAATCCTTTAACCTAGTCCGTCAGATGAGGATGTCATCAGGGCCGTCCTGAGTATCAGAGTCCTTTAACCTAGTCCGTCAGATGAGGACATTAAAAAGGCAGTCCTGAGTATCGGGGTCCTTAAACCTAGTCCGTCAGATGAGGACATTAAAAGGCGTCCTGAGTATCAGAGTCCTTTAACCTAGTCCGTCAGATGAGGACGTTATCAAGGCGGTCCTGAGTATCAGAGTCCTTTAACCTAGTCCGTCAGATGAGGACATTATCAGGGCGGTCCTGAGTATCAGAGTCCTTTAACCTAGTCCATCAGATGAGGACATTAAAAAGGCAGTCCTGAGTATCGGGGTCCTTAAACCTAGTCCATCAGATGAGGACATTAAAAAGGCAGTCCTGAGTATCGGAGTCCTTTAACCTAGTCCGTCAGATGAGGACATTAAAAAGGCAGTCCTGAGTATCGGGGTCCTTAAACCTAGTCCGTCAGATGAGGACATTAAAAGGCGTCCTGAGTATCAGAGTCCTTTAACCTAGTCCGTCAGATGAGGACGTTATCAAGGCGGTCCTGAGTATCAGAGTCCTTTAACCTAGTCCGTCAGATGAGGACGTTATCAAGGCGGTTCTGAGTATCGGAGTCCTTGAACCTAGTCCGTCAGATGAGGACATTATCAAGGCGGTTCTGAGTATCGGAGTCCTTGAACCTAGTCCGTCAGATGAGGACGTTATCAAGGCGTTCCTGAGTATCGGAGTCCTTCAACCTAGATCATCAGATGATGTTATCAAGGCTGTCCTGAGTATCGGAGTCCTTTAACCTAGTCCGGCAGACGAGGACGTTATCAAGGTGTTCCTGAGTATCAGAGTCCTTTAACCTAGATCATCAGATGAGAACGTTATCAAGGCTGTCCTGAGTATCGGAGTCCTTTAACCTAGTCCGTCAGATGAGGACGTTATCAGGGTGGTCCTGAGTATCGGAGCCCTTTAACCTAGTCCGGCGGATGAGGACGTTATCAAGGCGGTCCTGATTATCGGAGTCCTTTAACCTAGTCTGTCAGAAGAGGATGTTATCAGGGCGGTCCTGGTATCGGAGTCCTTTAACCTAGTCCGTCAGATGAGGACGTTATCAGGGCGGTCCTGAGTATCGGAGTCCTTTAACCTAGTCCGTCAGATGAGGACATTATCAGTTCGGTCCTGAGTATCGGAATTCTTTAACCTAGTCCGGCGGATGAGGACGTTATCAAGGCGGTCCTGAGTATCGGAGTCCTTTAACCTAGTCCGTCAGATGAGGACATTATCAGGGCGGTCCTGAGTATCGGAATTCTTTAACCTAGTCCGGCAGATGAGGACGTTATCAGGGCGGTCCTGAGTATCGGAGTCCTTTAACCTAGTCCATCAGATGAGGACGTGATCAGGGCGGTACTGAGTATCGGAGTCTTTTAACCATGTCCGTCAGATGAGGACGTTATCATGGCAGTCCTGAGTATCGGAGTCCTTTAACCTAGTCCGTCAGATGAGGACATTATCAGTTCGGTCCTGAGTATCGGAATTCTTTAACCTAGTCCGGCGGATGAGGATGTTATCAAGGCGGTCCTGAGTATCGGAGTCCTTTAACCTAATCTGTCAGTTGAGGACGTTATCAGGGCGGTCCTCAGTATCGGAGTCCTTTAATCTAGTCCGGCAGATGAGGACGTTATCAGGGCGGTCCTGAGTATCGGAGTCCTTTAACCTAGTCCGTCAGATGAGGACGTTATCAGTTTGGTTCTGAGTATCGGAATTCTTTAACCTAGTCCGGCAGATGAGGACGTTATCAAGGCGGTCCTGAGTATCAGAGTCCTTTAACCTAGTCTGTCAGTTGAGGACCTTATCAGGGCGGTCCTGAGTATCGGAGTCCTTTAACCTACTCCGGCAGATGAGGATGTTATCAGGGCGGTCCTGAGTATCCGAGTCCTTTAACCTAGTCCGTCAGATGAGGACGTTACAGGGCGGTCCTGAGTATCGGAGTCCTTAACCTAGTCCGTCAGATGAGGTTGTTATCAAAGCGGTCCTGAGTATCGGAGTCCTTTAACCTAGTCCGGCGGATGAGGACGTTATCAAGGCAGTCCTGAGTATCGGAGTCCTTTTAACCTAGTCCGTCAGTTGAGGACGTTATCAGGGCGGTCCTGAGTATCGGAGTCCTTTAACATAGTCCGGCGGATGCGATCGTTATCAGGGCGGTCCTGAGTATCGGAGTCCTTTAACCTAGTCCATCAGATGAGGACGTTATCAGGGCGGTCCTGAGTATCGGAGTCCTTTAACCTAGTCCATCAGATGAGGACGTTATCAGGGCGGTCCTGAGTATCGGAGTCCTTTAACCTAGTCCGTCAGATGAGGTCATTATCAAGGCGGTCCTGAGTATCGGAGTTCTTCCTCCGAACACATTAAAGAAACCGTATCTTTTCGTTAGTAATACGAATTCAGGTTCACAGATTTCTATGTATCCTTCCTCTCTCTGGGGCAGATCTAAATAACCTATACTGTGTTGATGAGCCGTTAAACAACATTCAATTCAATTCAGTTCAATAATTGATGAGCGGATGACAAAATTCAATTCAATTCACTGCAAATATCAGACTTCCTTATTTGTTGGTTTACTGCTTTATCAAGCAGCAAATAATTCACCTGGGTTGGCAAGCAGCGAAATATTGACCCAGGCAGACAAGCATAAGATTTGGCAGAGTAACAAGACAAGTAATTTCTGTATTTCATGTGCCAAATGATACCTATGTAATTATTACAGGTGTAAATTTTTCTTTTTTACAGGACACATACGGCCATTATGCAGAACTTCGTCACCGTGTTGATGACCTACTTCAGGAGCAGACTCCATCGTCGGATGATATCCGTGCCCAGCGTGATTATATGGACACAGTCTGTAGAAGCTTTGCCAGTCGTCTGGAGCGACGGAGAACCCTTCTGATTACGTCCGTCAGATTTCATAGGTTAACAGAAGAGGTGAGCTTTCTTCATTAATTAGCGGTTTGTTTGGTGTTTAACGCCGTTTTTTTAATGACATACAATATTTAAGTGTTTGAGGCAGACCACCATCGTATTCCTTGTTAGAAAAAATACTGTATACCTCCCGCCATCTGTAAGTAATTGCTGATTTTGTGTTTAATCAGTTGTTATTATTGTTAGCTCGACTATTCGAAGAATAAGAGAGCTTATGTAATCACCAAGGCGTCGGCGTCCCACATCAAGGTTCGCGTGTACAAGTGTATGTCTCTTACATTTCTTATCCTAGCACAACCAAATATAGCCATGGGCTGCCTTATAGCATTATCTTAAGGGCTGCATAAGCAATTTTGGTTCCTGTAACCCATGAGCTCCCATGGAACCCAAATTATGAAAGCCTATAAAATGTGTCCCATTTCACATCAAATTGTGCGTGTAAGCTGTGTTTACAAGTCTATATCTCTTACATTTCTTACCCTAGCACAACCAAATTTGGCCATTAGCTTCCTTATAGCATTATCTTAAGGGCTGCTTAAGTAATTTTGGTTCCTGTAACCCCTGGGCTCCCATGGAACCCAAATTCTTAGCCCTTAAAATGTGTCTGTTTCACATCAAATTTTGCATACATGTAAGGTGTGTTTACAGGTCTATATCACTTACATTTTTTGTCCTAGCTGAACTAAATTTGGGAGTTGGTTTCCTTATAGTATGTTGTAAATGGTTGGATAAGTAATTTTGTCTTCTGCAAAATCTGGACTCCCATGGAACCCAAATTGTGATGGCCCATAAAATGTGCAATAAAGGCAGATCTAGGTTTGCATGTAAGCATGTATATATCTATAATTTTGGTTTGTGATTTCTTATAGCATTATGCATCTTATTCATACTTCACCCATATTGGGGCATGGGCTCCCTCCTCCACTCCCCACCCCCACTCCCTCCACCCCACCTCTCCCACCCCCACTCCCCCTCATTATTTTTTTTTTACATATTTCTGTGTTGCTTTTGTCAATTCTTACACATGTTGCCCCATCCCACTCCCCCGCCTCCCCTCCCCCGCCTCTCCCCCCTCACACTAATCTTTTAAAGACAATTAATTTTTCAATTTTTGCATGGTTTCTCATACATATACCACATTATAGTCCATTATTATTTTACATGCGTGTTTTTGAAGACGAAACATGAGATTCATTTGAGATGTGCCTCCCCAAATTGTATTACAATGGTCAATGTGGGGGTGAATGTATGTTTTGTAAAACTGAGTTCTGTGCTCGGTAGATAAATATTCTTTAATTCTAGATAGAAGCCATATATTTGATGTAATTATTTTGCATATTTTATCTATGTGGATTTACCAAGTCAAGTTATTGTCCACAAAAACACCAAGAATTTTGTCATTTGCAATTGAATTTAAATTATCACAGTTTAAATTTAAAGTCAGATTTTCAAAAGTCATACTGGCTCTTTTTTGATGAATAGTTATTAACATTACTTTAGTCTTTGTGGTATTTATAAGCATGCCATATCAATTGCACCCAGTTTGATAAACTATCTAGGGCTGTTTGTTAATTACTTTCAATTGTTTGGCGAGAATCTCCATTGTCATATAGGGTAGTGTCATCTGCATAAAGGTCTGTGTTTACCAAGTCAGTAAATCATTAATAAACATTATGAATAGTAGTGGACCCAAACTTGAGCCCTATGGCACACCATTAACTATATAATTTTCCTCATAAATAATGTTGTTTACAGATACCTTTTGCTTTCTATTGAGTAGATATGAAGAAAACCACAAAATTGTATCACCAGAAAGTTTGTAGTGCTTCAATTTTTTTAACAAAAGTGTGTGATCAACAAGATCGAAAGCTTTAAGTCGACCATTACAAGTCCAATCAAAGTTCCATTATTTATAGCTTCGAACCATTTACCAATCATTCATACTAAAGCCGTTTTACAAGAATGGTTGGGCCTAAAACCAGACTGAGTTTTGTGTAGTAAATTATAATATATAAGGAAATTCATTAATGAATCATGTACATGTTTCTCTAGTACTTTTGAGAGAACTGGTAGGATTGAGATGGGTCTATAGTTATTGACATCATCTTGTAAAGACAGTCTTGAATACAGATATGATGATGCAAGGAAAATTTTACCTTTAATAATCACGTTGATTCTCTCCTTCCAGTTTTCAAGAAAGTTAGACGACTTATTGGAGATACTTTACGTAGATAAAGAAGCAGACACAGTCCAGGAAGCTAATGAGGCTCTTGCCTTACTTCAAGAAAAAGTGAATGTCATAGGTAAGTTTGTGACAGCCCATGATGCTCTTACCTTACTTCAGGAAAAAGTGAATGCCATAAAAAAAAGTTTGTGACTGCCCGTGAGACTGTCACCTTACTTCAGGAAAAAAGTGAATGCCATTGGTAAGTTTGTGACAGTCCATGATGCTTTGCCTTACTTCAGGAAAAAGTGAAAGCCATTGGTAAGTTTGTGACAGTCCATGAGGCTCTTGCCTTACTTCAGGAAAAATTGAATGCCATAAAAAAAAGTTTGTGACTGCCCATGAGGCTCTTGTCCTTATATATAGATATCTCAGTAACAATGAATCTGAGATTTTGGAAAAATTCATAAATCTGAAGGGTCTCTGATCTTGCAACAGTTAAGACATCAGAAAGGTCTTGTGATGTCATTAGTAAATATTTTGTTACATGTTTTATTGTCACAAACAACCATTTTCAGTACATCGCGGTGACAGCATTACTATATAAATCTCAGCTAAAATGTTTTTTATTTAAAATTCAAGATGCTGCGGCTAGTCGCGGAATGCAGGATGGCCATAGTCTGCTAGACGAGATGTCTCGACCAATCAAAAATGCTTTCGGCAAGGACATATCTCCTGACTATGCCCACCAGATCAAGCACGTGAACCAGAGGCTGGAGGAGCTCCAGGAACGCAAGATGCGGTGCGACGACCTCGCCGATGTTCGCAAACTGAAACTTCAGCAAATATTACAACTACGCACATGTGAAAAAGATGCAGAACAGGTTGGGAGATCTTGCATATCTTGTTTATAATGTTTAAAATAAGAGAATTGTGGGTAAAAATGTGTTGAATGTGTAAGGTTAGTTTAAAGGGCTTGAAGCCCAAATCTCGCTAACTGTAAACTAGTGAATGTTTTTCATACCCTGTATGAAGATCGAATTCAATCCTAATATTTACATTATGTTTGAACTGTCTGTTTTTCAGACTTTGATAATATAAATAAGTTGTATTTGTGTTAAAGATAGTGTTTTAAAGCTGTAATATACACTGTTGGAACAGCGATGTTGCCAACATTGCACTAAAGCTGTAATATGTACTGTTGGAACATCGATGTTGCCAACATTGCACTAAAGCTGTAATATGTGCTGTTGGAACAGCTATGTTGCCAACATTGCACTAAAGCTGTAAAGGTACTGTTGGAACAGCGATGTTGCCAACATTGCACTAAAGCTGTAATATGTACTGTTAAAACAGCGATGTTGCCAACATTGCACTAAAGCTGTATAAGCTGTATTATGTACAGTTGGGACAGCGATGTTGTCCTTGACACCTTTTTATAGCAACTTATAGCAGAGTGCAATAAGACACAATAGTTTATTGCAGGCATATGCAGTAGAAATGTAAATATTGTAAAATGGTTTTGTGTCAGTTCATATTAATTGATATGATATATGCTGTTTGGCAGATTTCTTTATTATTTAAATCTAAACTAAAATGTCGACATAATTTACTGCTGCTTTGCAAGAAAGATATATAGTCAAACCTGCACAAAAGACCACTTGCCTTGAGAGACCTCTTCATTTGCCAATTTTATTGTTTTAAATTCAAATATACCTGTATTAAGAGAGCATCTTTGTTAAAGTTTTGCCAGTATTGGCTCTTTTTTTTTAGTGGTCTTTAAATGGACATGCAGCAAGCTTGAAGTGTTTATCAAGCATTTAAATACGCGTCCTGATTTATTTATCCAGTATCACCTTGAGTTCAAACCTGCTTGCTTATAATTAAATAAAACATTGAGTTTCCTTTTTTCTTATTTTCGTCTTATTCTACCATAGGTTTGAATATATTACTGGTGCAACATAATCAACAGTCAGGGCTTTTTTCAAGGAAATTGGGAAAAGGCCTACGCCTGCTGATTTTGGGAAAAAGAAGCGCGAGACTGTCCAAATTGGGCAAAAATAGCGTGATTTTCGCTGTTTAGGGGAATGGTTTTTTTTAAGGGAAAATTTTCATGAAAATGCATGTTTTAGGTAAAACATTGATTAGGTTTTAGAATTCAGTTGTTTTAACATGCAATCTACGTAAATTACTTCACTTTTATATAAAAAAAATAAAATTACTTCAGAATTGGGAAAAAATTGAGTTTTTTGCAATTAACATGTCACCAGTTGTCAATCATTTAACCAGTCAAACCAATACTATACCTCTGACAAACAATAGCATGTGCAACAGTATAATAAAGCACGTGCAACTGATTTATAATATAACCTATTGTCGATATACTCAGAGATATCTAAGTACTGGCGTCATGTTAATTGGGAAGAGGCCGAATTTCGGCCCCACTTAAATAGGTTAAAAAAGCCCTGACATTTAGTAATACACAAAAACAATTTGCTTTGAACTATACTTATAATCCATGTTAAAGATTAAACAAATAGATTATTATAAAAAATTAAAGATCGCTGTGTATTGTGTAGATATAGATGTATTTTGATATAATTAAGGTTTTCTGTTACGGGTGAAATGGCTGTGGGTATTTATTGTTAACTTTGTTTCAGGCTATCACTTGGATCCTGGAATTGTGTGAGGTGATGTTGACAACACATACGCATATAGGCCAGACGCAGCAAGAGACGGACAACCTCTCAGATGAGCACAGACAGGTGGAAAATACAGCGTCCGTAAGTTGCACGTGCAATGCATTATGCTTGTTACTGTAATGCTCTGCTCTGTTTCTAATGATCTGACTTGAAAACACCTGCCCCTAACTGCTGTGGGTTCCAAGCCCTCATGGGACCAGGAATCTTTCATGTGAGGAAGCTATCCAGCTGGCTTGCAGAACGTTGGTGCCTGCTCTTGCACAGAAATTGTCCAGAGGAGCACCTGGGGTCTTCCTCCACCAATGGAAGCTAAAAAGTTGTCATATGACATTTGCTGTTACTGCAACTATAAAATCCCATTCAGTTAAATTCTGTTTCTAATGCATTCAAGTTTACAAGTGTAGAGGCTTACATTTATTCACACCAAATATACATTTACAGACTTAATATTGTTAAATGACTTGTCGAGAATGAAATTGAGCAATCTGTTCATATTTTTCACATGACATTATCAAACTAATGTGGCGGATTTGTAACCGGAGGCCCCTGGTTCAATCCTCCGTGGTGCCACTGAGTTCCGTCGGTGTGTGCTTGGGCAAGACACTTGACCTTAGCCTCGTCCGTCGGATGGGGACATAAACCAGGCGTTCCCGGGTATCGGTCTATTCTCCGAGCACGTTAAAGAACCATAGGAATCTATTCGATAATAAGAGTAGGGCAGGTTCCCGGATTCCTATGTATCCTTCCCTCTCTCTGGGGCGGCTCTAAATAACCTATACTGTGTTGATGAGTCGTTAAACAACATTCAATTGACCAATCAATGATCAATAATATTACTGACCTTCACATTTTGGTAGAGGGTCCCTTTATTTTCGGACATTTGTAACGAATGACCGGATGTGAAAGTTATGAATGTACATATATTTAGATGCAAATTAATCAATGTGTCATATACAACCAGGGAACGTATGAATACGGGAAGCAGCTTTTGCAAGCTGCCCTCGTGCTACGCCGCTCATTACGTCTAGATCTGGAACCAAATAACGCCCTGTCCTATAATCTTGAGGAGGCATGGAAACGGTTCTCAACTGGAAACAACGAGCGCGCCAATAGACTAACTGTGGCTTCCATGTTCCTGGCTCAATCAGAAAAGGTAACTGCTCTATTTTATAAGTAAATTCTAACTGTGATCTTTTTACTTGTCATGACAACAGAACCAATGTGACATTGATGTTCCTTGCACACTCGTAAGATATGGTAAGTATGGGCTGTAAGTAAAGGTGGGCACACTAAGTCTTTATGCATCCAGATGATCTCCATGTGCATTATGCGTTTTTTGTGTTTGTTGTAGGCAAGTTGATGTCCACGTGCGATATGCAGCATTAGGTGTTTGTGGCCCATATACATTATGCATATGAGGTATTTGTTATACCCCAGGTGATATCCTGGTACTTTCTGCATTATTAACACACGGTCTAGAGATCTTTAATGATCACCTTTCATTAGTTAATAGTTTATCTCACAGTTTTTGACGCAACTGTTGATCTGTGTAGAGCAGACGCCATGTTTGTGATGCTTTGTCGAGACACTGTTCAGAGAAATTAAATTATCCCTTATGAATATTTTATGATTTATCCCTCAGCTACTGGAGCGTATCGAGCAACTGATGGTCGTTGTAGCCCAGACGTTGACCGGCGACATCCAGGTGCGTGATGCTTTGCTGAGATACAGTCAGGAGAAGCAGGATGTAGAAAGTGACCTGCAAGACACAGCGAGGATGGGCAAGGCACTTCTAGAGAGACTGGTCCTCCCAGTCATTGTTGTAGACAGGTTTGTACAGTTGATTGCAATACTTTTTTTTTAACTGGCGGTCATGTTTTGTTGCTCATGGGCCTCTTGCTTAAACTGCCAACTCTGCATGTCACCCGTGGAACTTTATTTGGTAATAAGCAGCCATTATTTGAATTTTTCTTATTCGTTATTTTATTTTATTTTAGTAATGGTAAAAGGTTAATGTCTCTAATTTTTCATACAAGTATGAAGGATTAATATACTTTACTGTGGCAATTTAACTGTTGAAGAATATATGATATAGAATATGATGAATGTAGTGATGAAATGATATATATGATATGATATATTTACTGTGAGTTGTACACTAATACTATTCAGTTCGGGGAAGGAAGTGATGCTGTGGCCGGACAGGTAAAATACACAGAGTTATGTCCCTTGCTTCAATATGCCAGAATCATCATCATAACATTCTCATTAACATTAATTTCATGGTCGTGTGATGTCAGGCGTTATGGAGTCACAAGTCGCCTTGGTGGTCGTATGTTTTCGCCTTGGTGGTCATGTGATGTCTGGCGTTGTGGAGTATGTTTGTGCAGAGTCTGAGGCACATAACTTAGCAGTGTGAGACAGTGCCTACCTTTCAGTGTGCAACAGTGGTCTTGTCTATCTATATATATTAGCAGTGTGCAAAAGTGGCCATGTCTATCTATATATTTGCATTGTGCGATAGTAGTCACATCATAGTGGCATCATGTACCGGTTGGAGTATAAAGATCAGTGTTTAGTAGTTTTTAGCTCTACTGGCCGAAGGGACTTTATTAGTAACCGAATCTTTACGAAACTTTGCCAGTGTCTTTATATCAATAAAAGCTCGGACAAGTTCGAAAACCAGCCAGATCGGATTAATTTCACCAGAGTTATGGCCCTTGTTTTGCTGAAAAATGCCATATTAAGTCTTGTGAACACTCTAGCACCTTCATTTATTATTTGATATTTACTAAACTTGCACAGATTGTTAATATCAATGAAAGCTTGGACAAGTTCAAAAACCGGCCAGATCGGACCAGCAACAGCAGAGTTATGGCCCTTGATTTCATTTAAAATGCTATATTTTTTCTCGTTAAGATGATAGGGCCATCATTTTTCATCCGATCTTTACCAAACTTTACCAGATTGTTAATATCAATGAAAGCTCGAACAAGTTCAAAAACCACCCAGATCGGGCTAGTAACAGCGGAGTAATGACCCTTGATTTCATTAAAAATGCTATATTTTGCCTCGTTAAGATGATAGGGCCTTCATTTTTCATCCGATCTTTATCAAACAGATTGTTAATATCGATGACAGCTCTGACAAGTTCGAAAACAACTGGAGTTATGGCCCTTGATTTTTTTGAAACTTTTCAGGGATGATCCGTACCAAGCCTAGTTGTACATATCGTCACCGTGTTCTTTTGACAGAGTTATGGCCCTTTAAAGGTTTAATACACAAACTTTGTCCTGACTAGTTCTCCTGAACCCCTGGCCGGATTTAAACAAAACTTTTTAGGGATGATCAGTTCCTGGTCTAGTTTTGCAAACCATTGCCATGTTCCAGTTGAATGATGTTTTGGCAGAGTTATGTTTAAAGGTTTTAATACACAAACTTTGTCTGGACTAGTTCTTCTGAACCCCTTGCCAGATTTCAATGAAACTTTACAGGGATGATCAGCACCAAGCCTAGTTGTGCATGTCATCATCGCGTTCCGGTTTACAGATTTTTGGCAGAGTTGTGGCCCTTTAAATGTTTTTGATACACAAACATTTTCCGGGCTAGTTCTCCTGAACCCCTAGCTGGTTTTCAAAGAAACTCAAAAAGGATGTTATCAAGCGTAGTCTTGCATGTCATCGACATATTCCGGTTCAATAATTTTTGGCAAAGTTATGGCCCTTTAAAGGTTTTAATAGACAAACTTTAACCAGATTTGTCTCTTCTGAACTCCTTTCCGGATTTCAGTGAATCTTGGTGGGTATGATCAGTACCAAGTCTAGTTGCACCTGTCATTGCCATGTTGTGGTTGAATGAATTTTGGCAGGGTTATGACCTCTTAAAGGTTTTAATACACTAACTTTGTACAGACTAGTTCTCTTGAACCTCTTGCTGGATTTCAGCGAAACTTGGCAGGGATGATCAGTACAAGCCTAGTTGCGTATATCATCGCCATGTTCCGGTTGAATGATTTTTGAAAGAGTTATGTCCCCTTATACATAAACTTTATCTTTAGCCAGTAGAGCGTCCACAGGCCCTCTTGGGCCTCTTATTCTAAAACTCCTTGTTAGAATTTATTGAAACTTGCTAGGAAATAAAAATATGGAGTGGAGATGTGCATACTGTCATGACGTACTGGTTCAATAATTTTCCACAGAGGTATGGCCCTTTGTATTTTAATGCATTTCATACTTGATGGTCAAATAGAAAATTCTTACCCATGTTATAAATTATTTTCCGCGCTATTTCTCTAAAACCCCATGTTATAATTTTCGTGAAACTTGCTACGAAGCACCAATCAACTGAATATGCGCATATTGTTGTGACGTTCCGATTCGATAATTTTCCACCGAGTTATGGCCCTTTGTATTTCCAAAATATATATATATATAATACAAAGTTCTTGTCTGGGCTATTTCTCTAAAACTCCTTGTTAGAATTTATTGAAACTTGCTAGGAAGTATCAATATCAAGTGGACATTTGCAGTAACTGTCATGACGTTCCAGTTTGATAATTTTCCACTGAGTTATGGCCCTTTGTATTTCCAAAATATATATATATAATACAAAATTCTTGTCCGGGCTATTTCTCTAAAACTCCTTGTTAGAATTTATTGAAACTTTCTAGGAAGTATCCATATCAAATGGAGATGTGCATACTATCATGGCGTTCCTGTTCAATAATTTTCCACTGAGATCACTTTGATAGTGTTTGTAGGAGTTATGGCTATTTCATTTCCATATGTCTATATCTTATAGGAACAAAGTCTTGTATGTTTACCCACCCCGCAACAAGTTGCCAGCGGGGGGTATTTGTCCGCCTCCAGCAAAAGTTCTAGTTTTTGGCTGTTTTTATAGCCGTTATTCGGTCATATTCCCAATGCAAAAACATACACTTTTTTTCAATTTTGAGACAAAAGATCCTAATTGAAAAAAGAAAGCAAAAGTATGAAAAGCACAGAGTACGAAACGCTTTTCAGTGCCTCTGTTGACCATGGTCTTCTGCAAACAGTATTTAAGACACAATTAAGAAATGACTGTTTTACTGCATTTTCCCCCAATTTTGTGAAAAGCTGCGCTGAAACTCCCATTTGTGACAGTATAGGTTATATTCCCAAAATATAGAAAAAAACACTGCTGTTCCATCTGCTATAGCAGTCGGGTTGCAGTTCAAATCCTGTTGTAGCATGTCATGCCGGGCACCATTATGTCTTCGGTCACATAAAATAAAATAAAATATGTGAAATATTAAAATACTATCATTATCATTTCAATGATTTGCAGCTTTTGAGTGAATTATGATATGGTAATAGGCTAGGTGTTCATGCTTAGAGTTGACATTATTATTTGAAGCTTGCGATTAAATTATTCTATAGTAATTGGGTATGTGTGTATGCTAAGAATTAGACTATCATTTCAATCATTTGGATTCGATGAGTGAATTATGCTGAGGTAGTAGCCTTGGTGTGTATGCTAAGAATTGACTATCATTTATGAGTGAATTATGCTAGTGTAATAGGTCATTGCTAAGAACTGACGTTATTTGAAGCTTGTGAGTGAATTATGATAGTGTAATAGGTCATTGCTAAGAATTTACATTATTTGAAGCTTGTGAGTGAATTATGATGGTGTAATAGGTCATTGCTAAGAACTGACATTATTTGAAGCTTGTGAGTGAATTATGCAAGTGTAATAGGTCATTGCTAAGAATTGATGTTATTTGAAGCTTGTGAGTGAATTATGCTAGTGTAATAGGTCATTGCTAAGAATTGATGTTATTTGAAGCTTGTGAGTGAATTATGCTAGTGTAACAGGTTAAGTGTGAATGCTAAGAGTTGACATTATTATTTGATGCTTGTGAGTGAGTTACCCTAGGGTTCTAGGCTATGCGTGTATGCTAATAATAGATTAAGTGCATATGTAAGAATTGTCATGATCATTTGGAGCTTATGAGTGAATTATGCCAAGGTTATAGGCTCAGTGTATCATTATCTTTATACATTTGCAAATAGCTTTATTATATCTACATGTAAATAACTGATTTCAATCCCTGGTAATTAAATATTATATTAAACTCAAGCAAAGTGTCCTTTGAAAGATCGGAAAATCTGCTTTTAATAGAGCGAAAAAAAAGTCGAAACAAGATTCCTTCTTATTTTCAAATATCATGTACTGTATTATTATATCAGTAATATAGTATACTTCATATTCTTGTATTTCAACTTAATGCTTTCTTATACAACCATAGCTAGATTTGTGTTCTTAACAAATCGCAAAGTATGTCCATCATGGCTTTACATACACCTATCTTACCACATTACCACTTCCTGCGTCTCATGCACCACGCGTTGAATGGGTGTGCTACTTGTCTGCCTTCCTGTCCGTACACCTGTTCTCAGGGTCCATCCTGGCTCAAACATACTTTACGCCAACATAAATTGATTGGCAAAATTTGATAAAAACACGTAACATTTGGCGCAAATGATTTCCGCAGATTATTTGTTTTTTGACCAAAATCATTTTTCATTTGGCATTTGGCACCAATGGCAAACCAGAGAGTGGACACTGTTATTCTAATGACCTTGTTTAACTGCATCGAAATTATTTTTTTGACTTTGTTTGCATTTCATAAGAATGACCCTTTTTATTATTAAGATAATGCTGTCAGACAGAGAAGTAAATGATTAATTAATATGTATAATTATATTATTATGCTGTTGAACTTTTCGTAATGTGTGTTGGGTATTGGTGTTCCATGGACACATTTCTCGGTTTGTTTAGGTCCTTTTTTGATCATCAAAAGCTTGTATGCAGTGTTTACAGTTTCATGGTTCTGTGGGTTTGTTCATGAATAAGGAACAGCCCTTTTTGTAGTACTGGTTAGAGCCCTTGATGAAGCCCTTTTCAGGGTTCTCTTCAGGTCCTTTTTTGCGCAATATTTACTCTAATAAAATGCGCACGGTGGCGAGCAAGTTATTGAAACCTTCGTTTGATTGTTGCACACGTTTTGACGCCCATTTATCCCTTGCACACGTTTTGACGCCCATTTATCCCGTGCACACGTTTTGATGCCCATTTATCCCGGGCACACGTTTTGACGTTTTCGTGGCATTGGCACATGCACATCCATTAATTTTAAGATGTATAAAATATTTTCTTGTTCATATTACGCAGTTTCTCAATTTAACAAAATGTCTAACAGAAGTTGTACTCTTAAATGCTTCTGTGTATATATACTAGTAACAAACTAAATAAAACAGCTTTAAAGTGTGTGTGGTTATGCCTTTTTAATAGTGGAGTAAGTAATGGGTAAATTTTCAAAATAAATATGATTTACCATATTTCACAAAATAGTAGCATCTCCTATATAGAAGTGCCCTCCACCCACCATTTTTTTTTTTTAAAAATTACAAAAGAAAAAAAGAAAATCTTCAAAATTCAATACATTTTTGATCTTTCGTATCCAAAAAAAAAAGAAAAAAAAGGGGAAAAATCTCTAAATTTTCGATCTTGTATAACCTAACCCTTCTAAAAAAAAAATAATAACAGCTCCTTCTTTCACCTTTGCATTTTGCATAATACCTGGCTGCTACTATTAGGGGAAATATGGAACATTTTATTTTACCTTTTAAAAAGATTTATAAAGAAGGAAAATCAAATATTTGTTTATGTTTTTTGACAATTTCATGTCAGCAAATCGAGGGTTCAGTGCAACACTATTGTATCTCCTTCTTTATTTAGTTACAATAGTTTTGCACTGACCCCTCGAAATACTCTTTACAATTTACTCTAAAAAAGTGTTTTGCCGTTTTTAATACTAAAGTGTTTGTGAGAAAGTGTAACACAATTTTTTTTATATTTTCTGCTGTATCTGATTTAATTATCTCAGAATTTCTTTTATAACATTTTCAGTAGAAAGAAAAAACTGACAACAGAGGATCAAGGGGCAAGCGACACCATCAACAACCGGCTCCGGAAAATGGAACACAAGCTTTCGGAGCTAAACCGATACTGGATGGAAATGGAACAGACCGGTCAACCACCGTCAGTAACGCCCAAGATATCAAAGTCATTTCAGCCGTATCCTCAAGATCAGAGACAAAGGTCATTTCCGCAAAGGTCGGCATCTCAGAGAAACCAAAATTCACAGTCACTTCCGCCGAGCCGGGAACAAAGCTTCAGTAGACCAGAAGCATCATCACAACCCCGTCGCCGACCAAAAAAAGCAGCAATCGCAAAACAAAGCAACCGGAGGTGGACTTCGGAGATACCGCAGAAGCCATCGTATGGCACAGACAGTGCAGACAATTTATTGAGACCTGATGATAAACCGGACTCTGTGACTCAAAATGGACAAGAGCACATTGAACCGGAAATGTATCAAAATCAACATTCACAGCCACATGTTAGTCAGTCATACTATCCTAAGTCTGAGGACCTCTCACTTCATATTCCCCCATCAAGTTATTCATATCAAATGCCGCCTCACGTCATGCAAGAACCTATGCAATTGACTGAAGAGCTGCAAGTTCAACCGGATGTGTATCCGGCAGTGCATTATTCACAATATGAACCGGATAATTCATACCCTCCCCATTCTCAATCACAAATGGATATTTCAAGTTCACAAAGATCACAATCACCAATTCCACAGGAAGTGTCAAATCTTGTCAGATCACAAAGCCAACCGGAAGTGTTAAACCAAGTGCAAACTAAACTTGAACCGGAAGTGTCAAAACGTTCTTTTTCGAGTTTTATTCCAGACACATTGCCAATAACAAAGAGTACCCCAAATGTGACTCGCTCTCTGCCACCTAAAGTTGAAATAATGCCTAAGATCCACATTTCACGGAGGTCACGGAGGTCAGATAGCCCGCCAATGAATTTTCAGCAGCTATTTACAAAATTTCAAACTGGTGACACTGAGCAACCAAAAGAAAGCAAAGAGAAAAAAGAGGTTCAGAAAGAACTGAGTCAAGTTTTGAAAACTCGAGCCAATTTTGTGGATGAGGATGAACGGGAAGAGGAAAACAGAAAACGTCGCAACCTTGATCTTAAGGATGACCTTGGTCTCAAAGATCAACTAGAAGAGGTGAGATTCATGATATATTAGTATTTATCATGCAGTTATGCACTTTTCTGCCTAATAAATTTTGCTTTATTAGGTACTGACCAATAAAGCAAATCAATGCGGAATCCCTCAACGTTTATTGTACGTAACGTTATCCGACGTCATGCATGTAACGTTGCCTGGCGTCATAAAACAAACAAAAAAACAACAACAGGGCTGCGTCCTCGATAAGCGTAACATTCTGAGAAATAGGTAATAATAGTAATTCATTCAGAAAATGTGGATAATCTACATCTACCTGATAAATATAATATTATGTCAGTGCCTTTTACTATCAAGTATATTAGGCTCGGCACGAAAATGAAGAATGGCTCGGCAGAGCCTCACCATTCTTCGTCTAATAAACGTGGTAGTAAAAGGCACTGACATAATATTCTCTGTATAAATGCACAGTTCCAGGCTTGAATACTTACAGTTTTTTTTTTCATTATTTTGGGAACATGACCCATACCCCTGGAATTGGGAATTTTAGCGCGATTTTTCATAAAATTGGGAATTTTAGCGCGATTTTTAATAAAATTCGGAAACATATAAAGTAAAGCATTCCTTTCATAATTATATCTTTTAATACTGTTTTTGTAAACCAAGATAAACTGAAGCATTTATTTAAGCTTTTGAACCCCAATCATTGGATTGGCACACTTTTTTTTTTTTTTTTTTTTTTTTTTTAAATTGGGAATTCTTTCCTCAAAATTGGGAAAAAAAGATATGTTTTGCCATTGGGAATATGACCGAATAACGGCTATAAAAACGGCCAAAAAAAATCCCTGACTTATAAAAGAGAATATTTGTTTTAGTGTAGAGTAAATATCTGATCCATATCTCGACATCACACAATTTCACGAAAATATTGTGCCATTGAACAATAGAAGCACAATCAAACTTAATAGATCTGTTTTCGAACAAAATCATACATATTTGTACGAATGAAATCTATTTTCAGCAATTGTAAACAATCTTGATCCGTGCTATTATTATCATTCGGAAGTGAGAAACTTACTCGATGCACTGATTAAAAAAAAGTTTAGTTTACTTTTCTCACCTATAAATGAATAAATTCCAATGTTCACAACAAACCAACAATATGCTACTTAAAAGGACACACAGCATTCTTAAATTCTTAAAAACTCGCGACGTCCCTTTTGTTTTTCTGCATAATTTTCAATGTTAAATCTTATTTGCATAGGGCTGGCATGGCGCAGTCGGTAGCGCGGCAGATTTGTAACCGGAGGCCCTGGGTTTAATCCTCCATAGTGCCACTGAGTTTCGTCAGTGTTTTCTTGGGCAAAACACTTTCCCTTAGCCTCGTCCGTTGGAGGGGGACATAAACCGGGCGGTCCTGTGTAATCGGTCTATCCTCCGAGCACGTTAAAGAACCATAGGAATCTATTCGATAAAAGGAGTAGGGCTTGGTTCCTGGATTCCTATGTATTCTTCACCTCTCTCTGGGGCAGCTCTAAATAACCTATACTGAGTTGATGAGCCATTAAACAACATTCAATTCAAATCATATTTGCATATTACTAATTGTTAATTACATCGCACTGCATATATGATTAAGCCTATAGTAGGTCAATGAAGAAAAAACGAAATCTCCAAATTGTTATTTGATTATGCAAGATTATGCAAGCAGGTTTAACCCTTAGCCCACTATGAATGTATAATGGACTGTCCTTTCTTTAAATTTAGACCAATCCATTTATGCTACAAAGGTGTATTTTGGTTAATTGACTGATGAGCAGCAAGACAGTGTAAACCCTGATCAGCCTGCAGGCTAAAGGTTTAAAGTCAAAAATAATACTGGCAAAGAAGCAATAGCCGTCAGGAAAAATAACCCTTTTTCTTAGATATCTCAATACAGTGTATTTTTAACAACTGATATTTTTATAAAATAACGGTTAACCCATGTCTCATTTGTAAACAAAATATCCATGTAAGAAATGTATGCTAACACCTTCTGGCAGGGGGCACCAAAAGGGGTATTTTAACGTCACGAAAAGGCGGCACAGAAGCAGTACTCCATTAAAGTCATAAAGAAACTTGTACGATAATGTGTTGTACGATAAAAGTCAATAATAATTTACATATTTACCTAAAGTTAGTGACTAACATACATATTTGTATAATTTTGTGTCTGGAGAACTAATTCATACATCCTGAAATTTCGGATTTGGGAGGCCAGCATATACCGTTTAGATTTCTTCAAAGGAAGTAACAATGTTATACTTAATACGAAATTTAATGAACGTATTGTCTCCCTTCGATACTAAGGTATTCAGCAAGTGCTTTTTGTGTGTCGTTTTCTATTTATAAAAGTCGAGTATAAAAAAACATCTAGTTTTGCGCATTCTTACTGAGGGACGAACAGTGTAAACCCTGATCAGCCTGCACATAGTATGCATGTTGATCTGGGTCTAAACTGGTCGTAAAATCAATGTTTTTGACTGTAGCAGCGAAAGGGTTAATAGTATATGCTTGTTGTCTCACTGCAGTAAATAAGCACAAGATTTTGTACCAATTATGTATTTCATTGTATAATAGCTTATTGCCTGCTGCTCAGACTCTACAAAGCTGCTATGGGGGTTGGCTATGCCTGTGTCTGTACCAGCAGTGTCTTTGATGGAAGAATTTAACGGAAATTACGTTGAACACAGTCAACGTTGTCTACGACTTGTTTAACTTGTTCGTATTTTACAATGAGAAAAACTGTAATTGTTTAGCATACCAGTCAGCGCAAATGGACGTCTCGTACCCCCTGGACTCGTTGTACCCAGTTTGTGGTATGAAAAGACCAAAGCGTTTCGTACCCTTGCCATTGGACGTTTAGTACCTGGACTATAAGACATTTTAACGTATAATATGGTCTTAATATGTTGTTTATATGTCTTGTTCAGTTGTTATTGTGTCCGTGGCCGAGTGTCTTGAGTCTCTGCCTCTGTGGGTTCGAGCCGTCATGGGACCAGGAATCTTTATGTGTGGAAGCTATCCATCTAGGCCCCGTTTTATGAAACAACTTATGACCATTTTGATTGTAAATCAGGTTCTTAAATAAATCACATTTTTCGAATAAACATGATTTCATTTCATTTTCTTATACATGTGATATTTCTGCACTACGTGCACACATAATTGTCTTCATTGAATGCTTAGGTGAAACAGGTTAACTGTTTTAAAATTTAAGACTTATCTTTAAGATATTTAACAAAACAGGGCCCTGGCTTGCAGAATGTTGGTGGTTCTACCCGGGTGCCTGCCCGTGGAAGAAAATTGACTGAAGGGGTACCGTTCTCCACCAATGGAAGCTGAAAAGGCAGCATATGATCTTAGCTGTTGGTGTGACTATAAAATCCAATTCAATTCAATTCAGATAAGATAGTTGAAAGTGATCACATTTGAATATTTTATACTAATGAAAGTCTCTAATAAAATTAAAAGAAACTCCGTTTAATATATATACCAACAACAAGAACTTGATATTTAAATATTAACTTCACCTTATAAAATCACGGGACACAACGAAGTGTGACATAAGTCATTTAAATAATTTTGTTTCTTGTTATGTCTGGTATGCATCCAATTTTATTTCCGCACTGGAATACCCCATAAGCAGTCTATTAAATCATTTTAGAATTATTTTATTTTTAGAATTTTGTGTTTCTGGGTTTCAAGAACCTCATTTAACTCAATGTCCAGTAAAACCTCAGTGTGTTCTGAGAATGTAATGAGCTTTAAATTTAACTTTAAATTAATTGGTTTCATTGGTCCAGTTTTTATCACTGAACCAATCAAAATGCTTCATTCATATTTTCATTTGGTTGTTTCTATCATGACACCACTTTCTGGTATCATGACATCACACCCTTGTATTATGACATCAGGGCATGCTATTATGACATCACGTCATGCTATTATGATGCAACTCAGTTTGTTCTCAGAACTGAATGAGACTTTGAATTGCTGTGAGAAACAGATTAAGACTGTTTGTATCACTCATTGAGTATGAGTTTCTTGAAACCAAGAATCACAAAATTCTAAGAATAAAATAGTTCTAAATGATTTAATAGACTGTTCATAGTCTAATATATGAAACCTTATACTAAATATTTAGATGGCAACTATAGATACACTTCAAAGGAAGGTTTCTGTGTTTGTTATTTCGAATCAAAAGTTCTGTTTAGATGTTCGGACGGGCCCGTGATATCACAGTTTTCTTGGGTGTATTTTTACCTTCATTTCTGTCTAGGTAATAAGCCTATAGCCAGTCTAGCATGTTATAATATGCACTTTGAGCGTGATGAGTGATGAATCACTGATGGACCAGTCTGACAGTTGTGCTGTAATCTGGCATCCACAATCAGTATGTACCTTCTAAGACACACTCTTCCTACCTGTGCTATTACAGGTGATCAGTACTGGAGATATAACTTTTCTGCATCATTCTAAGTTCCATCACCTGGCTAAGTGGTTGTATAAGCTCAGAATCTGAATGTTATTATACACATATACTTTTATTCAACCCAAATACCAAAAACATGTCTGTATCTATGATACAACGGACAAGCACTGCAGCATGGCAGGACAACTTGTTTCTGAGTCATACTGTAATAATTGATAAATTGTTAAAGAATTTATCTGAATTTCTACCATCCTGCATCAATGAGCACTCGTCATGACGAGCGGACAAATGGAATTGTCGTGCTCTATGCAGTCAGGCGCGTAGCGTGCCATACTCATTTACTCACGTGAGTAAACTTTTCAAACGAAGGCTCAAAAAATAATAAAAACTCGAAAAAGGTGAGCCTAAGGTGGGGTACAAGTAACATGCTGAGTCTGAAATGTTAAAGAATAATGGTATTTTTGACAGGATTGAAATCTTTCATCCTGACTCTAAAATGCACCAGAAGTCGCGTACGAGCGTTTATTTTTTAAATAAAAAACGGACCCGCACCTACCCCCGTGAGTAATTGAGATTTTGGTCACGCTACGCCCCTGGCAGTACAACATTTTTATGATCAAGTTTGTAACTAACTGACATTATAAGGACTGGTTCACCAAAGCTATTGCTAGAGTTTTGTTGGGTGTAGTACAGTGGAATAGGAGCATACCATGTTACATGATGTATGGGGGTGGGGGTTGGGGGTTTTGGGTTTTGGGTGGGGTCAGCTGAAAAAGTATCAATAATTGATAATATTTTGCATTTAAGTGTTCATGTATGAAGGCTTGGGAGTGTAATAGATTTCTATATATTATCAATAATCCACAAGTGGTATAACTTCAGGCATTATGTGACATTGTGAGTGATGTGGTAAATTTATAAAATCTCCCATTTGTGCTGTTAAGTATTACATTTATTTAACAAGTTGGCAAAAATGACATGATGCAAACTGTCGCGTCATATCATTTTTGCATACTCGTTTTAAAGAGCGCATCTGTGGTCGAGAGGGTAAAGATGCTGTGTTTCACCGTCTCACCTCTTACCGCTGCGGGTTCGAATCCCACCGGGCGCTTGACTTGCAAGTGTGAAATGAGATAGTATCGATCGTTAGGATGATGGGAGGTATACAGTACTGGTTCTATCTTGGAATGAATGGGTGTTCTGCTACCACCATTAAAAACGATTGACCATCATACATAGCCTAAAATGTGCTGAAAAATCACATTAAACACTATTAAGACGTAAAAATTGTTTAATAAATTCACTAAAAATGGACACTCACATACTGTATTTTCCAGCTTTCTCAAAAACAAGTTGAGATACTTATCTTATTGAAAATGTATTTCCCTTGAAAACGATAACCAGTCTATTTATAAATGATAAACAGTCTATAAGTCATAAGCAGTCTATAAATCATGATAACATTCATGATTCATGATGCCAGTGGATGTTGTTATTTATATTCAAAGATACATCTGGAAACTTGGAAAACTGGAAAGTGATCAAGTTTTCATCATTTCTGTAGTGGCAAGGAGTGTTTATTTGAGATAGCTGATAAAACATGTATTATTTTGTGAGGTTTGGACAGAAATCAGATAATATACATTATTTCAAAAGCTGATGTTTTTTTTATATAAAAAAACAACAGAAGAGCTATTTCAAAAATGTCTATATGCCTTGCTGCCTCCTGCACTTGTTAATTATCAGTAAATACGATACCTCATTTGCATATTTCCTTCTTTACGCTATATGACACCATGCGGTCAATATGTGTGTATGCAGATCGCTAGACGCGGCCTCCAGGCAGTTGTTTTTAAGTCATGGGCAGTAATGATATCCCCCGGTCTGTTAGAGTATATGAGAATTGTTAAATCCATACATTGATCACTCCTATTAGACTTGCACATGGCCCTCAACACCATGCACTATTAAATTTTGTTAATTAACTATAATCTCGGACTCCAGCCTGAGTAGAAGAGACTCCAGTCACAGTGGACAAGATCCACAATCTTGGGACACCGACCTCAGTGGACAAGATCCACAATCTCGGTCTCCCAATGAGGACTCCCACCTCAGTGGACAAGATCCACAATCTTGGACACTGACCTCAGTGGACATGATCCACAATCTCGGACTCCCACTGAGGACTCCCACCTCAGTAGACAAGATCCACAATCTTGGACACCGACCACAGTGGACAGGATCCACAATCTCGGACTCCAACCTCAATGGACAAGATCCAGAATCTCCGACTCCAACCTGAGTGCACATGATCCACAATCTTGGACTCTGACCTCATTGGACAAGACCCACTCTCGGACTCAAGCCAGAGTGGACAAGATCCACAATCTCGGACTCTGACCTCAGTGGACATGATCCACAGTCTCGGACTCTGACCTCAGTGGACAAGACCCACAATCTCGGACTCCAGCCAGAGTGGACAAGATCCACAATCTCGGACTCTGACCTCAGTGGACATGATCCACAGTCTCGGACTCTGACCTCAGTGGACAAGATCCACAGTCTTGGACTCCGACCTCAGTGGACAAGATCCACAATCTCGGACTTCGACCAGAGTAGACTAGATCCACAATCTTGGACTCCGACCTCAGTGGACAAGATCCAAAATCTCGGATACCAACCGCAGTGAACAAGCATATATTCACAGTGAAATCACAGTGAAATCACAGTTGTCTTGGCTCAAAATCGCTTGATTTGATGTAGAACTGCAGTGCCTGATATCGCCCACTCCGATTCATGATACTGACATCTTCATCATTGTTGGCAGTGTGCGAGCATTCAGGTATTTGGCATAGGTGTCGGCCAATGCACAAATGTATTCTGATGGTATTGTTCTCATGATTCTGAGTTTTGCGTTCTTCTGATATTCGCCAAGTCTATGTTTAACAAATGCCAATTTCTGCATTGGACTGCACAAATATTGTCCGTTTCAGTGAATCAAGCAGGTGGGGTAAAGGACTGAAGCAATGCATTATGAAGGCTTTTCAGATACAAATCTTCTCAATAATGGGACTCCGTGGCCGGGATAGTAAAGACACTGCGTCTAACACTTTCTCCCCTCTCACTGTTGGTTCTTGGGCAAGACACTTTCCCTTAGCCTCGTCCATCGGATGGGGACGTAAACTGGGTGGTCCCCCCCCCCCCACCCCACCCCACTTCCCTGTGTATCGGTCTTCCCTCCGAGCACGTTAAGGAACCATAGGAATCTGTTTGATAATAAGAGTAGGGCACGGTTCCCGGATTCCTCTGTATTTTTCCCCTGGCTCTGGGTCTGGGGCGGCTCTAAATAACCTATACTGTGTTGATGAGCCGTTAAACAACATTCAGTTCAATTCAGTTCACTGCGGGTTCCACAGGGAGCTAGACTTGTCAAGTGAGAACGTGTCTATTTTTACAGGTGAGGTATACTATACTGGATTTAGCAAGGAAAAATGGGATGGTCTACTTCTACCACAACAAAATAGACCATCATATATGGCCTATCATGTGCTAAAAATGACATAAAAACCCATTCAAACAGCATTATGGAACAGGTAGGCTAGACCACAGAGGCAGTTTTTTATGTCAAGACTAAATGCACTATTTATTTACGGCATGTTTTTGGCAAAGGTGCTACAGCAACAAATAATATAGTTCATATCTGCCAAGAACTCTAGGGTGAAGATGGACAAATCTTGCATAAATAAGCCAACAAAACATGTGTTTACATGTGCAATGTTTAGAAGCTCTGTACATTTTTCAAAGGTAAATAATGTTATAAAGAGCTTAGTGGGTATAGAATCACTTGGGTAAAACGTCTAAATTTAAAATGACAGGAAAACATCTATTTAGATTCTGATTTAGATTTACTCTTTAACAAGTTATTTTACTATTTGACTATTAATTTTACTTTTATCTCTAAAATATGCAAATATTTATATCTTAGTTCATTGTGACATTATGAATTTTCATTTCAAAAACGCACTTCATTCGGTCAATAAAGAATCCTTTTTTTTGTTACACTTAGTGATTTCCATAGAAAAATGCACCAAATAATTTGACTGCTGTATACATGAATGCTTATATTATGACATATCTTCAAGTCTGGAAAATGTTAGCCTTAGTCACCCGGCCCGCTTCTAAGGCGTCTTCGTGGCCAAGTGGTTAACAATGTTGCGTCCCACTGGGAGCTGAACTTGTAAATGAGGAAGTGTCGATTCTTACTGATGGCGGGAGGAGTACAGTACTGGTTCTACCCAGGAAACGTGGGTGGTCTGCCTCTACCACAAAAAAATCGACCGTCGTATATAACCTTGCATGTGTTGAAAATGACGTTAAACACCATACAAACTGATTTCTTCGCTATGCAAATCCAGAACCAGGGCCTTGGGAAAATAGGATGTTTGAAATCGCGAGATTTTGAGAGATTCTATGAGAAACATATTTTCAAGTTAAATAAATGCTAATTTCTGACTTTTAATCTTGTGATAAACGGCAATTGACGTCACAATGTGTGACTGATGCATAAACATTTGACATTGTCAAGTTTATTTTATAACATGATGTCATTAAAATGTTGACTTTATGCATGTGAAAAAAACACGGGAATAAATTGTGCTAATGGCTAGTGGGCACTTTAAATGGCCTAAACTGCCCAGACCAATTTCTGCAAGTAAGACATATGCATAATACGGTCTTGGCTGGCCGAGACTTGGACAATTGAAACTAATCTAAATAACAGGAGCTGAGAAAATTGAATTTAACAGAAAATTATTCTTTACTACCGATGTTTCTATACACCCTAATGCACTGTACTAGAATCTTCCTATTTCAAGCCCGATCTCCCTACTTCGAAGATCAAATCTATATGCTTGACCAGTCAGAAGTTAACATGTCAAAATGGATTTTGCAATCTTACAAACTTACATATTATGAGCTATTAGCTTGGGTGTATGGAATTTGTGTTGCCTTTCAAAAATCAAATATAGAGGATCTTACATGGGTGACTGTGTATTATTGATTTTAATAAACGAATTGGATAAAATGATAGCCGAGTATCCTATCTTTTTATCCAACGAGTTTATTAAAGTCAATAACACACAGTCACGAATGTAAGATTCTATTTATCACATAACCCACCTACGACGAGATTTCAAATAATAATAAATAATTAAGGCGTCTGAACGTACCGTAAGATATACCATGAAAACAATTGGTATTAAGTTTTAACGTATACAAACACAGTGATTCGGTCCTCATTTGCAACTGTAATACACTAGTGTATTACTAGAAATAAGTCATGGTTTTACTGCACTCCCAGACGCCATGTTATGTGATAAACCATATTATTAGGTGAAAAGCGCTACTATTAGGGGAAATACGGTAATAGGCAATCTCTAGGTGCATTATCTCTTTTAAACTTCTCAGAATGCTATGGAAACAAGATATACTCAAGATATACATTGTATCAAACACTTGCTTTCAGTGTTTATACAATACATTTGAAGTACTTTTTTTGATAGAGAGAGAGTTGTTACAGGGAAAAGCACACTATATATATATATATCATGATATAACCATTGTTTGTTTGTATTGTGTTTTACGTCATTTTCAACACATGTAAAGTTATATATGATGGTCAATTTTTTTTGTGGTGGAGGCAGACCACCCACTTTTCCTGGGTAGAACCTGTACTGTACACCCTCCGCCATCCGTAAGAATCGCCACTTCCTCACTTACAAGTCGAGCTCCCAGTGGGATTCGAAGCCGTGGCAGTGAGAGGCGAAGGTTTACAACGCAACGTCGTTAACAATTCGGCCACGGAGACGATACCATGATATAACCAAGATGTACCTACCTGAGATTCTATGCAAATAGTATTACACAGAATGCATTCAACTTTAAAGGCAGAATATGCTCATTTGAATGAAAAATAAAATTAAAGGAAGTCTAATACTTAGGGTATCACGCAATCCATGCTGATGCAGGGATATATTGCTTTCCTTGTCGGTCCTTTTATCTGTCTGTCAGTCAGTCTAACTTGGTTAAGGGTTTAAATTAATCAGTTGGGAGAGGCGGTGGCCAAGTGGGTATAATGTTGGACTTGACTCTGTATCTGGGGATTGCATGCTTGAGCCTTGCTGGAACCACTGGGTTTCTTCCATGTGTCCTTGGGCTCTTAAAACACTTACTTTATCCTTGTCTGTCGGTTGAGGTGTAAAGTGGGTGGTCCCATGAATCGGAGTCTATCCTCTGAGTATGTCAGAGAACCATTTCATAGTAAGAGTAGGCCAAGGGTCCAGTATTCCTATCCTTCCCCACTCTCTGGGGCGGCTCAAAAAACCTATATTTATATGTTGATGAGCCGTACAACATTCAAGTCAAACAATTTCTCAGTCATCTAGCCATTGACTGACCACAAAAATCATGACCTCTCTAGGTTTTTCATCAGCTCCATTTCTAGGTCATCGGTAACTTTAGACCCTTAAAACTTCACACACTGAGGAATCAAGATGAGTTTTTGGGTGCTTAACATTAATATAAAAAATAAGTCAACATTGTCAACTTGAATATAATTTTTCGCTTCATTGCTCCCCGAACTGTTTGATGGAGCATATAGTTGCCGCTTTGTCCGTCCTTCCGTCCGTCATTACGTCCATCAGCCCTTCCATCTGTCCCTTTTTTTGTCCTGAGCATAACTTGAAAACTACTGATGGGACTGTAATAAAATTTCGCTCAATGATTGAGGGCAATGAGAGGAAGTGCAGAGTGCAAGAACCATAACTATGTCTTCATTCAAATTAGAGTTATTGCCCTTTGTAATTTTATAGTGAGAATTTTTTGTCCGGACCATACCTTTAAAACTTACTGGTGGGACTGCAATGAAACTTCACACAATGATAGAGGGCAATGAGAGGAAGTGCAGAGTTCCAAGAACCATAACTCTGTCTTATTCAAATTAAAGTTATTGCCCTTTGTAATTTTATACTTAGAATATTTGTCCGGACCATAAATTCAAAACTACTAAAGGTACTGCAATGACACTTCACACAATGATAGAGGGCAATGAGAGGAAGTGCATAGTGCAAGAACCGTAACTCTGTCAATCATATTAGAGTTATTGCCCTTTGTAATTTTATACTTAGAATTCTTGTCCGGAGCATAACTTCAAAACTACTGATGGGACTGCAATGAAGCTTCACACAATAATACAGAACAGTGAGAGTAAGTGCGGAAACCTACAACCAATCTTCATTAAAATTAGAGTTATTGCCCTTTGTAATTTTATACTAGATGAGCTCCAGATCTTAATTACCAAAACTGGGTCATCGTGATTGACCTTGACCTAATTTTTTCACTTCGTGGTTATGGATGGGTTAGGTCTAAAGTTAGTTTTTGACAAACTTTATGATTTTTGAATATACACTTTAAAATTGATAAAGCATCATCAAAATAAACTGACCAATCACTGACCAGAAATTTGACACAGTTCTACATTCTGGTAAGTGATAAACTCGGTCTTTATCCTAGATGTTCAACCAGTGAACAAACTGGAGGGCGACACGATTGTTCACCGTCACTTTGCTTCTTTTCCATCCCAAGGTGAAGTTTAAGTCGCAGTCAAAATGACCATTTTGCTTTTTTCCCGCCCTCAAGCGAAGTGATCAGTAACCAGTCCTTTAGTTGACCAGTTGTTTATGTCTCCGGACAGGCGTAGACATCGCTGGGAAAGGATTATAATGCGAATTGCTTTGATCGATCACAGCAGAAACCCCCCCACCCCCACTTCTCTTTGGAGGGAGAAGTCGCTTCTTCCTAAAAGGCCAAGTTTACTGTTAAAATTATGGTATTTACTGTTAAAATTATGGTATTTACAGATATGCAAATTAATTCAAAATAATTTATGTATCTTTCAAAATTAAATCTTGAAAATAATCATATGTTTTACTCTGCTAAAGATTTTTTTATTTTACTATAGAACCTAAGGATGAAAACTGAGAAACACAAATTTTATCACCTTGTGAAAAAAAGGTAAATCTCAACATTTTGACAATGGAAAATTATGAATACAATGTTTGATAACAAATTCTCAATTTGAGGTAGTTGACAAAATTGTGAATGATTAAATTTACATTGAAGCCTTTTCCCAAAAAACTGTGCTAGTCAATGGACCAAAGCGACCATTTCCAGAATTTGGGCATCGATGACCTAAGCATGTCCGAGAAATTCTTTCTGCCATAACCAATTTATGTATAAAAAAAAAAGGAGCATTTTTAATTGCACACTTGCATAACCGGAAATCCTCCACCTGAAACAGTTACTCTCGGTATTGCCAAAGCAATGCAATTGGTGCGATTCCCGGGTGTGAAGAGTATCAGACCATGTAAAAAAGTTTTGAATTGCATGATTAATATGTGATTCAAAACTTTTTTCCAGAGTATTTAATAAAAACAGTACAGGGAGTAGATATTAAAACTACATCCCATGGATGTTTAAAAAAAATTAATAATAACTTGTGTGATGGCAATGTTAATTTTTGAAATTAATTTTTCAAAATTAAATATTTCTACTGTTCTTTACCAGACATATTCATCAAGAATGTTAATTTATCTGTAGGAATTTATGTAACTCTTCTAAATGAAATACCTGGCAATATGCAAGCATTTAGTGTATATCAAAGCCAGCATGTTACAGACAGAATGGAGATATACACCAAGATCTACCTGAGATAAAACACAAATTGCCTCCTTAGGAGAATAAGGTGTTATGTGCCTTATTTTTCATATGCACATAGCGCCATATTCTCCCAATGGGGTGACATATTGTTTATACCAGACGCCATATAGTGAGGGCTCAATGTGAAACTGGTGTATCTTGTTCTGCAGTTATATATAGATGCAATAGTTTTGCGTTCACTCTTAAATACCTGGATATCAGTAGTGTTTTCAGGGGTGCCTAATCTTGTCTCAATCTTTATCTTAGTTACCATGGAAACTGAGGATATTTCTGGTGAATTCTGAATACCTCTCTGTGTTTTGGCTCTCTACTGCTACTTGGCAAAACAATCGACTGAAACTTTGGACCACAGTGATTTGTTTTAGTATCATTTCTACTGTATTATCTGTAATAATCGCATTTACTGTAATAAACACCAATCCTCCTACCTACCTACCTACCTACGTTAGTGATAAGAATTGGCAATTTTTTTAGGCAAATTGGGGATTTTATTGAAGGTCTTACAAATGGTTATTCATTTATTCACCCAAATAATCAGTCCAGACTCTATTGTACCTATACCTTCAGGACGTTCTATTGGTTAAAAGGCGGAGGGACTATACTACATAAAACTACACACACAACCGCCCACATAATAAGGGACTTCCATTATAAAATTCTAAGATGGATTGTCGCAGGAATGTTGAACCATCACAAAACGTGAGGTCATTTAATTTTAGTGCATTTGTCAGTAATCGACCGTCATATATAACCTTGCATGTGTTGAAAATGATGTAAAACACCATACAAACAAACAAACAAACAAACAAACTGTAAAACTGTCAAAAACATTGAAATACATATGAACCCAGTATTGAAGTTCCGACTTTTACAACACAATCAGTCCGGTTCAACGGTCACAATTCAAGTTCAACGGCTCGGCTAATACGTAACCATTAAATAACATTTGCGACCATTACACGATCACTAACCCATCTCAAAATCTAGAAGTACCGACTGTTTAAGCCTATATTCAGTTCCTCCATATCTCGACCATTCCTCCGCCATTCCTGAACATTATGATCGATTGTATAGGGAGAAGTTTGCACCGGTAGAAGCTTGGGAGTGGAATCAAATATTTTGTTTTCTTCAAACAGAATCCAGGAGATGATATCTGCGATTTCTTGATTTCTTGTCCGATGTATACATTTATCTTACTTCCTTGCTGTTCCACTATTTCTTGTGAGTTACATCTGCGCATTTGTTGTAGAAGTACTTAGTTTCAAAATATTTTGGCACGGACGAAGTGTGAATCAGATATTATATCTGCGCAGAATCATTCAAATATTTCACATTTATCACGTTCATACCTTGTCATCACTTTTGGTTTATCAGAAACATGGAACTTGGGAGTAATTTCTTTTTTAATTCATTTGTTTGATATCATTTAAAGAAATTGTTAAAAAAATCTTATTAGATTTAGTAGTTGAAAATATGTTTAGTTGAAGCTTCTTTATTTTACTTCAATTGGGAAACGAGCGCTTTCAACTCGTATTAAAGGAACACATGAACTCTTGGAGTTTTTATCAATCATTAAAATATGCATCTCAATTTATTATTCCAGTATCAATTTGACTTTAAACCTTCTTGTATATAATTAAATAAAATTTTGAGCTTTCATTTTTGTGTCGCCTTTTCGAAGAAAAATGCGATACATAGGGATCACTTTGTCGTCCGTCAGTCTGTACGTCCGTCACGAAAAAAAAAGGTCATTATGTGGGTTAAATACTAATTCTTTGCTTCACAAAAACTTACTCAGGCCAGTTTGTCAATGTCATTTATCTGTGTCCAAAAAAAACTTGTTAAACCGACAAAGCGCTGACAGGCGACACACGTTTTTCGTGGAACATGTGTCTAGTTTCTTCTTATTCTGCCATAGGTTTAAATATATTATTGGTGCAAGATTATCAACAGTCAGTGATATGCAAAATAATTTTCTTTCTACTATTCTTATAGTTAGTGTTAATGATTGAACAAATGCAAGTCATGTAGAAAAACTAACGGGACGCCTCTCAAAAATCAAGATTGCCTGTCTCCCTTTAATCCCTCTCGATGGCTCCCTGGTAAGTACCAGTACTAAGCCATGTGGAATAAGTACCTTGCTCAGGGATTAATAACATGGCCATGGTGAGGATTGAACCCACAATGGAGCCCGATGTTCTGCCACTAGTCCACACACTGGATGTGTTTGTGTTGTTTTGTGCTGCTATTTTTCAATGCATTTTGTATTCTTGTCAAATTGTATGATAAAATCAATTAAATTACACCCCACACCCAACCCCATACAGTTGTTCTTATAAAACATAGTCAAATTTACTGCCATTTGTTTCCAATTAGCTCCTGTATAATTGATGTCAGATGGTGCAGATAATTACCACTAATGAGGCATACTCATTAGCTAATTAGCAAATTATTTACACACGACACATACTAGTAAAACAGAATCAGTCTAAAGTCTAGAAAAAATACAGACTGACCATTTTCATCAACATAAAGAGGGTGCTATGAAAAGAGAATTTAAATTATATCACTGTATAATAAATGTTCATTTATTTGGCATCTCAGGTGTGATCTCTGCAGCAGCAGACAATATTTTGAATGAGAATCATCCCAGCAGACGCCATATATGGCAGACTGGTTCTCTGTGCTTGCAGTATAAACATACAGATCTGATGGACTGATCCACTTTCATCGAGTGTTTTACCTGGAAAACTGTTTAAGTTTTGGTCAAGATGTTTCTATAATCATAATGTACTGTAAGTTCTTTTAATTGATGAGAGTGGTTCAAACAAAATATTCATCTATGAATAGAACATATTAAAAAACAACCCAAATTACATAAAAGTACAAAGTATTTCTTCACCTGCCACCCCTCTTAAAGATAACGTAATGGAATAGCCCAAGAGCCTGTGGTAAACCAGAATCTGTTGGAACTGTATCTTCAGTGTTTAGAAGAATTTAGAGCCGAAAGGTCTTCTGCATGCATTACTATTCAGTAAAATTGCATAATTTTCGCTTTTGGTATTTGATACAACAAAATTAAAAAGCTAATTAATGCTGCAAAAAGGAAACGCTATTTTGAAACTGGAAATTAATACCCACTTTTCAAATATGTGTCGTAACTTTTTGTACTAAGAAGTGATAAAGAGAAAAGTTCAAAATGTCGGATCGAGCTTCTGATATAACGGATTTATCTGAGATTCCGCCCTCGACGACCACCATCAGTACTGTTGCTGTGCAGGCTGGGAGGTCGAAAGTCGTTCTCGCAATTCTACGTGTAAGTCTTCTCAAAAGTTAGAAAATTAGTGTTTTTATTTTTTATTTTGTTTGTATATTTCTTGTTTATATTTATGGTAGGTATGGTGCTTATTAGTATTAGGTGGGTGGGGAATATGTTAAAGGTTTTATAAAAGAAAAGGAAGTATACTGGATATCAACCAACACAATTTTTTTTTAATAATTCAATAGTTATTTGTTTTGAACTGTTTTTGTAGTAATATTATTAATGTCAGTATTTTTGTTTATACTAGTTGAACAAACTTTAATCTTCTTAGAAATGTTTTGTAGAATTGTAATAAATGTTGTAATTTTGATAAAGTAGCAACCATTTTCAATAGAAACAGAAGTTGAACTTATCTGATAAGTTTGGGTGGAAAGGAATCTGAGAAATTTGGATAGTTGCCATAGTGATTCATACTTCCTGTTTAGCAGATGATAAGGCATAGACTTCAAAATGGCCACACGATGAGATTATAAATTCTATAAATGAGATTATTGCATGAAATTATGAATATTTCTGTATGAATTGTATAATTAATCCAGTCAAACATTAATTAATAGTAGATATAATGCACACCAGAAAAAAAATGCTTCAATTTAAACTATATGCTTCAAAACACCAGTGTTTTTTTCCTTATCTAAGTGGTACCGAAAAACGCACCATTCCCAATGGCAAAAAGCATGTTTTTTTCTCAATTGGAGTTAAAAAATTCCCAATCCCCCTTTTTTTTTTTTGTTGTAAATATATTCAGTGAAACTTTATTTAAAGAGAAGAAGTGGGGAACTACATTCTTTAAGGTGAGGGTAATGAAATATTACAAGATAATGTATATATGGTAATGTGTTCGCAGTGTATTTAAGCATAAAATATTGGTTTTGTTTGATGGTGAAAAATTCCCAAATTAAGGCAAAACGCCGCGAATTTTCCCAATTGAATGGGTACCGTTACAATTCCCAAAAGAACAAAAAAAATTGCTGAATCACAAAATGCTGTTGTCGATGAGCAGTGCTTTTTCACTGCTTTCTGGCTCTGTGGTATGAAGTATAAGCAAGGAAATCTCCCGTCTGGGATGTTATTGTCTCAGTTTAATTTTACTTGGTAATTAGAATCAAGATCTTGTTATTGTTTTCACAAAAATAACAATCTTAACGATTTCAAATCATGAACAAAAGTAATACCTTGAATGTAAGTCCATGAAATTCAGATAAATGTAAAAAAGTAAAATTTATTGTGGCATTATTAAGCTACACTATACACCCTGTAATACAGTTCCGTCTTGAGGTATTTATCAAATGTTGAAATTTGTACCTTGATTATTTATTATACCCACACAAAGCTAAGGACGACATACAGGCTTCTGTTTGTCTGTCTGTCTGTCCATCCGTAGACACAACTGTTGACAAGATAACTTCACTGGTGGAGGGGAACCCTTTTTATTTTGGGCTCAAAAGGTCACGTTGACCTGACAATTATAGGCGGGATTGGTGGGAGGAGGGCACTGTTGATGTCACAACAAGTGGTGAAAAGGTCAAAGGTCAAGGTCATCTTGATATGATCCTGCTCTTTAACTCTTACATTTTTATATCCTGACTCTTAAACTTCTGTGGTGAGAAGATGACTGCTTTGGATAGAAGTCAAGGTCACCATGATAGAAGTCAAGGTCACCATGATAGAAGTCAAGGTCACCATGACCTGATCAATAAAACAGTTGCCTGCATAATAAAATTTCAGGCTTTATAGCCACACTCCTGAAACTTCACGGCCGGACTCGTAATGATCTTGGGGCGAATAGGCCAAAGGTCATAGTGTTATACCGACAAATTGTACTAAAAACAATCAAAAGCTCTCCACAGTATCCAACATGATCCGACTAGTTGTTGGCATGCTAACTTTTCAACCATTATAGCCACACTCATGAAACTCATGAAGGAAACTCATGAAGCATCACAGCTTGGCTGTCCTTGTTTAGAGGAAGAACCCTATTGATTTTGGGGTCAATAGGCAAAAGGTCAAGGTCACTATGCTATATGACCCAATCATGGGCGACAGCTCATAAATTACTAGACCCACAATCTTGAAAAACATTGCGTTTGAAACCTTCCTGCGCGGGAGCTCGACTTACAAGTGAGAACGTGTTGATTCTTACTGTTGGCAACAGGTTTTACCCAATAAAAAGTGGGTGGTCTGCCACCACCACAAAACAAATTTGATTGTCATATATAGCCTAAAACATGCTGAAAATGACGTAATACACCATCCATCTGATCAACCAAAATTTACCAGTAAAATAAATAACTCAGAAGAAAGTTCTAGTTAATGTTAGTTTTACTTTAAAAGCTGCTTGTATTATTTAAAACTTGTAAATATTGCAAATATTAATTTTGTTAAATTGCATTTAATACACTATTAGTAATATACTAAAATATTTAGTTTTTTAACTAATTTAGAAATTAGAGAATTATTTTTTTTAGATTTTTTATATAGGAATAAAGATTGCTGTGTTCCATTACTGTATCAGTTCTTATACTTTCTGATGTATTCATTAGTGATTCATTAGCAATTATCCAATGTGTAATATATAGCACGTGCCAAACACATAATAATCATACACATTTGTAATACACAACACATGCCAAACACATAAATAATCATAAAATCAAAAATGTCTGCTGCTCAATACATAGTAATGATAAAATCAAAAATGTCTGTTGCTACCGTGTTATCTTTGATCTTGAGGCAGAAAGGTATATTTATATGGATATCAGATAATTTAATCTTTCCGTCTGTAACTGTAACGTCCGTCTGTCTGTCTGTAAACATTTTCGTTTCTACTCAATTGTACTGGTTCTTTTGTCAGGGTTGCTGTTGGATCCACAAAGATCCATATTTATTTAATTATCAAGATCCCAGTCCTATATATTCAAAGAACAAAGCATTTCAAGAAGACCCAAGAGAGAGTTTGAAATTTAATAACGTCTGCTGCATGCCCATATCTGGTTAAACACACATTTTAAAAAACAAAAACTTGCGGTAATCTTTGATATAGTAACGCTTAGTGACATAATTGAGAAAGGTGACTGTTGAGGAAATATTCCAAATAGCATCATGTGATAACCGAAAACATTGATTGGTTATTTCATGTTTAACGGAAACATGGACTTTTAACATGGTTAGTTTACCCTTACTTATTCTACATCAGTTGTAACGAAAACTCTCTGAACTTATATTAATCAATCTCGATGTTTACCTGGGTAGAACCAGTACTGAGCAAACGTATATAAAGTGTCTCGCTCAGGGACACAACACATACGGCTATGGCAGGATCATACCCACGACTTTTTGAGCCTCAGTCCAACGCTGTACCACACTGCTCCACTTCCATGACTATAATGACCATTCATTACATGTCTGAAATATGTTTGTGTTTTGCTCTGAAAAATAAATCGACTTATATGCGAAGGAATGAGTTATTAGTCCCCTACCGGTCGAGGGACTATAGGATTGCACTCCGTCTGTCAATCAGTCAGTCTGTCACACTTCGTTTCTGCTCAATAACTTTAGTTAGGAATGAGATATTGGAATGAAACTTTATGGGTAGGTAGCTTATATGAAATGGAAGCTTGGGATTGTATTTGGGGTCACTGGGGTCAAGGTCACTGTTACTAAAAATAGAAAAATAATTTTCGCTCAATAACTTCAGTTAGGAATGAGATATTGGAATGAAACTTTATGGGTAGTTAGCGTATATGAAAAGGAAGCTTGGGATTGCATTTGGGGTCACTGGGGTCAAGTAGAATGTCACTATTACTAAAAATAGAAAAACAGGTTTCCGCTCAATAACTTCAGTTATGAATGAGATATTGGAATGAAACTTTATGATGGGTAGGTAGCTTATATGAAAAGTTATGTTTATTTTTCAGACAGTTAATTAGGCATTATACGCTTCTAATTTTAACACGCTACCTATTGCAGTAACGCATTACATTGCTGTTTCATTACAATATGCATTTACATGTTCATGTGTCACTTTATCCAAGGAGAAAATTAATATATCCTCCAAAAAAATAATTTGTCACACAATGACCGGTAGGGGACATTGTATTGCCTAAATGAGGAGGGGCAAAATAATCGCCAAAACCCCTGATCTTTTCTGGATGGGGTATCCACTTTTGATAAACTGTCAGGTTAACACCCATATGTTTATGAAGTTATAATGGCTTCTCCATGAAGGTTGTCTGTTGATACATTATTACTGGGATGAGTTTGGCATGTCTTCAGAGACAGAACATGTGGTTCCAATATTCTAGTGAAGCTAATGGCTGACGTTTGTGTATTGCATACCTGAATTATGTGTAGATGCAATAATAACATGTGGTACATATAGGCAATTTTGGCATATATAACAAACATTAGACTGGCTGTCGTCCCAGTGGTTATTTGTTTTATTAAGATTTTGCAATCAGACTCAAAATAAAATATTAAAATCCTAAACATTTCTGAATAGCTCTAAGCCAATAATTCAAAGGGGACTTAATGCATATCATTTTATTTGATGATGTCTTGAGTTGTGAACATTAAAAAACATAAGGACTTAGCTAGTCTAAACAAACATGTGCATGTACTAATTCTCATGTAAGAATTACCCTGGTTTTTATATAAAAAAAAAGAAAAAGAAAAAAAGGCACATATAATTATCATATAAAACGTTTCATAGGATATTTATATAAAACCGTTGGAGTTTCATATAATTTTCATTTGAGAATAAATTTATAAAGGTTTCTTTTTAAAGTCCCTATCCCATCATCAACAGGCAAATTTATACAACAGTTGTACACCGTTTCTAAAACTACTGACGACGAGGTATATATATAACTTACATATTTTGAGAATCCAAACTCTATAGACACAGTATAACCAGCACACTTGGCGCAGAGAAAGCGAAAGAATACATAAGAATCCTACTCTTGCAATCAAATAGATTCCTATGGTTTGTTAACATACTCGGAGGATTTACTCTGATACTCGGGACCTTCCGGTTTATACCCATGAAGTTCCGGTTTATGTCCTCATTCTTATTTTTCATTGCTTCCAATGCCACCTCTCGTCTTGACAAAACTTGACATGTTAGGAAAAGATGAAAAAAATGTTGCAACTCTTATTTGATGTTTTTCTACAACTATAATTGAGTAAAGTTTACCTGCGAGTCTGCCATAGAAAGAAATTCAACTGATTTTGTAGAATACATGTTAGTGTTAATTTAAACAATAATTTATTCAAGTAGACAACAGGCAATGCCTATGTAAGACCTCCCCCGTTTTTTTTTTTTTTTTTTTTTTTATTTTCCCTTTTTTTTTTCCTTTTTTTTTAAATTTAAACATGTTAGTGTTGAAGGTATTCATAATAATTTTAGTAAGGAGAATGGACACCAGATGTGGAGGTTGGTTCCACGTTAAAGAATATATGTTTTAGTTATATATGTATATTCTATATATTTGCAGTGCGGAGAATGGGTTCGAGTGCGAGTCCACCAGATGGAGCCAGACCTTATGGAGGTCGGTTCCACGTTAGAGGAGGCTCTCCAGCTACAAGCTGAACATGACCAACTATTGTCCAAACTACAGGTAAGTAGTAGCCGAGGTATTGGTCAAGAATGGCCTCATAAACCCTCACGCATTTTGTCAGAAATTAATGCCTGGATTGTCAGAGACTTGGACACCAACTTTGTACTTGATGAAACCATAACATGGTGGAATAGCAATTTTTGTCATGATCATTAAAGGCCTTCATCATGATCTCTGTATTGTTTCAGGCTCAACTTGATTGACCAGTGGCAAAAAAAAAAAGATAGTGTCAACAGCGAAAATTAGCGTTCACAGCAGAATTTGCAGGAACTCTGCAGTTCTGCATTCAAGAGTTCTAGACCTATTCTGCATATTTTTATCCAGGTGTAAATGGATATTGGGTCTTAAATATTCATTCCTGTTGGCGCAATATAACTTTTTTTCCAATTTCAACAATTCAGACAAATTTGATTATTGAGCCATAGTTCTAATTTTACGGCTCCCATTAACCTTCAAATGGTCATAGTTATTGTCTTTGTTCATGGTAATTCTTTAATTGCTTTTTATACTTTTAAAGTGGTCATACTTATTTTTTTGTGTCGCCTGCATAGCATGGCAGACACTTAGGGAACACTTTGTCCGTCATCGACCGTCGTCCGTCACACTTTAAAAGTATTTGGCCTATGTTCATGAAACTTCACATCTTCATTTACCTCAAAAAATGTTGTTAAACATGTCTAATAACTCCGATCTTCATTTCGGCAGAGTTATGCCCTTTTCATAAAACTTTAACCTGCAACCTTACCTAGCTCAGGACTTGGAAAAACATTGACCTGTGGTCATGCAACTTAATACAGTTCCTCCTTATCAAATGCAAAGTTCATAAATGTTAACAATTAAAACAAATCGGCTCCATAATTTATAAAGGATTGCACCCACTGTCTTCAAGAATTATAGTTAGATTGTACCTGATGAAATAATCACATGGCTAAAGAAATATGAGGATGTTGATAAAAAGCTATACTTTTCAGAACATCTATACAGAAACTTCAGTTTGTTGCCAAAACAATTCACAAGTTTATATACACCACAGCTGCTAGTTGCTCTCCAGTCATTATGAAATATTTTGGATCATTTTTATCAATACCTGATTGAATGCTTGTGTTTATTACACTTCTGGTGAGATACTTTATATCTTACTCCAAGGATAGGTAAATATTTCTTCTACATGATTCATCCATTAATCAGATACACCAGTGGCAATTATAGCATTTACTTACCGTGATACTAGTCCATGTATCATTATTGACAAGCATTAGAATCAGTATTTTCTGTTCTATCCTATTTATTGAATGAACCCCACCGTCTTTAGAACTCGGGACACATTTTCATCCTAATTTTCTTTTCTATGCATAACATTCATTATGAACCCTGCTCAAAGCCATTTTCTTTGAACTCAGGACATTTTCATGCTTGAATCAAGAAGCATTGCGCAACCAATTTTGATAAGTGAACACATTTTTTCCTGTTGTGTAATTCAAAGGGGCGAATTTCAACTTAAGTTTAACTCATTTTATGCCAGACTCATCATGAAAGTCCTTTAATAGTAAACACATATTTTTCCGGTGGTGTAATTCAATGGAAGAATTTCTACTTCAGTTTTAACTCATTTCATGCCAGATCTTTCGTAGTAAACACATCTTTTTCCTGTGGTATATTTAATTGCAGGAATTTCAACTGCAGTATGCCAGGCTCATCATGATAGTTTTTTCATTGTAAATACATTTTTTTCCTGTGGTGTAATTCATTGGAGGAATTGCAACTTCAGTTTAACTCATTTCATGCCAGGCTCATCATGAAACTGTAATACAGAAGGCATATTATGGGCTTGCAAGCTATAAATTACTTATCTCAACAGAAGCATGTGTTAACTGATTCTATGGTGAAAGGTTCAATTTCCTGAATAGAAGCCAAAAACAAGCGAAGGTTCAAGGAAGGGTGGGTGGCAGCTTACCAGACTCACGCCCTCTGCAATACTTTAGACTGTAAATGTTGATATATTTTGAAATTTGAGTCCACTCAGCGTGCTGGTAAAATTCACACAGTGTTATGTAATCAGTAGCTGTTTGAAAATGAAATTACAGAGTAATGGTCTGAGTAAAGCTTGAGGTCCATTCTAAATATACTCAGCTGCAAAAGAAAGTAGCCACTGAGTTTTGTTTAGATTTAATTGTATAATATTTTTTTAGAATTAATTGACAAATTCCAAAATGAATATGCCATGTTTGGTACCAAAGTTTTTATCATTCCATTGCCAATATCATGTTTTCATTTGTTTTTCAATAGGTTGAATCATTAAAGGATTGTCGCTTGATGAAGAGGATAGGGTGTATAGTCAAATGTTCAAAGTTGCTACTTTCTTTTGCAGCTGAGTAGACATTGTTGATGAGGAAATGGTGTTAATTACTGTTAATAAATATTGACCTGTCGCCATTACTTAGATATCTCTGCCCTATTGTTGATGTCCGAGTATATTGACAATAGTTTATATAACATTGCTGCACGTGCTTTATACACATGCTGTTGTTTGTCGGAGGTATCGTTCTGGTTTGATTGGTTGAAATGGATAAATGATTGACAACTGGCGACATGTTAATTGACTGGATACATTGAGGTTCTTTTATTAATTGAAAAAAAACATGGTTATGAAAATATTATTTAAGCAGGGTTATAAAATATTTATTATCTCTTTTGGCTTCTGGCATTAAATCTCATTGCTTTAAGAAATGATAGATTCCATTACTGTAACCTTAATAGGCTTGGGAATATGCCCCTTGTAGCTTTAAAATCATGGTTATGAAAATACCACATTTTCAAGTATAAACTTTTTGGCATCAAAATAATAATCAGCCTTTTATCACCACTTCTAGTGTAACATGACTTTATTAGCCCTGTGGATAAGGCCTTTGCTTTAGAGCTACTCTGCCCCGCGTGGGTTTCGCTCCCTGGCTTCATCCTTCAGCTCATCTCCTTTTGAGGTCGCTGTCCCTGTATAATCAGATATATAAATAGGATATAAAACTGTATTTCACTTCATATCTCGTAACATGTCTGATCTGCACCTGAGGAAGTATGAGGTATGTTGTATCTATCAGGCAGAATCTCCTAAAACTGCAAAGTGGCGGCTAATCAGCCGTTTTTTTATTTCAAATATACAGTAGGAAAATGAAGTAAGCGTCTTTTGCTTATCTTATCTTGTCTATTTTAAGAGTTTCTCTGAAGCATTCTGGTGGATTATCTTGTAAAAAGAGATTGGTAAGATTAAAAAGTCCTAAAAAGCATACCGTATGCCATGAAAGTTAAGTTTAGACTGGCATCAAACCCCACTTGGGTGTAAAACCAGAATCATCAGCTGATCACACTAAACTATGGCAGCCCACTACAACATCTAGCACAGATATTAAATCCAGTAAGAGCATGATGTATTCTTACAACCTTTGAATGTTCCCAAACTACAACATATTACTTGTTTATAGTAATTAAAAAAATCTGTAAAAAAAAAATAATCTAGGTATAATTAAAAAAATCTATAAAGAAAAAAATTCTTGGTAATTAAAAAAATCTATAAAAAAAAAATCTAGATTTTTCGATCTTTAGTACCCCAACTATATTTCTCACATCTAGTACAACTATAAATAATGAAATGCCATATTAATAAATGTATAATGTAATCAACAAAACCCAGACTGTTGTATCTATCTTGCACAGTGTTTGATAAAAACTTTGTTATCAGATTTGTTATGATGACTATCAGAGTAGTTCTAACCATGAATTTATGGATAAGGACTATCTCAGCATCTTCTAAGTAACTTGAATAAACAAATACCCATTTGTCAGGTGGCAAAATCAGAAACCTGGGCGTGAGCATAGATATTTCTTGTGTAATGATAAAATATTCTGGACTAGAGGCAGTTTCGTTTTTTGGCTCATGAGAGCAACATCTAAAATTTAGTTTTTAACATTTTCGAAGAATTCTTTTCTATTTCTTGCAATACCTTTTGGAATAACAAACTTGTGAATATTGAGGATATTGTTTTGATAACGGGGGAAAGTTTTACGTTTGGCCTATGTCAGAAGTAAGTTCTTTTCAGAATTGTAATTCTATCATCTTGTGTTTCATTTTTCATCCGTTTTGTGCACAATATGACAATTATGTGTCGACATGCCGTAAAACATTATTCATTCATTCTGTCTTTTTTATTTATAATTATCTTTTTTCTTTCTTTTTTTTATGGAATGTTAATAAAATAAGTATAAAAGTCGAACAGGAAATGCAGCTTTCACAGAACACAGTAAAGCCAAAAACACGCAAAATGACAAACATGAATAGCAATGTTAATAAGGAATAAAGGCATATAACGTCACAAACACAAAAAGGGTTGACAATAAAGCTGAAATATAAAAAACAAAATATAAAAAGTTTGCAAGATACAGTTGTTTATTGAGTATATTGGGTTGTTTATTCAGTCAAACTGTAGTACATTGGGTTTGTTATTAGGAATTATGTTTAAGTTATTGGTATGATTTTCATGTTCATATCAGAAGTATATAGTAATATAATTCCCACCCAACAAGGCAATTTAGAAAATAATTTGGGCATAACTAGAATAAGCTTTGTCTTGGTCAGATGCAGTTACATTTCTTAGATTGTTGTGTCACCTGCATAGCATGGCAGACACTCAGGGATCACCTTGTCTTGCGTCGTCCGTCATCATCAATAACACTTTAACATGCAACCTAACCTTGGCCATAATTTGAAAAGTATTGGACCTATGTTCACAAAACTTCACACACATCTTCGTCTTACCTCAATGAATGTCGTTATATATGTCCAATGTATCTGACTATCATTATGGCAGAGTATGTCCAATGTATCTGACTATCATTATGGCAGAGTATGCCCGTGTTCATAAAAGTTTAACCTGCAACCTTACCAATATTGGCCATAACTTATTAACCCTTAACCCTCTAAGCAGCAATATAATAGCCTTTGCGTCCATTGTAAACCCAGATCAGGGTTACAATGTCCAGTTGCGGATCAGTCATTTTCCCAAAAACACCCCTTTGTCACATAAATGAAATGCTCTTAATTCAACGAAAGAACAGCCCATTATATATATGTAGTGGGTTAAGGGTTAAAAAGTATCTGACCTATGTTCATGAAACAAATATTCACTAGCTGAGATAAGCACACAGCAGGCGATACAATTGATCGGTGGAACACCCTTTTAGTTTTTTTTCATATTTTGGTTTCTGTGAAGATTTTTTTATATATATCACAGTTTTTAAAACTGACAGTAATGGCTTGCATAATTCCACCTGATACAGCCACCCACTCAAACAGATGCTAACTCTGCCATATTAGTTTTATGTGTTAATTGCCAATTAGGCATAACTTTCCATATCTGTTGGCTGTAACTTCTCGCTTCCTTGCAATTCATTCATTTTTGTTGCATTTCGAAAAACATTTTCTTCATGTTTTGGATGTATGTTTTTCTAAGTACAGAGGGTTTTTCATGAGCGCTCATTTACTATTGAGTTTATAAAATAAGTTGTCAAAATTACTTGCCAAGCAGCATTTACATTTTTGTCAGTGTGATATAAATTCAGTAATAAATTTACATAAAAGTGAGATTCCTTTTATCCCATACATTACATGGTCTGAGTATTAACTTTGTGGTCCGAGTTTTAACTTTCATGCCCTATCCAACCCCTTCTCCAAGAAGCGAAAACGGGATTGGCTGGGGTATGAAATAAAACCTTAATTTCGGCTTAAAACGTTTGCAAATTGTAAAATTCAAACATTTAATAGGAAATTTAAACAGATTATCGCATTTTGTTCAGTAAAAAATGTTTTTAAACATGTTTTATTGTCGAAATGTCCATTATAATATCCTGCTAATATAAGCTTTCCCATCGCTTAATGGAATTAAGGCGGGACCACGTAATGACTCACTAAACTAACATGCATTCTTCAGTTTAAGTTTATTTTACCCAAAATACGGAATTGTGTTATATCATGCTCAACTCGGGCTGTAAGCTTTGTGAGGAAGCAGTTTATTGCTCATCCAGTATAAGGATATGTTTTATCTCATTTACCGTTTTCTGCTTTTCGAGATGCTGAACCTTTCTACAAAATTACCCCTAAAATGCACCATTTGACCCCTGCAGAGATACCAATAAGGCTGATGAGAGAGATTAGGGGGCACACTTTACTGTTAGTTAACCATGGCAACCCAGTATGTTTGTTACATCAGGGCAATAAACTAGCACTATGATGGGATACATCAGAGGATGCCATAGACACTGATGATGGAGATAAGAATCTGAGGTGAAGGGTGAACAGCTGTGGCTCCTTGATAGAAATGTTCTGTGAACGTGCCCCATACTGTATATTGCACATTTGCTTTTTTTGCTAATTGTATTGTTTTGAAGTGCAACTTTCAAAATTAAGGAATTGCTTTCATTTCTCTCCAATTAACTAAACAAAAATATTCTTAGAAATATTCTGCGAATGTGCCCCATGTTTTGTATTGCACAGCTGTAGGTTGTATTGTTTTGAATTGCAAGTAGCAAAATTAAGAACTATTCTGTACATGTGACCCACATTGTGCACAACTGTGCATTGTATTGTTTTGAATAGCAGCTAGTAACATTAAGGTACCGATTGTCAGAATTACCATTTGGCAGAATTGGTTTTTGATTGATAGAAGTCTTCTGTTAATGTGAACCATATTGTGCACAACAGTTTCTGTGCATTGTATTGTTTTGAAGAGCAGCTGGCAACATTAAGGTACCATTTGGCAGAATTGTTTTTTGATTGATAGAAATATTCTGCAAATGTGCTCCATATCATATAACTTTTCCATTTTATTGTTTAAGTCATTGTTTACTGTAATGATGTCTGTTATAATTGGTATATCTTGAAGGTGGAACCATTGTTTTAGGGTTAACATGACTGCTTATTGATCAAGGGATCAGTAATATACACAAAGGTCATTGGCAGGAGCAGTGTGAAATGAGTTGTCTATACAGTTACTATTTTAGATTAATTATTTAGATTAATTATTTAGATTTGCAAGAGTGGTCCTATAGAGACTTCATAACTGATCGAGCATATCGCTCATTGAAGTACTGTGAAATCATTTTATTTCGTCGGGATTAAATTTCGCAATTCTTTCCAAAAAGACAGTTTCGAGGGGACGTAATTTCGCGCATTAAAGATTAAAACAAACAAGTTTTTATTTTTGTATTATCATATGAATAATTATATAATTATTCAATACATATATGCATAATGATAAACATTTTATCTGCAACAAACAACCTGGTTCAATAAGTATTAAACTCATTGATAAAACTGCAGTACATAGCCGATCGGGAAAAAAAATATAAGCAGTTTTCGTACACATGCTACTTAATTCAAACACTTGGACATTTATAATCGTGGGGATTTGATTTTGTGGCTTAGGTCAGCCACGTAATACGCGAAATTAAATCCCCACGAAAATATAATGATTTCACTAATCCAGTCAATGTAGTTTCACGGCCAATTATAAACAGTCTCTTTAATACATCTATAATTATTTTCACCCTCTGTTTTAATATTTTGCAGGCCAAAGAAGAAGAAATCAAACAACTTTTGTCGCGAGCAGATAGTTACGCCGCGGAGAACCGCTCAGAAGCAGTCGTGTACTCCGCGATGTCGGACACTCTCGCGGAGGCCTGGAAGGACCTAAATGACAAACTCGATTATCGACGACAACTACTCGCGGAGAGCGTGACATTCCACCAGAAAGCTGAATATGTAAGTCTTACACAGAAAAAATACCTTTTGCTAATTTGTAGAACAGTCACACAAATTAACATACATGTTACATATGCAAACCACTTGAATTCAACGATTTTATTGCTAAATTGTTTGTTGTTTTAAATGTCTTATTATGTTCATTTAAAGAGGTATTATTTATAAATTGGGTAGAAAGCAAAAAAATAATTTATAATTAATCACCTTTATCGTTGTAGATTTGTTTCGTTAAATTATCACAAATGACTCTTGTTTGCTCTGATATATGCTTTTGTTACCGTACAAAATATAAAACTAACAAATAAGTGATTGCCACTTATTTTATGTTTACAGTTCGCCAGTCAGATGGAACAAGCCCAGAACCGGTTTGTGAATCTGCCATTAGCTACTGACGTGGAATCCGCCCGCAGACAACTTCACCAGCATTCAGAGATCAAACAAGGTAACACACTCAAAAACATGGCTGTGTATAGTACCAGTGAAAGCAATAGTTTTTTTGGAATAATGCTTTTTAGCAGTGAAAAAAAAAAAAAAAGAGTTACCACTACAACAGCAACAAGAAGATTTTATTAAAAAAATATGAGTAAAACGGTTTAATTATTGGAATTGCCTCCCATTTTCATCTACCATTGTTTGCCACAAAATGATGATAAAATCATAAATTGAAAAGAAAGTTTGTTGTTTTGTCTTGAGTCATGTTTTATGTTATCTCGAAATGAGAAGACTATTATATTCATAAAGTTTTCTCACTCCTCGATGACATAAAATGATGTTATTTACTCCAAAACATCTTATACATGTATCCTCTGTTTATTCCATGTTTATCCTTGTAATTCCCTCCAATACACAGCACTCAGAGTTTCCCATCTACTCTCTGTTTCAGACATCCTAGAAGCATCTAAATCAACGCTTGATTTAGGCCATATCCTGCTTGAACGAATCAAGGAAATGGGAATGCATGCAGACTTTACAAACAGACACGCAACAACATCCGCGTGCTACGGAATTGAACATCTACTAGAACTGTTACAAGACCGAAGACGAAGACTCGAAGAACTGTGGGAGCAGCGTAGGATTCGACTCGAACAATCTCTCCAATTGTTCCAGTTAGACCAAGAAGTCGACACTGTAAGTATTTTTAACGAATCTTGGGACGAAGTTTAGCTACCACAACAAATGCTATGCAGATCCGAGTAACAATGACTTGAAACTTCTTCAGAATATTTTGGCAGCCATTTTCCTACCAATGTGTTATTGCATATCTAGATTTACTCAGCTGATTATATTTTATAGTACTGTAACAGTGATTTTCGATGTTTGACTTTGTCTTAGATTTTTTAAAGTCTATTTCAGTTCCTTTTTAACTTACTGTTTATTAAAATATCTGCAATAACATCTTTCTGTGTTTCGTCCTCGATATAACCACATTGCTAAATCATCGTATTTATGAGGGTTGAGAAAATAACAATTCTGAAGTTTAATGTAAGACCTTAACACTTATGTCTCTGAGAGAGCTTATAATAAATGTGTGTGAACCATTGTATTTAACTATATATGTAATTGGTGTACCATTCTGCTCTGTAACTTTATGTGAACCCTTCTGCTTTATATAAAATTATCCCGAACCATTCTGCTTTATAATTGTATGTGAACCCTTCTGCTTTATAATTGTATCTGAACCATTCTACTTCATAATTGCATGTGAACCCTTCTACTTTATTACCGTGTGTGAACCATTCTACTTCAGGTCCTTGGCTGGTATCGCACCACCGGACATGCGCAGCTCCAGAGGACTGAGCTAGGAGATTCATTTGAATCTACCAGGCTTGTCCACGAAGACCACCTAAGATTTGAACACCAAGCCAGAGTAAGTTATAGGACTTTCTTATATCTAATTTGACACAAGGTAAACTTGATGTAAATTTATAAAAAAAACATTCGATAAAATATTTACACTCAGTTTGACAAGCGTATGCGATCTTTAAAAAGGGGTTGTTAAGCTTCAGAAGTCACATTTTTTAATTGACATCTGTACTGTTCAAGTGGAGTGCGTGGTCCAGTGGTAGAGCGCCGAACTCCTGATCGAGAGGTCGTGGGTTTGATCCTCCGTCGCGGCTACGTTATTTATCCTTGAGCAAGATAATTAATCCACATTGCTTAGTACTGGTTCTACCCAGGAAGCCATCGAGAGTGATTAATCTAAGTTGCAAGAACTTGTTTCGCAATCGATGTAAAATAAATATGTTTAAACATACTGTTCAAGTTTATTGGATGGGGAAGCATTGATGTATAGAGTGAGTTTTAAACTACACAGTTGCAGAAACTATAGTTGCGCAAGCTTTCTATTTACAGTATTTAGAGAAAATCTTCTTGTAATTTTCAGGACATCCAAGAGACTGTGTTACGACTTGTCCGTAACGCCGACCAGCTTTTACGACGAACACAACTGGACGCCGAAGGCGTGCGACGGCGATTACAGGAAGTCGACACAGAATGTGAGAACTTTATGATCAGGCTAGACACTCGAAGGAAGAACATCACCATGGCTGTGTCATTCTTTGACTTAGCTGAAACGGTAATGCAGATATCTAGTTAATATTCCTTCTTTTGATTTTATTAATTAAACTTCTCTATAGTTGTGTTTTTCTTTGTCTTGACTGAAATGGCAAGTTATAGATATAAAGATGTTTAATTCCCACCAACACCAACCAGTAGTCTTGTATAATCTGTTTTGATATAACATTTCTATATCTCCCATTTTGATAAAACGTACCTATACCAGTATAACATTCCTGTATCACCTGTTTTGATAAAATTGATCTAATCACCTGTTTAGATCAAATGTACCTATATCACCTGTTTTGATAAAAACTTACCTATATTCCCTGTTTTGATAAAAACTTACCTATATTCCCTGTTTTGATAAAAACTTACCTATATTCCCTGTTTTGATAAAAACACCTATATTCCCTGTTTTGATGATATAACATTTCCTATACTGCCAGTTTGATAATTATATAATGTTCCAATATAGTCTTGTTTAATACAATGTGTGTTGATTTGTTTGACAGGCTCTCACTAAGTTAAATGAAATAGAAGTCCGATTGAACACCTCGGACTTGCCCAGGAACAGCGCGGAACTGGCAGACCGCCATTCTCAGTTGTCTAACGTCATAGTAGAGGTATCTATGACAGCACAAACCGAAGGTCGTCTCCTACTTGAGAGGGTCAGTAGCGACGACCAGGGAGCTGATGGCGTTAGACGCAGGGTAAGTTGTGTTACTATATATAGAATTGGTGTCGCTTAAAAGAGCTATTTTCACTTCTGTTATTGTTACTAGTTATAGATCTGCTATTTTTTATCTTCTAGTAGGGAGAACTAGAAAAAACATTGATTAAAGAAATATGTTACTAATATATTGTGGATTAATATAGAAATATGTTCATAATAATAGTTATATATTTGTTACTAAATATAGAAATATGTAACTAATAATAGTTTTATATGTTACTAAATATAGCAATGTATTTATAGATGCAGCAACTGCAGAACCGCTGTTCTGAGCTAGAATCACTCTGTAAGGCCCGACGAGCTGAGGCTTGGGAGAGAAGCCAGACGTACCTACACTTTCAGGAGCAATACACAAGTGTGAGTATATGTCAACATATATGTCCGTATGTCAACAACATTTGCAGACTATTAAAGGGGGATACACGAGACTTTTTCTAAAAGAATTAAAAAAATAAATAAATCTAATTCACCATTTAAATGTTATAGCATTCAAAATATGGTATTATTACCGAGGTTGTCTCAATGTCTCATAAATAATGCCTCCAAATTTTAAATACTACCTCCAGAACAGGGACCCTTAATTTAAACCCTTAAACCGTTGAAATAATTTAATGTATTATTCTTTAATATAGTAAATAGTAAAGGGAACTAAATAAAACAAAACGCAATAAAATTAGTACTAGCAAAGAAGTTTCTACCCCTCTCCCCCTCCCCACCAACCCACCCACTGTCTGGGACATTCCACCTCTGTATTTGTCCAAAACAACAGAAATAGAAAAAAAGTCGGCATGTAGCATACATTGTGTCTTCCATTTGATCGTTTAAGAAGTATATATAATTTGTTGCACCGATGGATCACTCGACTTTTTGTAGCCCACAGGCTCGGGGGCATGTGATTTGTCGGACCCTGTACTTTACACTTTTACATGTTCTATGTTTCTTTAACAGCTCCAGACCTGGATAACCCAAATTGTCCAGACAACCCTCAGTCGCCACAGCGACCTAGGCAGTAACTTTACAGAGGCGAGAGACTTTCTAGGAGTACATGAACAACTAGAAGAAGACATTCGAGTACGAAACATAAGAATAAATTATTAACAAAACATAAGAATTAATATCAAGACCATCAATATAATTTTTTCAATATAAATGAAATCAAATAATTTTGTTATAAAAAACCTGTATGACAGTTGCACGTGCTGTAATTTCTTTTTAGTTCAAGGTTATTCAGTGCATTAAGTTCACTAGGGTCAGCGTGGAATGTTGCTATGTTCAAGCCAATATTTTAATTGTAATGGTTCTCATGATTATATAATAATTCGAGCTAGTAAACAAAAATCCTAATTTCTTTGACTGTTAAATTGTGCATAACCCGTCGCAAATTCAGTCGTGAGGTTAAACCGTCAAACGAAATTTACCCCTATTAAACGACTGATGCACCATTGCAACATTCACAATTTCACTACAGTTAACCCTACATTTATTTGCCACGTCGAATTTTGCAGGGCAAGAATGCGGAGCTTAATGCCTTATCGGAGGCGGTGGAATCCATGGTTTTGTCAGGGGACCAGGAGGCCAAATCTGCTTCAGAAAAGGTTGAGCATCTACAGATCCAGATCACGCGACTACATCGCGTCACAGAAATCCGCATCACATTGTCTCTCATCTACATCTCCTTCCACAGGCTCGTACAGGAGGTGTGTATTTCTATGGCGTTTATTCCTTTAAAAGAAATCAACAATTAAAATTTCCTCTGTTTATTGAAGGTCACAAGTCAATGACATTGTTTAACTTTCACAGACTCGTGCAGGAGGTGCATGGTTTTCTGAAGATTATTCCCGTAAAAAATGTTCACAAATCGACAATTAAAATGTGCTCTCTTACAGTTATGTTTTAATCTAAAGGTCACATGTGAAGGCCACTGAAGTTTATTCCTGTAGCAAGATTCATGTGCATTAAAGAAGTGTTCTCCATTTACCTTTATGTTTTAATATAAAGGTCACAGTCATGTCAAGGTCACAGTCATGTCAAGGACACTGATTAAACTTCAGAGACATTATTGGCTGAGATAAACTATCCAAAAGTTTCAGCATTTTAATTTATTAAATTGTTGAATCTGTAAATTAATTTAGCATTGCATATTGTGTCAATCAGTCTTAAGGTCATATATCTCAAGGTCACTGTTTCTATTTTTAGAATTCCAATCATATGCGTAGCCTGGAGGAGACCCTGAGATCGGATAGTGAAAACTTGCAGGATCTCACTGACTCCGCTGTCCAACAGACGGAGGAATTATGGTCCAAGGTCGAGGCCACGTTCCTTGACCTTGACGACAAGGGCAGAGAATTCTTAAGAAATTCATCCACAGTAAGTCACGTAATCTAAGTTAGAAATGATAAACTTAATATACAATATATTTTTAAATAGAAATGATAAACTTAATATATTTTCGAAAGAAATGATAAACTTGATATGTTTTCAAATAGAAATAATAAACTAGATATGTTTTCAAGTAATGATAAACTTATTTTTAAATAGAAATGATAAACTAGATATATTTTAAAATAATGATAAACATATTTTTAAATAAAAATGATAAACTTTATATATTTGATCAACTTGAAATATAAATAATGATAAACATGATATATTTTAAATGGAAATGGTCCAGAATTTTTCTGGTAGTATAAGTTTTCATATCTATCAAAGAAGAATTCATTCTAACTGATATTTAGAATCACATTGACTCGTAACCCGTTCTAACAGATCCCCATGATCACATGACATTTCTGACCAATGATGGCTCTGTATTTCAGATCACAGATGATTCATCATTACAAATTCGTCGCACCATCAGTACGGTAGAGTCCATTCTAACGGACACCCGTGATCACATGACATTTTTAACAACGCAGTGGGAATCTTGGCAGACCCACGTGTCAACGAGTCGTCAGTTTAAAACACAATGGCATCAATTTATACAAGATGCAAGAAAGGTGAGATTTTTTTCCCATTAGGATAGCATTTATATGACGATGTCATAGAAATGTCATGAAAACATTATATTTTATGTTTGATTTGGGACTTTTTGTTTTACAGTTTATGTCAAAATTCAAGAGAAAAGATCTACATGTATTTCAACAGGCCAAATAGTGTTGGGCACATTGATGCATTATTAAATAAAACCGTTTTAATGTAACAATTTATTTTAAAAGAACTGTAATAATTATAGTTTTAAAATAATTATTGATAGATTTTGAAATCAGATGGTGGTTAGAACAACTTATAAATACTATTCATGGCTACCATAAATGAAACAAATGTAAAACATGCATAAATTATGATACATGTTTGATAATATAAGCATTGTCTTTCAGGTAAACCCATTTAGATATTAATGTACCTGATGTTAGGTACCAGAAATGATATAACGATGTATTGACTTCTCTTTTTGATTTTCTTCTTTTAAAGGGACATTTCCTATTCCTTATTAATTTTATAATTTAAATTGTAACTTTTTGTTTAAGTTTGTCCTTAAAAATACTTCAGTAAGCATTCTGTTCATATTATACTATATTTGATATTGCTAGCTCTTTATTCTGTTCCTAATTGTATGTTTTGCTTATATCACCTGCGTACCAAGATTGATCTATAGGGACCTATAGGGATCTCTTTGCATCCTCCTCCTTATCATGTTTATTATCATCGGGGTCCAAAGTTTACAGTATCTTTGTAATCTATTCAGCTTAATTTTAACCAAACTCGGCATATAAACAATCCAGGACAAGGTACAACTCATTGAAGGCTCAAACAAGACTGTTGTATCTTGTCTTTATTTCCCCAAAAACATCCCTTTGTCACATGAATGGAATGGTCTTAATTCAAAGAAAGAACAGTCCATTATATGTATGTAGCGGGTTAAGGGTTAAATATAGTTAAATATTTTCTCATTCAATCCTGAGTTACTGTCAAAGATATAATAACTGACCTTCAGGGTCACTCCTTTTAGGCAAAATGTTTAGTTTATAACAAAATAATTGGTAATCACTTGCTGTCATATATCCTATCACTACCTGTATGTTAAAAAAAAGAAAAGAAGAGTTGTTTCGAAAATGAGTGTCCAGCAACAAGGCAAGTCATTATTTCCAAGACGACCTGGAAAACCCCTTTAACAATAGAATTCTAACTAAATATATGTATCAAAAATAAATATATGAATAGAACATAAAGAGAATAGAAGTATTCAGAAACAAATCAAGGCAATTCACCGTTTTCGAGACCCTCTTGAAGCACCTGACACCTGACACCCCAGTTGACAATTGTAGGCTTTGTATTAACACACCTGTTTTTGTTACAGTCTATAGATAAAGTAACAATATTAGAGGCGGATTTCTTCCCCGTTTTGGCGGGAGAATTAGGTTCTTCCATAGAAGCCGCAAAAGAATATCAACAAAGACTCGATAATTTCATGCCAATATTTGAGGTAAATCGATTTTGTATTTTTTGTGACGCGGAGAATGTCTCGTCCAAGTTTTGTCAATTTTTTTGTTGGTTTTCATTGTTTTGGCAACTTAATCTTTGGCAAACAAACATTTGCAGATAAAATTTTGCCGCAATATGATTTGGCAAATTATCACAAATTCTCGAGACTTTGGTCTTTATCCAAAATTCTTGTCACTGTGTGCCAAGAAGGTTCTGGAGTTTCTTGTTAAAATATAGAAACAATGTTTTGTTCTTATGATTTGCCAAAAATCGGCAAAAAGAAATAAAAAATCATCAAATTAAAGCAGATGACACTTGGATGACGTTTTCCCGCCATTTTTGCCATTAATGTTGCTTTGTTATTTGATTGGCTGTTGTACTATATTCAGACAATCGACTGGGTTATGAAAGTCGAAAAGGAGCAATTTGACCCGTATCTAAGCGGGTATCTAGGCAACTCCCTAGAGCAGGCCAAGGAATTGCAACACAAGCTCCAGAAATTTGAACCTACAGCTAAGGTAGAATTTACGCCGCACTAAGCTCGTTGCCTTAGAGATGGGTAGAATCCAGCATATTATTTTTAATCCAGCATATTATTTTTAGATCTAGATTAATATGCATGCAGACAAAACTGAACTGCATGGTAACAAACATAAAGTGAAACTTGGGTACACACTGTTTTATTTTGTAATACGTGTATATATTATCTACTTTATTTAAGCACCTTTCAAATATTCACTCGGCATGACCTTGAAAATCAACATCTTTAGAGTGTTCTTTATCCGAGAAGTTTTTGCGTGTTTTAAAGAATTTCAAATGTTTCTATTTGAAAAAGATACATTGCATGCTGCAGTCTGTTAGAAGAACTCAACCACACACCATAAATTATGTTTGTTTTTAGCTTAAACCTTACCATAAATGTTCGTCCTGTCTCTATCCTATATTTCTGGAACTATTTAGTTAAAGCATATGGCATGAAATACAATTACCGGTAATACTTATTGTATTCAAGGGCTTTGTTTTGAAAGACTGAAGGGTCTGGGCCCTGTTTTATTAAACAATAAGTCTTAAGTTTTAAAATCATTCATTTTTTTCACCAAATCATTCAATGCAGACAATTATGTGTGCACATAGTGCAGAAATGTGACATGTATAAGAAAATGAAATGAAATCACGTTTATTTAAAAAGTATAAGTTATAGTGAAGCATTTAAGAACTGATTTACGATCAAAATGGTTGTAAGTTGTTTTATAAAACGGGGCCCTGAAGGGAGATAAGATTTTGCATTTAAAATAGTCGCTCACTATAAACTAATGGTCATTCGATCAACGTCTTTTACTATAAGAACGTTATTTGCAAATGCTTATTTTGTACTCTAGTAATGAGTCTATTTATAGAGCGTGAATCATGAATCTATTTATAGATTGTGAATCTATTAATAGAACAAATATATATATTTATATATAAAACATACATTTTTTAATAGAACAAATAATATAGTTATATATAGAACATATATTTATTAATAGAACAAATATATTTTTATATAGAACATGTTCATTAGTATAACATTAATCTATAAATAAAACAAATATAATGTAAAATGTCAAGTTGTTTAAAGGTAATCAATAGTATTCATAATTCATAATTTTGATAGAGCATCATCAAAAAAACTGACCAATCAGTGACCAGAAATAAATTCTGGTAGGTGATAAACTTGGTTTTTATCCTTGATGTTCAACCAAGTTTACTGTTAAAGTTACAACAGTGTGATTATTTTAAATCCCTGCATATTTCATGCACATTCATGCAAACTGATTCAATATAAGTATCTTTCAAAATCAAAATTTTAAAAATTATCGTCTTTTTACCCTGCCAAAGATTTTTATTTTACTATAGAACCTAATTCTAAAAATCTTTGGCAGGGTAAAAAGACGATAATTTTTAAAATTTTAAAAATTATCGTCTTTTTACCCTGCCAAAGATTTTTATTTTACTATAGAATTAGGTTAAAAATTATCGTCTTTTTACCCTGCCAAAGATTTTTATTTTACTATAGATACTTTTTAAAATTTTGATAAAAAGGATAAAACCCGAGTAACACAACTTGTATCACCTACTGAAAATAAGATGAAATCTCAACATCTCTGCAATGGAAAATTATGATATGATATCTTGCACATCTTCTTTCATTTTGTATTATTTTGCTCATGTTAATAATGTCCTCATTTGAATCATATTCTGATGGCTGTTATTCCATACCCTAATGTCTATTTCACATTTTCAAGGAGTAGGTCCTCTTGTATGTGATCCCATTGAAATTGTATATACAATGGATAATAAATAGAACTTGATGGTTCCGACTTCCTGGATATTTGTATATGAAACTTACAGTATATTATTTTAACATATTTATCTAGGCAGTACTACTCCTGAATAATAATTAAACACTCGATACATAGGTGTATTAATGAGTACCATAAACTCCCATTTAAACGCCCCCTGGGGGTGTTGCATTTCACAGAAAAAGGGCATTTATACGAGATCAGAAAAAGAAAAAAAAGTTTTTATATAAAAAACATTATGGCTCTATATAAACACCCTCTTTTGAAAAAATGGGGGTGTGTGGGGAGCATTTATTAAGGGGTTTAAGGTGCACCCATGGCCTTGGTCATAATATGAGATTTGTATTGATCAAATCACATAGATGTTGAATTTAAGGCAGCAGTGAGTAGATAAAGGTATTGAAACAATATGCTATAAGTTTCAAGTAGAAATATTCAGGAACTGTTTACTAGCCATTTCATATGAAATTTCAATAAGAGCTTGTGGATCCTCCGTCTTTAATTAATTTTGTCAATCAACTTATTTTCACATTAATTTCATCGAATGTTAAGTACTCATATATTATTCATATATTATTCACTGCCATTTTACAACTTATTCGTTGCCGGAACGGCAGCAACTCTTATATTGTTTTAGTAATTGCGCATGGTAAGGTAGTAATGAATAGTTTCTTTGAATTTTTTCACTTCGATAACGCAATCTTATAATTACACATGGTAGCAATGAACAGTTTCTGTGTTGTAATGCACGCTAATGCAAACACATCCCATACATGTGAGTAATTCTATTTCTGTGCTGATGTGTACTTTAGCACGTCGTGCTACAAAGGTGAATATGTAATCAATTTGTAAGGCATGTCAAGGATTCGCGTAGCACAAATTGGTAAGAAAGTGTCTGGTAAAAAAAACGGTCATGGCTTATTTACGTCTCCGTAACAACTCTTTTTTTGAATATTGTTTTAACACCCCTGACTTGGTCTGTTATTATGTTAAACTTTGTTCCCAGTTCCTACCCAGAAATAATGCTATTTTTTCTCGGCAGCTATTTTACGCTTGCGTAAAACCTTGCTTGTGTTCATTTGTTATCGTTAATCACAAAGTGAGGCGGACATGTTTGTATAAGTTCAGTTATTATTAATAGCTTATGCTTAGAAACACACGCGAAATTGCCTTCGATCACTTGTTTGTCTGTATGAGAACAGCGGCATTTTGTTCATTTTAAAATATAATTTTAAGGCATTTATCATCCTGTTTATTGTATAATGTGGAAAAAGTATATATTAATTTTGCACATTGTCATCTTGTTATATTGTATGATATGGAAAAACTAAGAACAATTATATATTTTATTTTTTTTGTTATATTAGGATGTCGAAATATCAAGAAATATGATACTTACTTTGTAGATTATTGTCTCATTGTGATTAATTCAAAAAGAATATTTGAAAAAAATACTTCATCCCTAGTTCATATTGTGAGACATATCCAGTTATTTAATAATGAGATTGCTCATATAAAATCATGCCTTTGCAATTCAAGATTTTTAATACAACTATGTCATAGGGTAAATTGTAAAACTGAGAACAAAGTAAATCGTGCACGTGAAAATTTATTTATCTGAAGTACCTTACTGTCATCTTGCAGAGTGGACCAGTCTGTACCTGCTTGAAACAGTGAACCAGTCTGTTCCCCTGCTATCATTTTCTTTAAATGTACCAGTCTACAAAATAAGATCTGGTCCCCTGCTCTCATTCATTTTTGTGTCCCGGTTTTCATCCCAGGAAGCACAAGCTGACTTAGAGGAACACCTGAAGACTGCGGAGATGTTGTCGCTGAAGGGCGACACTCGCGGCCAGAAGGACCAAATCGTGAATGAACTGATAAAGGTTCACCAGAGATTCCAGGCGAGAATGCACGAATATCAGATACTCCTGAAGATGACAATACAGTTCTTCAAGAACCTAGATCAGGTATGTCAAATCATGCTGTCAGAAATGTAACATCTTGCCCAATGCCTTGGCTTTACCTCTGAAATAAAAGCGTAGATACATATAGTTGATTATATCAGAGATCAGGTACCGTATTTTACCTTGTATAGTACGCACTTTTTTGACCACTTTTACGGTTCTCGAAAGGGGGGTGCGTACAATATAAGGAAACAATAAAAATAACTTTTTTTTCTCTTGCAGAAAATCGAAATCTCGGAAGAAAAACCTTGACGACGAACAGACGTCGAGACAGAAAATTGTGAATACCGATAATACACATTTTTTTCGTAAATTACTCGCTTCATATAACTAATATATTGACTTAATTCGAATTAAAAATGAATAAAGTGTATTAAGATGCTTGTTTTTGTGTAAATGTTTGTAAATGTGTGCATGTTTGTTGTAAAACTTCAATAAATTGCGTGAAAAATCGTCCTTCCATTTTGTTGTTTATATCGCGTGACGTAATATCACGTGACTTCCAGCTGTTTAGACATTAGACTGGTACATGGAATATTGTTACAGTTCTATTCTATTCTTATATTTATAGGATTTTATTTAATATTTTATAAAAAATTAATGAAGTTTTTGCTTTATTTTGAAATACATATATTTTAGACGGCGTAGAAAGGCAGAATCACCCTACTTTGAAATGGCAATTATTCAATAATGCTTGTGAAAACATGCTTACCGGTTCACATTTGATGATTGATAATTGGGTCAAACAATATCGCACCTCGGCTGCAGTTTTGACACATTATAAACATGGGTAGAATGTGTTATTCTATTTTTATAATCCTTTGAAGTTGCCGCGAGTATCGACTATTTCTGAGGATGCACTTTGACACGCCGTGTGACCTTTACCAGATTTAGCCATGTGGTACAGGTAACTGATCACGCGTTACCCATCTGATTCACTTATGATAAACTCTGGTTCCCGTGAATACACAATGTTAGTATAATCGGCGTAATGGATTACGGTAACCAGGGCTTTTTATGTCATATGAAGCCCTGCGGTAACCAACGACTTTGTTGCGTTTTAGTAGATGTAATTATCGGATTACGGACAATTATCTGCGGCATTATAATTGGCTTTTTGATGAGATGATACAAGATAGGTACTCCCCTGAAGATTGGCAATTAATGATTGAAGTAATTATATTTTCTTTTGTACGCTAATTATCTCGATCGTGTTTTTTTTATTTTTTATTTATTTTTTTATTTTCGTTGAATGGTTCATCTAGGAAAACTACTGTCAACACAAATAAATAAACACACCCACACCCCTCCCACTAGTTTATTTTACCACTATTACTACAATACATCACAGTCTGAATATGCGTTAAATACAAATGAAAATCTTCTTCTGTTCATGTTTCTTAACAAATGACTTCACCTTTATCTGAAATAGAAAGCATAATATTTTGATGCGTACTATACACGGAAACAACTTTTTTACCCCAGTTTTGACCTCCGAGAGGGGGGTGCGTACTATACACGGGTGCGTACTATACAAGGTAAAATACGGTATGTCAAATCACGCTGTCGGAAATTTAAAACAATAACGTGAAATTTCAGATTTTCCCTAGTACTTTATTGACCATACATTTCATTGCTAATTTAAATTACTATATCTCTGAAAAGGGTAGACACATATAGTAGATTATAATAAGGTATGTTAAATCGTGCTGTCATGCAAGAAAGTGCAGAAATGAAAAATAAGAATTATAAATATACAGCTACTAAGGGCAATAACTCAATTTTGATTGAAGGCAATAGTTATGGTTCTTGCTCTCTTCCTTTCCTCTCATTACCCAGAGTTATGGTTCTTGCTCTCTGCCTTTCCTCTCATTACCCAGAGTTACGGTTCTTACTCGCTGCCTTTCCTCTCATTACCCAGAGTTATGGATCTTGCTGTCTGCCTTTCCTCTCATTACCCAGAGTTATGGTTCTTGCTCTCTGCCTTTCCTCTCATTACCCAGAGTTACGGTTCTTACTCGCTGCCTTTCCTCTCATTACCAAGAGTTATGGTTCTTGCTGTCTGCCTTTCCTGTCATTGCCCTCTCATTTAAACCCCATTAATTGTTTTCAATTTATGGTCTAGACAAGCTATGTCGCGACTATATGCTTACCCAAATAGAATAGATTATATAACAGATATCACATTTTGTAAGGTGATCATTGTTTGATATTTCTTCTGTGTATTGCAATATTATTTCATATACATGTAAGGTCTTGAAACAAAGTTATTCCAGAATCATTTCACGATTTTTATACATTATCTCACAGATTATAACTCTGAAGATTGTTGTATACTTAATTTTAATTCTAACATTCCTGGCCCACAGTTGGACAAACTGATCGAGCAGACGGAACAGGAGTATTCGGAATCTCAGCTCCCGGCAGATCTCGGCAGGGCTGAGGGGATGCTGGAGGAGCACAAGCGTAAAAAACAGGAAATCTCCCATCTCATAAACTACACCGCAGATGAGGGAGAGAAAATCGTCGTCCGAGTTAGGCAGACGGTAAGTTTGTACCAGTAAGGCATTTGTAAAAATCAGGAAATCTCCCATTTCATTAACTACACTGCAGATGAGGGATAGAAAATTGTCGCCAGAGTTAGGCAGGCGGTAAGTTTGTATGCAGTTAGGCATTCATAAAGTTAGGTGGATTGGTAAAGGAAGGCTGGAAGCCACCTCTTTTAAGAGACCACCATTTTAATTCCCAATTGTATTTGTAGATTTAAAGACATAAACATTTTTTCAGAGATCATTTTCATTCTACCCTAAAGTGGTCTCTTAATACTGATCAATGTGGCAGTAATAAGCTGAGGGAAAACTTGGTGATGACCTATAGACAATAATAATATGGAAAATGATGCATTTCAGAAGTTCAATCGTACACAAAATAATGAAGATTTTTTTTTGAAACCCCATTTAAACTTGACATTGATGTTGACTTACAAGTATTTATTACCATAAATCAAATTTATGACGATACAGGATGCTGAAGCAGTTGCCAAGGACGACGTACAGCGTGTGTTGACCGCGGCGGAGGAATACAAACGCCGCTGGAACAGCACATGGGACGAACAGGAAAGAAGGTTAAGACAAAACCTTCAGGTCTGTCAGTTCAACTTTGATCTTAGACAGGTAATGTTTTTATTATTTATTAGTAAAATTCTGCTTGTTAATTTCTATGATTTGTGGTTTAGAAACTATTTAATGTGTGGCTTTTACACACATATATACAAATCTCTTCCTTTGTTTTGCTTGGACATGTCTGTATCTGATATTTTCCTTCAAATACTTTTGAAGTTGCTTGTCATTGTACAGAATTTAGATAACAGCCCATTTGCCAGTCAGAGAATTCTGTTTCAGTTTTAGCATGGCTGGTAATTTTTAGTTTTCGTATTCTTTATAGAAAGAAAAACATCCTAGAATAGTTAGAGCTTCATTACCTGCCAGGTATAACTTATTGGATCATGCAAGTTAATATTGTCATTGTATGTTTTATTTTTTAACCTGACCTTCAGATGACCGTGTATTGACCTAATGTTAACCTATGCTATTTTTAGATCCACTCTGAAATTGACGAGTTACATCATCATTTACAAGCAAGACGTGGTAGCTATGGCAACTCATTGCCAGCTGCCAAGATGACATCACAAGCATTTAAACAGTTTGAAATGACTGTTCAGGTATGTATGTCATATTTTAATGACCTTGACCTTAGCCATTTTAATTATCAATGGCATAAAATGACTTCGACATAATGTGACTTAATTGTATAACTGGATAAGATAAGAATAACTTAAAAAATGTTGATTTTGAAGATGACATGAACCTTTTGAATGATTGAAAATGATGTTGACAGTCACAGTAGTTGAATGAAGAAGTATAATCGATATAAATTGTCTCGAAAATGTTGTTGAACCATTTTTAATTTGTATGAAGTCTTCTATAGAAGATAATGAATTTGCACTTTCAGAAAAAGATAATGACAATGAACTTTGACCTTTCAGTAACACATAATGACCATGAACTTCGACCTTTCAGTAACAGATACATTAAATTTTGACCTTTCAGTAACAGATAATGACCATCAACTTTGACCTTTCAGTAACAGCTAATGACTTTGAACTTTAGCCTTTCAGTAACAGATAATGACCTTGAACTTTGAACTTTCAGTTGATTGAGAAGAAAATCAACAACTTCACGAGCACGGCTGAGTTGATGGTACAGGACGAGCACTACGATTCTGTCCATATTCGCCGGGAGATAGACATGCTCAATACCAAATGGACCACATTCCACACGAGCGTGCGCGATTATCGCGACATGCTTGAAGTATCGATTGAATACTACAAAATTGTCGAAGAGGTATGAATTTAATACATAAATGGTTATAGAATAAGATGCATCCTTTTCTGATATTTGTCGGCCGGCAAATGATTGATTATTAACAAGTTATTGCATTAATAACGTGTGCAGTGCAGTCTTTCTTGAGTAACCAGTCGCTCTATAAATGAACAGTTTGGGCTGAGTAGGAAATGTCCAGTAAATGAAATAGAATAAACATCAACTTGTATGAGGCCTAGTGTGGCTTTTAAAGTAGATGGTTTCTGTTATATGTGCCTGTGCCATAGCTCTAGTTAGATGTGCCTGTTCCTATTATATATGCATCTAGACTATAATCCCTTTAAACACAAAACATGTTTGGAAATAAAAAAACAGTTCTTAACTTTGTTGTCTGTGGTTGGTCTTGTTTAATCTATGTCTTACTAGACAATTTTTTGAAGGTTGGTTCGTGTTTTCAGTGCCTTGACACAGTTATACTAGTTCAGTACAGTTCATACTCGTCAGCTACTTAATGATTTGCAGTTTTAGCTAGTGCTGTTTAAATCTATGTTTGTCCCTGAGGGCAAATGTTTGTTGTCTTGGACTTGTCGATGTGATGCTTGTTTTAAAAATAAAATTATTTAAGAAGAAAGCACCATTAATCAATTTAAAAAGCCATCAAAATATCGTTGTTTGCATTTTCTTCACTATTTATTTTACAGACAGAACAATGGATGATAGAAGGAAACAATTTACTGGTAAACATTGGCCAGCGAGCCAATCAGTGTAACAACCCAGAGGAAGCAAATGAACTGCTCCAACGTATCAACATATATGTAGAGGAGGGCAAACCATTACAAGACGAGAGGTTAAAAAATATCTCGGAATTAGCTGTACAGTTGTATGGTGAGTTACATATTACTGTGACTCCAGTAGTTAAACAAATATAATAAAGATATATATAAAAAAAAAAATCATTATTATTTAATCAATAAAGAAAAATATTACAAAAATAATAATAAAAAAACAAACAAAAAAAGACAGGATCTCCACTATTTAATAGGTCGTAAAGAACGGTATCATTTTATTGGAAAACCAGCTTACAGATAACTTAACGATCTGTATTAAAAAATGTCTACTAAAAGCCCACTTATGATGGAAATATGAACTATATGTGCAGTATGGAGTCATCCTCCTTTAAAATCATAATAATATCACAGAAGGACAAGACTCCATAAATTATAAATAGATATAAAAATCGAACAGGAAAAGTAGCATTCAAGGACGACAGTCAACAACAAATACACACACAAAAAAAGAACAACTGTAAAGATGAATAAAAGGCCAAATAAGACATCACAAACACAAAGGTGTTGACAATAGGGCTACTGCCTTGGAATGGTCAGTGGCAAAAAAGGCCGCTACATTATTTAACTCCGGTTTTCAAGAGGATCACAGACCATCAGGACTTAAAAATGAGTTTTTTAAAACAGAGTTTTTTTTATCTGTGCAATATGTATCGTGTCATCCTCCTTTAATTAGCAATACCATTTTAAAGAAGAGAACTCCATAAATATGTTTTACACCATGTTTTCAAGGTGATGATAGGCCATTCTAGAGAGCACAATGTACAGAGTTTGTGATACATATGGGAGTCATCCTCCTTTAATTAGCATACTATATATATTTTAAAGGAAGATTACTCCATAAATAATTTTTCTCATGTTTTCAAGGTGATGAGGGGCCATCTAGAGTGCACAATGTTTATGTGCAGTATCAGGATCTAACACAGAATTTCCAACAAGCAGATAATGAACTATCCAGGCTTATACGCAACCTTGTGAGTATTGTTTCCATGCTGTATGTTTTATCTCAGCACGCTATATTCGATTTAATATTAAACTTGTTAAGATGAGTGAAATCAATTAAACCTGTTCAAGAGACCAACTTCTGTTTGTGGGAACCACTTCAAGAGACCGCTTTTTCAGTTTCCAATTGTATTGTTAGACGTCAAAATGCACCTGAATTAAGAGACCACCTGTGTTAAGAGACCACTTTCAAACTTTCATTTGTTGGTCTCTTATACAAATTTTTCTGTACATGAGACAATCATCTTTGTCCATGGACATAGTATTATTTAAACTTAGTGTTTAGCCAACTTTTTCAACCAATCACTTGCCTCAGATTTTCAGATACTTTTTACGACAAATGGTCTTTGCGATATAGAGAATGACCTATATTGAGACTCGATAAAGCCTATGGTAAACACTAAGTCGGAGTCTATAAAGAGAAATCTTCAACATTAAGAAAATGAAATAGGCCAATACGCTGTCTCCCTTTTGGTTTCTTAATGGTGAAGATTTCTCTTCATAGCCTTTATCTTATGCAGAGACTTTGGTCTTGGTGTTGAGACTTTTTTTTGATGACTGCATTCTCGTCCATTGCTTGAGGGGGGTCTTGAAGAAATGCGGCACTTTGCTGTTAATCTATTGCTTCCATATTTCGATATGATTTGTACAATTTCATATCTATTTCAGGAGCAGCCATCTCCGGCTGTAGAAGAGTTCACGCCCATGGAAGTCACGGTAACGGCCCAAGCCCCACCCAGACCACCGCGCATCACACAACATCTGAAAAACGCTGAAGTCATGGAAGGAACAAAGTATGTTTATCATGTGTCTGCTCTTTCTTTGGAATTAAGCTTTGGAATTGAGCTATGGAATTTAGCTTTGTAATAGCTTCAGAATAGCTTTGTAGACTAGATGTTCTGAAAACAGAATATCTGAAGCATTTTGTATCAGATAGTAGATATAATATTAGATACATACTCTGTCATCCAGTTGAGGTGCAGTCGAGGTGCAGTCAGATTCTGAAGGTTAAGATTGTATTTTTGTATTATTTCTTGCTTCTTACAATACTATTGTTTTTTGTGTTTTAAACTTCTAATAATTGCCACTATTATCAACTTGAATCTATTTATTGTTATTTATTTAAAATGCGGGGAACACCATTTAAACCCCTTATTTACCTTGATTGCAGGGTGATATTTGAGTGCCAGATTGAATCGGAACTCGAGTTCGAGGTTCGCTGGTTCAAGGACAATCTCCCTCTGAACAGTCCTGACTACGAGACGCGAGTGGAGCGCTACATGGCGTCGCTAACAATCGAGGAAACATTCTCCGAGGATACGGCTCGATACATGGTCCGAGTCACAAGTGCTGCGGGCGAGGCCGAGTCTGCGGCTTACCTTCATGTAAAGGGTGAGTATCGATGTTGTTGCAATAAATCCTCGCTCATTATTTCAGTAGTCGTAAGTTTCTAAGCCTAAACCAAATGCTTTATTTGTCACAAATCAACTTGAAGAAGTTTCTTATCAAAGTAGTAATTTAAAAGAAGCTTCATTTGGATATTCATAGAATTTGGTTGGCATGTCGAGGAGTCACTGCAAAACTACTTTATCTTGTTCTTATCTTTATATAGTTAGAATAGTTTTGCATTTGTACCTCGATATAAGCATCTGCACTTATAATAATTTAAAAAGTATTGTCGTAGATCATATTTGTGCATTAACTGTTACCTTCTTCTTGACACGAATTCCTACAAAAAGTGGACTTACTCGATATACTGTATATCGGGGGTAATGGTCTCTTTATTTTTGGACCAAGAATTTGATATTTTTATATGCATTTGTTTAAATATAATGAAGGTCTGTCATTTTTAGCTTCTAGTTAAATTGATAGTGACCAACATTCATCTAAAGTTGAGTGCAGAGAGAAAATCATGGACAAATATTTTTTAAGTTATTTGTTTTTTGGTGGGAAGAGCTTGGTTTTACAATGGGTTATTTATGAAAATGCATGCTATACAGAGAAACCCTTATTTTTTTTCTGCAGTTTTATTTTGTTATTATGGAAGATGAAACAAAAATTTATCATAGTGTTATCTCTATCATCTATTGTTTAGTGTATAATGTGTTGCAAAATCTCTATATTGTCCGAGAAACATAACCTGATTGGATCTGACCTGCTGTGTCGAGTAACCTAGTATGATAAATATGTGCTTCTTTTAGTCTATTAACAAAATGTAAAAAAGTCAGTTTAAAGGTTTATTCGTGCCATTCACGTCATGTTTCTCTCAAATAGTCCTGGTGCAAATTTTATCATTATATATGAAAGTTATTGCATAGAATTATTCATAAATTCTTATACATTAATTGCATAGAATTATTCATAAACTCTTATACATTAATTGCATAGAATTATTCATAAACTCTTATACATTAATTGCATAGAATTATTCATAAACTCTTGTACATTAATTGCATAGATGTATTCATAAACTCTTATACATTAATTGCATAGACTTATTTATAAACTCTTGTACATTAATTGCATAGAATTATTCATAAATTCATACATTAATTGCATAGACTTATTCATAAACTCTTATACATTAATTGCATAGAATTATTCATAAACTCTTGTACATTAATTGCATAGATGTATTCATAAACTCTTATACATTAATTGCATAGACTTATTTATAAACTCTTGTACATTAATTGCATAGACTTATTCATAAACTCACATTAATTGCATAGACTTATTTACAAACTCTTATACTCTGCACACTGTTTCTTCCAGAGACACATCAGCAAATTATCCCCCCTGATTTTACAAAAAATCTAAAATCATTGGATGCCCTTGAGGGTAATCCCTTTGCCTTCGAGTGTCATGTAATGGGGATTCCCTCACCGACAATAAGTTGGTACAAAGATGAGATCAATATCGACAATTCTCCCGAATATGTCATTACGAAGATCAACGGAACATGTTGCCTTAAGATTAGGAGAATTGCGAAAGAGCACAGTGCACGATACACTTGCCGAGCAACCAACCCTGGCGGAGAAGCGTCATCATCAGCCCGTCTGACCGTTATTCGTAAGCTGCCTGTTAAATCTAAGCTTGGGAATGTCTTACCCAGAATGAACCAAAACCGTGTGGAATGTCAAGTTGTTGTACCTGTTCCTTGTTTAATGCCCCTGATTTGCTGATGTTTTTCCTTGCGCTATTTATAGTATATGACAACATATTCTATAAATAAACATTTCTGTATTCTATCAATAGATTTCTATTCATAGAATATATAAATAAATATTTCTATAAATATATCTCTATATATAGGATATTGAAATTTCTATTTATAGAAGTGTCTAACTTTAAAACAACAACTAACATATTGTTTGTTGCAGTACATCGGAATGAAACTTTATAGAGCATGGACTTTGTTTTCCTTGTTAGACGAGTTTTGTTCTTAATTTCAGAGTTATTATTATTTGGTTGGAACTGCTTGTTATTTGTTTTTTGTTAATTCTTACTGGAAATAAAAGAAAAGTAAATTATTTTCAAATCAGTAATTGTAATATTTATGTATTTTTGTGAATAATATTTGTGCAATTTTCACTATATAATATTACTTTACTTATTTAAAATGATTTTATTTTTATCACTATTTGGACAGTAATAATCAAAGTTTCATTCTGTTTTTGTTTGTTATTGTTTAGTTCTTTCTATTTTCTAACACTTGTGTTTCCCCATGTTAATGAATGCACTGTTTTGTTATTAGTGTTTGTAAATGTTTGTTATGTCCTGTTTCCTAGGCAACAAGTCCCGGAATGATCCAACTTTAACCTGCAAGTATTTCTGTAGTTTAGTCAGAGAATGCATTGACCTTGCCACTGCCTGATAACTGTCCCGAATGTATTTAAAGCTAGTTGTGTTAAAGAAACTAACCCGCCAAATAATGGCAAAATTACACTACAAAACATTTAAGCCAATCTCTATCCAGGTGTTCAGGTCATATTTTAATTTATATGTGCCGATTAAAAGTATAGGTTTTTCACGGGTTCTTGAAAAATCATTCATATAATGATATAACGAGAAAACTGGAGAAATTTGCCTGTGGGAGGTAAAAAAAATTCTGTTCATTATGCCTGAAAACGCACCATTTCACTTGCTGAGGTAACATTTTCTGTCATGCCCACCTTAGAAGTATGGCTTATACAATATTTTCTTTTAGCCTCTGTAGAATGTGAAGTTATCACTGAAAGAGTCCACGGAAATTGTAGAAATATTTGCATTTTAATTAAATTGTTAAAACTGCTCATCAAAACATCATCTTAAGTAATTTAGAGCCGCCCCAAAGAAAGGGGAGGGAGGAGTAGGAATTTGGGAATCATACTATACTCTTAGTAGAGAATAGACTCCTATGGGTTTTTGAAGTGCTTGAAGGATATACTCCAATACAAGGGGCCGCATTGTTTAGGTCCCTATCTGAAAGGTCAAGATAAACCATCGGACAGGATAAAAAAATGAAGCTAATGTTGCTGATTTGGTTTACTGTAGGTAGAAATAGTTGATTTCACACTATCCATGCCCCTAGCACTGCTATAAATGATAGTCGGCCTCAGATTGTAACCACCAAAAAATTAGAATCTGGCTAGTGTCAGCATAGAATCTAAAATGGCATTGTTTTTCATAGATATTGTGTGCATGAAGACATTATAGGTCATTGAAGTCTTATATCTCGAGTAGAGAGTTTTATATGTCCCAACAAATGTTGTTCAAGGATAATGTATACATTTTTTGCCAGGGGACATGCCATCCGTATATCACACTATTTTGCTAACTATCTAATTGACAACAATGCTATTGTTTTTTTGTATGCAAAGTGGAATTGTCCTTTGGTTGAAAATATTTTTAGATAATTTATGTAGTGAACAACTAACTATCAAGTTCATGTTTGAACAGGGGGAATCCGTGGCCGAGTGGTTAACGTCTCTGACTTGAAATCACTTGTCCCTCACCGCTGTAGGTTCGATCCCTCAGGGGCCTAGGAATCTTTATGTGAGGAAGCTATCCAGCTGGCTTGCGGAACGTCGGTGGTTCTACCCAGGTGCCCGCCCATGCACGAAAATTGCCCGGAGGGGCACCTGGGGTCTTCCTCCACCAATGGAAGCTGGAAAGTCGCCATATGACCTTAGCTGTTGGGGCGACTATAAAATCCAATTCAATCAATCATGTTTGAACATTTTATATTATGGAAATAAAATATTTCAATGAAACCTTGCATTTTTTTATTATTTTATTTTTTTGTCAAATTTGGACTGACAATAAATAAATATATATACATTTAATTTTCTTTGATATTAAAAGCAAATCATTTTCCCAGAATGTTTTAGTGGTGCCATTTTGAATGTGTATAAATAGCAATCTTTAAATAGATAAGTGAATCCTATGCAAATAACTTTGGTTGACATGACATCAGCAGTTTTCAATAATGAAATTATATATTTATATATAATCCAATTTTCTTCTCCTTTCCCTTTTTTTTTTTTTTTTTTTTTTTTTTCATTATGTAGATTGAGTTCTAGTTTGACAGTTTATGTAGAATAGTTCCATATATCCAGTTGTTTGGTGATATGAGTGAGAGGTGTACTATGGCATGGTGTTTTATTTTTTCCTTGTAAATTTTCCATTTTCAGATTATAAAATAACATATCTGATAATTCATGCATGTTTTACATTTTCATCTTGCAGTTCTTATTTATCATATCACTAGTCATTTTCCTACTTTTTGTAGGCAGAGGTCGATGGGTAGATTAGAATGTTTTTTTGTTTTGTTTCCTTGATATCAGTATATTTCTTTACAATTATATTTTGTAACACATTCTCTGTAACTAATGAAAACAATTAAAATACAATTAAATTAATAAACCAGTAGAAAATGGCAGATGAAGTAATTACCATGGTTAATCCTGTAATCTTTTTATTTAAAACTCACATTTCTTTTGTTTTGTATTGACTGGGGCACTGTGACTGGGGTTAGTGTTTTTTTTCTTACATTTGTCAAGTGCTGTACAGCTGAATTTCACATGTGGGGTTAGAACTGCAGATTAACCAGTCAGATTCCTTGTAACATAATCTTTACAGTAGCTCTGCATTAACGTTTTAACCAATCAAATTAACTGTTTTAATATCTCCACAGCTGCCCAGATTCCCATAATCCAACAGGAACTGAAGGATGTAATGACCGCTGAGGGTAAACCGGTCAGACTGGAGATCGTTTTCTCTGCTAGTCCCGCCCCCCAGGTCACATGGTATAGAGGTGTTGAGAAACTCATGCCCTCCAATTTATATACAGTAAGTAATGATTTTGTAAATTTCTAATGGCAGGGTTACACCTTCTTAAATAAATGAATTTTCATTAAAGAAATAGGCAGTTTAACTAAAATTGTGTTATATAATTTGTTTAATGAATATGATATCTTTACATCAATAAAAAACGTAATTGTGTAAGATTGGGCAATATTTTCTTGGATATTTTCCTTATGTCCTATTTTTCTTATGTCCTAGGAATAATTAATAACAAAGAATGGCGGACTTCCTCAGAGTTGGAAAACATTACATTTATTATAATCTCATTATTTTTTCTTCAGATTACTATTGAAACGACGAGGTCCGTTCTTGAAATCACCGAAGCATATCCCGAGGATTCTGGAGAATATTCAGTCATTGTGCGAAACCCGCTGGGAGAAGTCCGCAGCACGTGCACCATCACTATCGAAAGTTTCTACTCCAGCACAGCGTAAGTTACATTTTATACTCCTATTGAAGTTAAAACTAATAGAGTGGTATTATAATTGAGTTAAAATGTGTCGCACGTTACTTACACTGTCCAGGTCATGAAGTGTATTTCTTCTCTATATGTATAAGCTGTGTAGAATAAGCTGTGTAGAAATCTAAAATTAGAAACTGCTATAAATATATTTCTGTTTGCTGTAAATAGATTTCTATTACTATAAATAGATTTTATTTACGATTTCTATTTATAGATTATATTTATAAAATTTAAAATTGTTCTATTGATAGAATATATTGTAATAAGCTTATATACATCTGTATAATCTGGACAGTGTATAACCATAGTGTGTGTATCGTGCTGTATAGTTCAAGTACTGGTCTGTAATGTTCAAGTGTTGTAAACGTCTAATGATTGTGCAATACTTTACCAGTTATATAAGTAATGTCACAAGAAATAGGCCCTTATATAATTGTAGATGGGGAATTGTGAGATTAGGAGTGGGGATGTCATCAGATAATTTGGTGATTAGGAGAGGGTTGTGGGTGTGGGAGGAGATAGAGAATTTGGGGATAGGCATGGGGATGTGGGCAAGTTATTTAATTTGGGGATGGTGAGAGGGGATTTGGGGAGTTCAGTAAATTGGGGGATTGGGAGTTTAGGTATGGGTGAGTGAATTTGAGGATAGGGAGAGAGGATGTGAAGGATTGAAGATAGTGAATTGGGTGTGGGGAAGTCGAGGATGGTAATTATCACAAATAGGAACGTGGATCCAACTGGCAATTTTTAACTCGATATAATATGGTATCCACTTGTTTTGTTGAAAGAAATCTTCTAATTTATTATCAGGTTTTCTAGAAATTGAAAAAAATTGTTTTCTGTGACATGACTTAAAATTAGAACAGTTTTCTTGAAGTAGATAATGATGTAAGGACAGTTTGACATTTTGATGTTGTTGAGTTTTTGCTAACCTTCATGTGAGGTGTTTGAAAATGCTCATGTTAAATGTTTGGCATCTTTAATGTAAGAATTATGAAGTGTTATTTTAAATGAATTTTGAAACATTTTTTGGGTTTGTGAACATTATGTAGTCAAGGTTTTTTAATTGGTTATACATATTTAAAATATCTGTGATGTATAATATCTAATTCAGTCATGCCAAAAATAGTTTTGTTAAATTATTTATGTTCAGATTTAAATTTAAGAAAATAAATTTGACAGGGTTCCATTTGTTTTATTGTTTTTAAAGAAGACATGCTTTTTTACTCACAAAAAAATATTTATTCACAAAAAAAAAAAGAAAAAAAAAGAAAGGATTATTTCATTTTTGGCATAATTGAATATTCTAAATACACATTTATTCTGCATGTATTTTCTATTTCCTATTGTCATTTATCTAGACCCAAACTTAAATCGTAAGTGGTATATTCATCACCAGGGGTAGTGCAGGCTTCTATCTCATTACTTTAATTCACTGCTTTTTAACAAAACCCCACTCTTTTGAATATTTGCACTTTCTTTACCATCCAAAAAGGTGGACTTGTGTTATCCAATGGGATGACTTCTTTTGTTAGTCATGTGACTTCCATTATCCAGTAAGGGAAACTTTTGCTAATCGTGTGACTTACATTATCCAATGAGTTGGCCATTATTAGTCATATGACTTGCATTATCCAAGGGGGCAAACTTTTGAGTATATATCTGACATAAAATTCTGACTCTTAAGTGCTTGACTATTTAAACTTCGAATGTGTTCAAGATTAAGGAGTAGACATGTTTCCTTAAATAAACCTGTATGTATACTGAGTATTCAGCAGGTTTCGTCTGCCTAATAGTTATTTGCCAATACCTGTTTAGCCTTTTCTCTGCCTTGTAATAACAGTATATGTAGCATCACTGTCAAAATGCCAACACAGATATGGGTTGTCCAACATGTTTCAAAATAATTACTGTTGGGTGTATGCCTATTAAACAATTGGTGTGGTACATGTTCTTACGTTATTTGTTCTAAATAATTATCGATAATGCCACACTTTTGTAATTAACATTTAACTGTAATTGGTTCTTTGCAAATAAATACTTATTTTAGGAACTTTATTGACACCCCTTCAATCTTTTAGACTCAAATAATGTTCATGGAAACTTACTTTATGTCCTTCGAAACTTGATAAATGCCTCTTGAAACTTTATTCATGTCACTTGAAGAAACATATTCGATGCCCTTTGAAACTCGTAAAAATTAATTGTACACCTTGAAACAGGCTAGATGCCCCTTAAAGAAACATTTGAAGCCTCTTAAACCTTTATTGATTTCCTGATGCCCCTTGAATGTTAATTGGTTTAAACATATTTTATTTAAAAATGTTGACAAAATGTACACAAAATAAAATTATTCTTATAGAGTTCCGCTCCTTAAAGAGGACCCTAATCGCACCTATTTAAACAAACAGGATGCCCAACTTGATTCTCCTCGAAGAAACTGAATTATGCCGTTTTGAACTTAATCGATGCCCCTTGAGATGTGATTAATGACCCTTGAAACTTAATAGATGCCCCTTGAAGAAACTTTATAGATGCCGTTTTAATTTGATACCTCTTGAAATGTAATTAATGACACTTGTAACTTAATAGATGCCCCTTGAAATGTAATTAATCACCCTTGAAACTTAGCTGCCCCTTGAAATGTAATTAATGACCCTTGTAACTTAATAGATTCCCTTTGAAATGTAATTAATGACCCTTGAAACTTAGCTGCCCCTTGAAATGTAATTAATGACACTTGTAACTTAATATATGTCCCTTGAAATAACTTAGCTTTATCAATGCTCCATTTGTAATACTGTCTTTTGGACATTGCTAGATCTCTACCTTTATCTGGTTTATAAGCTATGCTTCCAGTAAGAGTTATGTTTCCTTTTCAGAATAATAATGAACTAATTCAGAAACTACTCCAAATGTTTGCTATAATTCAGAAACCAGTCCAAATGTTTGCTGTAATTCAGAAACCATTCCAAATGTTTGCTGTAATTCAGAAACCATTCCAATTGTTTGCTGTAATACAGAAACCATTGCAAATGTTTGCTTACTCTGCATGCTAGTTGCATAATAAGGGTTCTATAGAACAAATGCCAAACAGCTTGCCAAACAGCTTGCTACAAATAAAGATTTGCTTTTTGCAGCGATGGCAGGCCGGATAGTCAACTTACATTGACCGTGAGGCAAGTGGCTATGGCGATTATATAACACACGCCCAAATATGGATATATTTTATGCTTTTGTTTGCTTGATTTCATTTTGATAATTTTATGGAATGTGTATGATAAACTGCATCCACCTTTTAATATAAACACGTCTGCAGAAGATAAACACATATAATGAGGGGCCGACACGAAACTACCGTAACTGTATATTTAAAAAAAAACAAAATACAATCGTTTCTTGTTGACTCCTCGAAATATGTATCATCATTCATAGGGACATGTTTGATGGAGGTAAAAAAAAAATAATCTAATTTGGTGTAACATAATAATAAAAAGAAAAGAATTCATGATTTTTAGTGTTAGGTAAAGAATATGAAGAATGCATATATATTCAGAAAGATAGCTAGCTAGAAAAAAAAGAAGATGATTTGTATGTTAATGATAACAATCATACTTGTCAACTATATATAATTTATTTATCTATATTTAGTTTTGTTTTTATTTACAATTTGGTTTATATTTATATATAAGAATGTATATATTTTGAAAGATAGCTAGCTAGAAAAAAAGATGATTTGTATGTTAATGAAAGAAATAATATTAATCGACATTCATTTATTTATTCATAATTTGGTTTAACTTCTATACGCGTAATTGTTTATGTTTCTTTTTTTATCAGTTATATGTCTATGATTTGAGCATTTAGCACTATATCTCTGCCTCTGAATTTGTTGTCACTGTTTTATTTAGAATTGATTTAATTTTTATCAGATTTTAAAATAGGTTTATAATAATTTATATTCATTCTAAACCTCTATTCGTAATTTTTAAAAAAAAATCTCTGAGGGTATAGTCACATTCTGTGTGTTGTGTGTTATTGTCATAATAACTCTTAAGACCACCAACCTTGTAAGTCCCCTCCCAAAGACCAACATTGTCTGTCCCTTCTTTAAGACCAACCTTGTTTGTCCCTTCTCTAAGACAAACCTTGTTTGTCCATTCTCAAAGACAAACCTTGTTTGTCCTTTCTTTAAGACCAACCATGTTTTTCCTTTCCTAAGACCAACCTTGTTTGTTTCTTCTCTAAGACCAACCTTGTTTGTTCCTTCTCTAAGACCAACCTTTTTTGTTCCTTCTCTAAGACCAGCCTTTTTTGTTCCTTCTCTAAGAACAACCTTGTTTTTCCTTTTCTAAGACCAACCTTTTTTGTTCCTTCTCTAAGACCAACCTTTTTTGTTCCTTCTCTAAGACCAGCCTTTTTTGTTCCTTCTCTAAGACATTCTTCTTTGTCCCTTTCTAAGACCATTATTTTTCCGCCTCCATTTTCGAAGACCAACCTTGTATGTCTCTTCTCTAAGACCAGCCTTGTTTGTTCCTTCTTTAAGACCAACCTTGTTTGTTCCTTCTCTAAGACCAACCTTGTTTGTTCCTTCTCTAAGACCAACCTTGTTTGTTCCTTCTCTAAGACCAACCTTGTTTTTCCTTTTCTAAGACCAATCATGTTTGTTCCTTCTCTAAGACCAGCCTTTTTTGTTCCTTCTCTAAGACAACCTTGTTTGTTCCTTCTCTAAGACCAACCTTGTTTGTTCCTTCTCTAAGACCAGCCTTTTTTGTTCCTTCTCTAAGACAACCTTGTTTGTTCCTTCTCTAAGACCAACCTTTTTGTTCCTTCTCTAAGACCAGCCTTTTTTGTTCCTTCTCTAAGACATTCTTCTTTGTCCCTTTCTAAGACCATTATTTTTCCACCTCCATTTTCTAAGAGCAACCTTGTATGTCTCTTCTCTAAGACCAGCCTTGTTTGTCCCTTCTCTAAGACCAAAATTGTTTGATCCATCTCCTTCTGTTATAGTTGTGTCACTCTCTGATTTGCACTCCCAATCTTTGTGTGTAGCACTGTCCTTTAGGTGGTGTATGAGCGCAGTTTTATATTTTCTGCAACATTTTCACTGACTGGTTGAGATGTTTTCACCTGTCCGAAATTTTCTTCTTATTTAACACTACTGTTCTAATAAATGTTGAAATAGTTTTTTGCACTGAAAAAAAATATATGTACACGTTTTAAATGATTTTTATCATGATTAGAGGACATACCTTTAATTAACCATTAAGAAAGCTAAATGAAATGATTAATAAATTACTCGTTGTAATATTTAAACTTATTTATGGAAACTTTATATTTCTTGTTGCATTGTAACCATTTACTATTTAGGTAATTGGTTTATTATTTATCCATGACTTTTCATAGAACATTTTCATAGAAATCTTGTCAGCCTCTAAACATTTTGTAATCTTGTTCTGGTTCCCTGTATTTTACAGTGAGGAGATGTCAGTTGCCTCTATGGAAGAATCAATGGCTCCAGCCTTCACTCAGGAGCTACTACCCCAGCGTGAGGTCATGGAGGGAAGTCGCGTACGACTGGACTGCGTCCTCGTCGGACATCCTGAACCAGAGGTTTGTGAATACGTCCAGTCTACGTATTTTTGATGTTTTGAAGATAACTTCTGCAAAACTATAATTAACGTACCATATCCCCCCCTGCCACCTACATCCCAAAAAAACAATGTAATTTCAACAATGCATTTTGGATCTTTTGCATTCAGAATCATCGTCGTCTCCTGTTATTGTCACTTTTTGTTCATCACAATTCCCGATTTCAATCCAGTATGACCTAGGCTTTTATAGGGTCGTAAAATACCTTTCATTTAGGAATTAATAGCTCCTTGTCAGCTCATCAGCATTTCCCTTCATGGTAACCTTAGCCTCATGGCACTGTGTAACCATATCAATATATGACAATTAACTCTTTCCTTGCTAGGTTATATGGTTACACAATGACAAACCTGTAAAGGAATCATCAGATATCCAACTGTTGTTTGAGGGTGACCGATGTACGCTCGTCATACGCGAGGCGTATCTAGAGGATGCTGGACAATACAGAGTTGTCGCCAAGAATGACGACGGTGTAGCGGAGAGCACATGCAAGCTACACGTAGAACGTAAGTAGAGGTTTTTAACATCACATAAACATATGCAAAAGCACAGATCAAAATTAATGTCACTAAATTCAACTGTAAATTTCCTGGAAAGATTGAGCCATTGTACAAAGATGCACAATTAAATTCAATAGATTCCCGCTCAGTTTTCGGACAACAAACGATTTTAAGCAGTTTTTGAGCAATGTAAATCCATGCTATTAATAAACAAATGTGTCGGGGGAAGCATTTTAGCCAGCAGTTTGTTTTCACTTGCTGATTCCAAGGATCTCAGTTTCATGTTTTTTGTAAACTGCCATTTCATGTTGTAACTATACACTCATCAAGACACCAAGTTAGAGGGTCACATTAAATGGACACACAGCAATCTTGAAATATTTATCAGGCAATCAAATATAAAATTAATAGATTTATAGCATGATATATTTACTTTAAAGCTGAATGTTAATATTCAAATTATGGAAAATATTTTTTAAATATACTTTTCTTCATTATTATGTCATAGGTGCTAAATTTTATATTCAAAGTTTTGTTGTAGAAATATTGAAGAAAAACTAGCATATCGCTGAAGTATATTACGAATTAAGATTGCCATTTGTCTGTGTGTGTGACGTTCAAGGTCATTCATTAGAATTATACCCATTATTTTCATATTTTTTATGTTAACAGCATTGAGTGAGTTGAGTGATGCGTCGGCAGGTGGAGAGGTGCGATCACCCAAGTTTACCCAGCTACTCCGAGATGTGACCACCCACCAAGGTCAGAGGGTCACGCTACAGTGCAGAGTTCAAGGTCATCCACTACCCATAGTGCAGTGGTACAAGGAAAACAGACCCATTGAGTCTAGTGAGGATGTACAGGTATACTATTTAGATCAGTTTCTGTACTATAACCATTGTTTCTGTACTATAACCATTACCAAATCACTTTTAAGTTAAAACTTTGTCATATCAGCTTCAAGGGACATTTTATTAATTTGATAAGGTGAACAAAAACAAAAGAACAAACTTTTGTCAATTATAATTTAGATCAATTGTGTCAGTTATAATTTGGATCAGTTTTGTATATGACCATTGTCAAATCATTTTTAAATTAAAAATATTGCCAGGTCAGCTTTAAGTGAAATTATTATTTTGATTAAATGAATAAATACAAAAGAAAAAGCTTCTTTCAATTTAAATCAGTTTTTTATACAACCATTGTTAAATCTTTTTAACTTCAAATTTTGCCAATTCAGTTTTAAGTGGAATTAACTATAATTTTAATTTAAAAAAACAACAACAAAAACATGCTTTTGGTATATGGGTTTATTGGTTTGTTGTTTACATTGAATAGAAGTGATATTATTCAAAATGTCTTCATCAAAACTATGAAACACTTATGTTAATATTACATATTTCTGCCTGACAGTTGACAGCATTCGCTGACGTCCACAACCTGACCATCCCTGAAGCCTTTGTTGAAGATGGCGGCAACTACATGGTGAAGGCCACCAACAAAGCTGGCGAAGCAAAATGTTACTCCAAACTCATCGTCAAGCCATTGATGCCATCTCAGGAAGTCACCATTCAGAAGACCACCCATACCAGACAACAGATGTCGGAGATCACTCACTCGCCGCCAGAGTTCGTGAAACTGTTCCAGGATAAGATCGTTCGACCTGGCGATGCCGTCACGCTCGAATGTTTCATCACAGGAAGTCCAAAACCTAAAGTGAGTGAAACAGTCCATAATGACACTCGTCTTTGTTGTGTGTAGAAGAAGACCATATTAAGGGCTCAACGCAAAAATATTGTATCTGGTTCTTTTCCTTATATAGTTACAATAGTTTGCATTGAACCTTTCATGTTTGGTGCACCTTAAAACCCATTTCAATTCAATTCAATTGACCTTTCGAATTGAATAAAGCCAAAAAATACATAGACAATATTAAACAGCCTTTACGTTGAGACGCGTCCTCAATAATTTATCAAGCGTCTCCATGGCCGAATGGTTAACAACGTTGCATTGTAAACCTTCGCCTCTCACCGCTGCGGGTTCGAATCCCACTCGGAGCTAAATTGTAAGTGAGGAAGTATTGATTCTTACGAATGGCGGGAGGTGTACAGTACTGGTTCTACCCAGGAAAAGTGGTCTGCCTCCACCACAAAAAAATGACTGTCATATATAACCTTACATGTGATGAAAATGACGTAAAACACCATACAAACAAACAAAAAACAAACAATAATTTATCACATTCTCTTTATTCAGGAATCTTCAGAGTTTTGAGTATTTTATTTTTTCGTTCCCAGGTAACATGGTTCATCAATGGGGAACCAGTCGTATCCCAGGACTACCAGATCAACATGGAGGGAGACCGATATTCTCTACACATACCTGAAGTGTTTGATGAGGATGCAGGCCGGTTCTCTGTAACGGCAGAAAACCCCTCGGGAAAAGCCACGTGCTCAGCGATGCTGCACGTGGAGGAACCAATGTCGTCTGTTTTACCCATGGTGGAGAGCCGGACATTTGAGTCTCAAGTGTGAGTGTTTATTCCTATAACTTGCTGCGTTTACTTGCTTGGGGTTCTTTACTGTACTGTATTAATACCTCAGTAAAGGTGTTTTGTTAAAATATAGAATAATAAACATATAACTGTCGACCTGCTATTGAACTTAGATTATTATTACTTTGTGCAACACTTCCCAGGCTTGAAACCTGGGGACAATGCGAGGAAGTGCAGTGCAGAGGCTTGTGTTTTCCTTGTCCTATATCAATAGTCTCCGTTGTAAACCTTGGCCTCTCACCGCAGCTGGTTCGAATCCGACTGGGAGCTCGACTTGTGTTTTCCTTGTCCTATATCAGTACCTTTCTTCTTATTAACAGTGGCCTCAGGAACTCGGTAGATAAGACCTTTTTCTGTAGAGCTTGAGACCTCTGCACTGCTGGGTTAAAGCCCTGGCAGAGGCATGTCATATCTGATGGGAAACTTCATCCTTTATCTCATCTCCCTCTGAGGTTGCTGTCCCAATTTACGTAAAAGTCCATTTCATTTCGTTCTAATTAAGAATTCTTATCAAGTCTTCCTACATTTCAGGGGCAGACAATACTCCTCGACTGAGACCTTAACTACAACTGAGACACGCCTGTCTCGCCGTACAATTACCGAGATGAGACAAGACGGTCAGACCTACATCCCGTCACACGAAGATTACTCGACTACGCTCCTAACTGACGTCAAACCCAAATACGAGATCCAACCCCAGGTCCCGGTATCTGCGCAGGAGCACTATGCCACAACAATAACGACGGATCTTCGCCCGAAGTATCAGCCGGTGGATTTGACAATTTCCGTACCAATACCACCAAAATTCCTCCAGCCACTGAAGAATATCACAGCAATGGAGGGAACAAGAGTCACCTTCGAAGGTGTAGTCACAGGTCAGTGGAATTGGCACAGATTAAACTGAATTGTTTTTTATGGTTCATCCACACATTATTTAGGTTATTATGAGCCACACGAGAGAGAGGGGATGGATACAGGGGATCCAGATATTTTCAAATGAAAAGATTTCTCTGTTTTTTTTACATTCCCTGAGAAAAGTCTCGAGATTTTGAGGCCACTCAGTTAACCTTCTATAATTCATCAGAGATATGAAGATAAGTTCTTCGACTAGATGATTTTCATTTGAAAATATTGACGGGGGAAGCTTTTCTTAACCATTCGTTAATTTTTCTTTTGTTTTGGACAACGTTCTTAAATTTAAGTTAGAAAGAGTTAAAAAGCAAAGTGCCAATTTTTTTATAAACACATACATTTTTTTTTGAAAGAAGAAAACAAGTAAATTTTCATAATTGCTATTTCAGGCAAGCCAGAGCCTACCATTAAATGGTACAAGGAGGGCAAGGATATCAAGCAAGGTCCCGACTTCCAGGTCTCTTACAAAGAAGGGCGTGTCTCCTTGATGATCCCAGAGACATTCCCAGAGGATTCTGGGAAATTCACCTGCAAGGCTAGTAACATCGGAGGAGCCGCCAACAGCACTGCGGAGCTCATTATCAGAGGTGGGTGGTGATTATATAATTTTTGACGTATTATAAATTTGAAATGTAGCACTTTATAAAGCATAATGGGTTGATTTAATCATACAACGCATTAATAAAGATGGGTCAGACCCCTCTGTAAAGTCCCACTTGTTCCCGTTTCAGGACCTATTCAGGTCCCATTTCAGGAAATTTCTATACCTTCTCATGGGAGTTGGTCTATTATACAGCAGCCCTGAGATGAACAGAGCCAAAACATTGTGAGATAAATATTAATTATCCAAAGATGTGTTGTCAAATTTAGGCTTGGCGCTAATATTTGAAGTTAAAACTTTACTCTTTTTATAATTAACATATTTTTTTATCCATAGCCTCTGTGATTCCACCATCATTCACCGAGAGACTCTACGACATCTCCATTAAGGAAGGGGAACCAGTCAAGTTGACCGTCAGAGTGGCTGGATCACCTGCACCTGAAGTCACATGGTACCGAGAGGGCTCCCAGATTGTGAGCTCACCTGACTTTGAGATCATACAGGTTAGAATTTTGATACGTTGATGTTAATAGCATTTTAAAAAGAAGTAAAATTGTTGAATAATTTATCGGGTTCTGGATATCATTCCAACATCTTAGAAGTTAATGCTTGAAAAATGAGTCTTTAACTGTGAGTTTTTTTCTGATCTTGAAATCATACTGGGGATTGATGGGACTCTAAAAAACGCACGTGATGCTTGATGCCAAGTGAATGTTAACTTCAAAAATTCAGATCTACATATGTAAATATTATTTTATTTAATTTTCCCTCTTTGCTGAATGGTCATAAAATATTCACTCTGTGTAAATGGAATAACGTTTATTTTAAAACATTTTAGGAGGGTGATATTCACTCGCTGTACATACCTGAAGTATTCTACGAGGACGCTGGCAAGTTCACAGTACAGGCCCAGAATGTTGGCGGCAGGACCCAAGTCTCCGCTAACCTCAGTGTTAAAGGTATTCTTATTATTTAACCCCTTTCTGTCTCTTTGTTTTGCATGAATTCTATAAATACCAACATATTTATTAGATACCAATATAGGAATGATGCAAAAATGGTCTTAAAAATACCAAACCAGGGCCCCATATTCTCGAAACTTTTGAGTCGAAATCTCAGACTCAAGCTCAGCTATAAAAAATTTACTTAACGGTCATGGAATGACCTGAAACTTTACACAAATCAAGATAATCATGAATTACAAATGTCCTGAAAGTTTCGGGAAGGAAACAATCACTGAAAAAGTTTACAGCTAAAAGAAATACATGAATTTTGAACTTGGGCATAAGATTTTAGCTGAGCAAGTTTTGAGAATATGTGGCCAGTATAACAACCCGTTTCGTAAACTCTTATATTGGTTAAAGCCACAACAAAAGGGCCTTGATACATTCTTGACAAACTAGGATGCACGGTTATTGTTGTTATGCTACCCATTCATGTTAACCCAATCTGAAATTTTATCTAATTTACAAGCTTTAGGGCTGTTCCTTTAAAAAATACCCAGGACCCAGGTCGGCAATTTAATAAACATTTATGGGTGAAACCCATTTTCTAAAATTTGGTTCTTTAAACTAAATTTTCCATCTATGGATTGGTGTTCAATTTTAAATGTGCCTTCCTGGGGATGTATGTTTTCATGGAAAATCCTTATTTCCAAAATGTTGACTAAAGTGTTTTAAGGAATTTTATTTCCCTGTATGTTGTCATTTTACAGCTTGAATAAACATCCACAAATATAAACAAACTGTATAAATATCCACAAATTTAAACTAATAGGATAGAAAAGAATCTTGGTTACTGTTTTTGTTTGGAATTTTTACGATAATAATGCCACATATATCTCTACAGCCACTCCTCTTATGCAAGTAGAAATTGAGGATCAGAAGCCTGTAAGCGAGGCTCGCGAAATGTTTGAACCCAGTAGAGCCCCTGGCGTAAGGGCTGCACCCAAGAAGGCCCCACAAGAGGCACCAGGCCCACCAGCCAAGATCGCAAAAGTACAGAGGCCCCCAGAAGCATTACCAAAACCTAGAAAATTCACAGAGCACGTCGAAATGGAAGTCGACGAGCAGAGACCACTACCGGAATACAAGAAACGAATTCCCGTCTTCGGAGTTCCGGTTGCCGAACCAGAACAGATACCGGAAAAGAAGGTGACCAGCACTGCTGAGATGCGTCTTCCAAAGTTCGGAATTCCGATTGATGAGGAAATGGCACCGCCAGCCAGACATGTTCTGCAACAGAAGGAGAAACCAAGGTTCACAAAGGTAGGTGGGGTAACATGTCTGCTTTGTTTACCAGCTGTTCTGTATATAAACCATCTTTCCGCGCTATGAACGAAGTTTACCTAACTAGAGATACACAATGTATGAATGTTTTGAGGTTCTCTATTTATAATAAAGGAAGCCGCGGTGGCCCAATTGAAGAACAATAGACTGACAAATAAGAAAGTTTATAAACCGAAGATATCTGAACCAAGGTTGAAACGCATCTTAAATGTTGATTTATACACTCTGGATATGGAAAATGGTCTTTATCCGGATGACAAGATCTTATATGTAAGATTTTATTTATTAATTTTAGCCATTGAGAAACAAGACAGTTAAAGAAGGAGACAAGATCAAACTTGAAGTGGCCTTTAAGGGTACACCGGAACCAATCGTGAAGTGGTATCGTGATGACTCTGAGATCCAGAGCTCCACAGACTTCGAGATCTCATACAGTGATGAGGGGACATCGCTCTCCATAGCGGAAGTCTTCCCCGAAGATGCAGGAAGATTCAAATGCGTGCTCACAAATGCAGATGGGTCAGCAACGTCAGAGGCTAACCTGAATGTGCTACGTAAGTGTTACGCTTATTAGTGTGATAGTGTCACGTGATACGTAAGTGTTACAGTTATAGTGTGATAGTGTCACGTGATACGTATTACGGTTATTAGTGTGATAGTGTCACGTGATACGTAAGTGTTACGATTATTAGTGTGATAGTATCATGTGATATGTAAGTGTTACATTTATTAGTGTGATAGTGTCACATGATACGTGTTACGTTTATTAATGTGATAGTGTCATGTGATACATAAGTGTTACGTTTATTAGTGTGATAGTGTCACGTGATATTATCATGTAACTAGTTATTTCAATTATTTTCATTTCTATTTTAAAGAAAAATACAGGAAAGGTTGTTTTTTGGTAACGATTTTGAACTGATATCAGAGTAAATAATTATCTAAAGAATTTTCGAAGTTTTTAACACTTTTTGAGAATAGAGTATGTTCAAGATTTTCAATATTATTCCTTTTCTGTTATTATTACCCTCTTTGTGTTAATTACTATGTTGATTATACAGCTGCCCAAGAGCCAGTTACAGAGATCTACACGCCCGATGTGGCTGCACCAAGAGAGGAGAGGATCCCCTCGCCCATCGAGGCCATCAAACCTGTATTTGTGGAACGATTACAGAACTCACGTCTTGTAGAGGACACAAATGTGATCCTTGAGAGTTACGTGTCTGGACAACCCTTTCCAGAAATCTACTGGTCGAAGAATGGACGACCAATCTATCCAGATTCTAGGTAAATCGAATTTCTTGAAAATTCTTGTGACTGACTGAAGCGCTGGTCATTGATAACAATTGAGCAGTCGACAGTCTTATTTAACCAGATTAAATACTTGAGCAATTGACCTAGTGAATTCCCAGCATTCTTAATTGTTAACCTGAGTTTATTCTCTGGTCAGCTACTGTGACCTCTTTCATTTATAATGCTAGTTTAATATTTAATTTTAAGATATTAGTAAATTACTTTTTAAAGCTCGGTGCGAATTGACTCTACTATCAAAATTTGTTTAATAAATGTTGAAAAAGGAACTCATTTAGATCCCCTATGTTTACTAGAATATATTCAGGATTTGTTATATCTCTGTATGCATTGATACTGTTCTATATAAGGGACTGCACGTCATTTAGATAAACAATAAGTTGACACATGCCATCCCTTTCAGACACAGGATGTCTGTAGACCAGGCGACGGGCAGATGTACGATGATAATCTCCCGCTGTCTGTCTGATGATGCCGGCGAGTATTCCTGTACTGCCGTCAACCCCATGGGTGAAACAACCACTTCATCCACACTTCTGCCAGTCGAGCGTATGTTTTATTGTTTTTCTTTCCTTTCTTTCTCTACTTTATCTTCCTTTTCTTCCTTTCTTTAAAAGCAGCCTCACTGGCTCAGTGGATATGTCTTATTTATTTTCTTTCCTTTTTCTTTCTTTCTTTCTTTTTTCTTTCTTTCTTTTAAGTTTGTAGGATTTCTTTGAGGCAGATAGTTATAAATAGATAGGCATCTTTAATTCAAAGCGAATTTTGAAGAAATAAAGGATGCTTAATGAATTAAAAAACCCAACTATGAACAGTTTTTACCAAGGTATCTAATATATGTCTATTCTTAATTCTGCATTTGAATTGAAAGATTTACAGAAGTCGCAGCAATGATGGATGGTGCAGCAGTGATTGAGGATAGATAGTATTTATAAAATGTCAAAAATGATTCATTTACAGAGAAGGAAGCACCACCACCATTGCCCGACACCATGCCACCAACCCTGCCATTTGACCAGGAAGTCTTACAGAGGTCGCAGCAACCACGGAGGTCTGAGAAAGACTTCTTTATCCCTCGCTCCAACCGTATTCTGGAGAGCAACGTGGACTACAGAATGGCACAGCCGCAAGAGACCGAGTACCAGCCCGTCACCGGAGAGGACGTGGACGATGTAAGTGGTGTTAAAATGACTGTTGGATTCCCCACCCCTCTCCTCAAATTTGAATAATTCATAATTTTCCATTGCAGAGATGTTGAGATTTTATCTTATTTTCAGTAGGTGATAAAATTTGTGTTACTCGGTTTTTATCCTTAGGTTCTATAGTAAAATAAAAATCCTTGGCAGAGTAGAAAGACAATAATTTTCAAGATTTTGATTTTGAAAGATACATATATTAAATCAGTTTGCATGAATGTGCATGAAATATGCAGGTTTTTAAAAGAATCACACTGTAGATACCTTAATTTTAACAGTAAACTTGGTTGAACATCAAGGATAAAGACCGAGTTTATCACCTACCAGAATGTATTGGTTATGTCTTGTTTCTGGTCACTGATTGGTCTTCTTTTTTTTTTTGATGATGCTCTGTCAAAATTATGAATAAACTGCAGTGCTTGTTTATTTCTCATCTTTTAACATAAGACCATATATGTTGTAAACTTAATATTAAATGGTTGTTTGTCCAGTGATATGAAATAATTAAATATTCTAAACAAAAAAATAAAATAAAGGGTTAGCATTCACTCAGTTTCTTGAGCATCTTGGACCCTGTCCATCCCTGCATTTTTTAAATGGGACTCATTCTCCTTTCAGTTGGGTCATACTAAAGCAGTTGATAGGGGTGGAAGGGTTAAAATTTATTTTTAAATATGCTTACAGAGTTTCCATGCTAACCAATTTGAGGACCGCCTGCGCGAGGAGATCCAATATCGCGAAGGCAAGGTCAGATTTGCGAGCGAGACGGAAACTTCAGAATACGACTCGGAAGTTCCGGACAGTATGATGCCGAACTCTGCACCTCAGATAATCCAGAAAATGAAAGATTTTCATCTGATAGAGGGCGCTGATACTGTGTTTGTATGCAGGATTATCGGCAAACCGAGACCGAAGGTATGATATGATTGGATTGTTAGAGGGGGTGCCAGTTACAAGTACATTTAAACTTTGATAGTTTTCTGTTGTAATTGATGAAAACTTGTAAAAAAAAAAACTGTAATGAAAGTTCCTTTTTGTCTAACGATGTTGATTAAAAATAAAAGTGTTTAGTTATATTTTATAAAGAATAAAATGCTATACTCAGTTTGCATTAAAAGAAATTTATTACAATTTTCAATAACTATCCACAGGTTGCATGGTACAAAGACGGCCACCGCGTAAAGCGCTCCAACCGTTACGAAATCAAGTACGACCGTGACGGATTCTGCACACTGCGTATCCGTGTGGCACTCCCAGAGGATGCAGGGTACTACACGGTGCTGGCCGTCAACTCGCTCGGCAAGGACACGTGCTCGAGTCAGCTGGTTGTGGACAGTGTGGGCACGATTGATGCCACTTCATTTGTCAATCCAGACACCCTGGATAGAATACTCAGACGGTGGGTGGAGATTGGTTAAATCTGTTTATTGCCAGATTATGTGAATACAATACGTAATTACATTCAATGTAATTATTTATTTGTTTATAAAAGTGAAAAGAAATTGTTTAACAACCCATTAAATATATAGAATGTACATAATTTGCCTATCACTAGATTTTGTTGTCATATACAGTCGAACTTCGATAGCTCGAACACCGGTGATTGAAATACCATCGGTAACTCGAGCACATTTTCCGGTCCCGACACAACTCCTATATAATTCAATGTTATTTAACCTTGATTATTCGAATATTATTTCTGGAATACCCCGGCTCGCTCGAGTACTTTTTACGGTCCGAAGATCCATATTTGTGTGAATTTAAACCTCGCTAAATCGAAGGTGATGATCCGTTGCCATGCGACGTCGGCCATATTAATTGTAATCGACGCGGTTGTATTTGTTTGTAGCAAGTTCGATCATAGTGCGAAAACAGATCAAGTGCGAACATTTATGATTGAAAAGCGATAATAGACAGATACAATTTATGTTTAGTGAACTTCGTTTACTGTTAATTACGATAAATTAAACACGGTTGATTTTCTAATTAAATAACGTTTGTTGATTTGTTTTAATAAAAATTATGTGCTACGCTATTGTCTATTCTATTTAATTCTATGTACCGAAACCAGTCTTACCTTGTTCTCATTATTCGGACTTCCGGCTTGTATATTAAATCTATTATTGTGATATTTCTTTAAATAAATGATAAAACAAACACATTATTGCAGTTTTTCTTGTATTTTTAGTGTAACAATTACATGTTATATATCCATTATGAGGTTTAAACAAACATGCATGAACATAAAATACATACCGAGAACGATACATCACGTACACAAGTAACACTATTTCGGGCGGTACACAAATTCGGATAGATATTTTGGTTTTTATCGTTCCCTCGACGCCTCGAAGTCACCGATAGCCCGAACATATCCCTGTAGGATTTTCTGCTAATACATGTATTATTAAAATCAAAATTAAAATATTTTTTTTATATTTTTGTTTAGAATATCTAAAAGTTGTATGAGTGGAATTTCTGTATGATCATTTATAGTCAACTGTGTATTTATAATTTCAGTGACGCTAGCCGCTCTACCACAGAACAGCCCCAGGACTTCGGCGGGGTGTTCGAATCTCAACTGAAACCACAGTTCAAGAAGAAGCCAAATGACACGGAGGTCAGAGAGGGTCACACTGTCAGGTTTGACACCCTCGTAACTGGGCGTCCACTGCCAGAACTTACTTGGAACCTTAACGATCAGGTCGTCCATCCAGACGATCATCACAAGGTCAGACATTTATAGTACTCCCGACACATACTCTACTATTGATCCTCATATGATACTTACACTGAGCAAAATAACAAGTACCCACTATTTTTTCTTTCCCTTATTTTCTGGACAACAAAATAGGAAATAATGATATGTATGGTGGCAATGCAAATGATGGCAATATATACATGTAGCAAATGTTGGCAGAGAGAGCAAGTGATGAGACATTCCGACCTTTTGGTGGACATAATTACACAAAGCTGCTGTGGCCAGATTTTCCACAAATTAATATCATGCATATAAAAGAGTGAAAACTGACAGGAGTGTTTTTTATCTTTTATTCACATATATTGGGAGTACGTCGTCAAATAATGATATGTATGGAATAATTAAATAGACTGTCACAGATAGTCATAAGAATTACTTAAAAACTTTAGTAAACAGGGAAATTATCCCCTTTTTCTTAAAAAATGTATTTCTGACTAACTCTATAAAAAATACCTAAATTTTTCCAAGACAATATTTTCTGTAGGTTCGTAAAAGGATAATACAATGAGTAAACGTGTACATCATGTACACAGACTTATTCGTAGTCGGATTGTTAATACTAACTTGTTGATTGTTGCCAGATTGTTGTCAATGAAGATGGGGTACATTCCCTGATTATCACCAGGACCTCACCCCAAGATGCCGGTGTCTACACCTGTGTTGCCACAAACAAGGGAGGCGAGTCACAGTTCACTGTGCAACTCAGAGTTCTAGGTGAGTTACCATGGTTACTGGTTGTGTCCATGGTTGGTAAGTTAAAAAACTAGTTGGTATGAATTTGAATGTTGTTCAAAGGCTCATCAAGACAGTATAGGCTATTTAAAGCTCTGCCAGAGAGGGGAAGAATACACAGGAATCGGAAAGCATGCTTATAGGCTATTTAAAGTCGTGCCAGAGAGGGGAAGAAGACACAGGAATCGGGGAACATGCTCTACTCTTACTATTGAATGGATTTCTACATGCTCGGTGAATAGACTCCAAAATACCGAACCACCTGGCTTATGTCTGCATCCGACGCACGTATTGGTATGAAAAACTAGACATACCTTTTCAATTTTCTAGTTCTATGTCTTCTACATCTTCTTTTGCTTTATGAATTATTTAAACAGTGAACTTACGATGAGTCAATTTTTTTCTCTTTACTTTTAATTATATCTTGATTGAGCACTTTAGTCAAAGATAAAATATACTGTATAACTTGGTGCTAAATTTTCTAATTCAAACAGAGAGGGAACAAATGCAGCCACCCAAGTTTGTAGAGAGAATGCAGAACTACACGATTAAGGAAGGACAATCGGTGACCTTGACCGCTAGAGCCGTCGGCACGCCAACACCCATGATGAGCTGGCAGAAGAACAACAAAATGTTGACACCAAATAAAGACTACAAGTATGTTTACTTACAGTCATTGTTATATCCCATATTTGGCGTAATAGTAGATTTTTTGAATACAAAGGATCGAAAATGTTTAAATTTTTAAGCGGTGTGTTAAAAACAGTTTTTTAAAAACAGTGTGGTGGGGGTTCTATTAGGCTAAATGTGGCATTTGATTATTTAAAATACCTCAAGAACTCATCTTTATTTTTCATCGGTAGCTCATTGGAAAATAACTCCAAGGTGGCTGTCCCAATTGACCTAACATGTTGAACTGAATGGACTTAAAACCCAATTTAGTTTGTTTCAGTATGCAATAAATCTTAAACTTCCCATTTTGAAGAGTTTCTTAAAGTATACATACAAGCATAAAATATGAAATAAAATATTTTTAGAATCTGTATAAATTAAAACTATAGCTAACTTGAATACTATTATATTGTATTCATGAAGCAAATGGTTTCCTGTTTTCTTAAAAAAACTAATTATTCTTGTTCATTTTCAGAATCGAGATAGATAATGGCAGATCTGCTCTTCACATTGAAGATGCCAAGAAAACTGATGCGGCCTGGTTCCAGTGTACCGCTGTAAACGTGGCCGGGTCTGCCTCGACTAGAGCTAAACTTGTCGTTCAACGTAAGTACAGTCGTCAAGGGTAGTCATTCGCCTAATATGAATTAGTAGATTGTCATTGACCTAATATGAATTAGTAGAGTGTCGATTCTTTATAAAGTTTGAATGTCTTGTTTACAGAATATTTAAAAAAAATATTTTTGTCTACCGTAGGTAATTAAAATTTATTTTTGCTGACATTGTAAAAACCTAAATTTATTTTGGCGGTTTCTTTAAATGTTGGACAAAAATGAATAAATTCACTTCAAAATGTAAAATAATTCTGCAACTGTGTTTTCTAATGTTTTAACTTGTACATTCCTATTCCAGCTGAGATTGTAAAGAAAGAAGAACCATCTCCGAAGTTCATTATTGCTCCAAGACAGACCTCACCGTAAGTTGCAATTTAAACTTCTTCCTAATGGTCACTCGCTATTTTAACCCTTAACCCGCTAAACACAACTATAATAGCCTTTACGACCATTGAAAACCCAGATCAGCCTGCGAGTAACTTTGTCACATAAATGGAATGGTCTAAATTCAAAGAAAGAACAGTCCATTATATCTATGTAGTAGGTTAAGGGTTAACACGGCCTGGGTTGGATTGAAAGTTTGTTTTCAAGTATAGATAAATGGATAAAGAAACTAGTCAGTTTGATTTGGTTACAAATTGTAAGGAAGTTTGTAGCACTGAAAATCGAAGAATGCTAAGTTATGTCCACTTACAGGTTTGCTTACCTTAATCTCAGTCCAGTGTCGAAGAATTGAGAATCACACATTTTTAAGTAAACAGCTTATCCCAGAACCTACATGTACTCCTACATCCAACAGTTAAAATGTGTTTTCTTTTGAATGTTTTGTCATGACCATATTTGGACCTTACAGTCACTATGAGATCCAGTCTGAGGGACCAGTCCAGGAGATTTCATACGTGAAAGACGGGGACAGCGCTGTCTTACGTCTCGTTAAAGAGGAGGACCTTAGCAGGTCTATATGTTAGACATTTAGCATGGTGTGCTACAGGGGTGTCCTCTGACTCCACTGTTATTCTTGTTAAAATGTTCTATATTAAATAGGATCTCTGTTAGACATTTAGCATGGTGTGATACAGGGGTGTCCTTTGACTCCACTGTTATTCTTGTTACAATTGTTGTCATACATTTTATATTTTGCTGATATTAAATACACCCGTAGTGTGCTTCTGGGTGTCCAGTGACACTATTGTTATTTTAAGAATTTGTATTTATTTCATCTCTGCTTGTATTGTGTTAAGCATGTTTTAGATTATTATTTTTTTTAAAAAATAAAGTTTATAAGCCAATGTTCTTCCACAGGCATTTTTCTGTTCGATGCATGTTTAATATTTAAAAAAAAAGAAGATATCTCCGTCTAGTTTCATCCTACTTTTTGCATGTTTTATAATGATCAGCTTTATTATTTCATTTTAATTAAAGAATACACATGTTAGTATGTTGATTTTGTAATCTATTTGTTGTCAAGTGATTTACAAAATTTAAAGTATTTAAATCTAGAGATACCATTTTCAAGCAGAAGTTTTATATCAATAACTTGACATTTTCCGAAATGCTAATTTTAATAAAAAAAATGAAATTTTAACATTAAAAGAAAAAGAACACTATTTCTTGATGGTATTTGTTACATTATGCAATTTATTTTGTTCATTGTAAAAGATATTCGCTAATGCAGAAAATATATTTCACAATTTTGTGCTTAAGCTGTGTTGCTGATTTTACCCTTCAAACAATTATTTGATTGTTGTTTTAACGAATATGGCTGAATACCATTGTTGCAAACATTCCAAACATAATAGTATTACTTTTGAACCATAAAATACCATTCTCGTGGACAATTCAAGGAGAACAAATATAACCGGATGAGTTTAAACCTCAAAATACCGTTTATATACTTAAACACATAGTTGTATACAGACCAGAGGGAGTTTTAAACAGTGGTCTCGAAATGTTTGGTGGAAAAAATACTAAAAAAGTCCATGAATTTAGTTCTGCTTAGAAACAGTGACAATGGTGTTTATAAATGTCTGCGGCAATGTTTTTCATCCGTTTTCTATTTCAATCTTATTATTTGATTGAATTATTTTAAATGTTCTCTTCTTTATAAACTTAAAGATGGGTACATGCCATTCTAAGTGTCAGAGATTGGGCTATAATACGAAGAATACAAAAATCATAGACATAACATAGACATTACTAGTTATAAAAAATGTTTTTTGACAACTTATGTGTGTGCCAACTCTGCAGTTCTGCAGGTTTATAGAAGGTTCAGGGCCCATTCTCCATATTTTATCTCTGTGTAAATGGAAGATGAGTCTTGTTTCTCCTTAACCTTACCTGTGTTGGTGCGCCATAAAACCCAGTTCATTTAAATTCTGAAAACTTACATTTTGTACCCATCTTCAAGATGTTTTTCTTATTTTCTCATTAACCAGAGTGCGCTGTTGTTTGACTTAACTGTTGTACTTTTAGCTTGAGCCCGGGCTATATGTCCTCGGACTCTCCTGACCAAGTGTCACCCTTCTCATCCCTCCCGCGTGTCCCCAAACCTCCACCCTCGACCCCCATATGTGCCTCGGTGGAGGCGTCGCCAGAGTTGAGGAGGAAAAGGTTATTGTTGATTTCATTATACTTCTTTACTGTGGAATCATTTTTTTTGTGGGGAAATAACTTTGGTTTATTTCTGAATAACTTTGGTTTATTTCTGGGATGATTCAAACTACTTATAAAATTATTCAGTGAAAATATAAATATCTAAATTTCAGGATGGTTCTGAATTGAATCCAAAAAACACACAAAATTATGTCTGTACCAAATAATAGCAAAAAGCATGAAAGGTGGTGCCAACGATAAATAATGTTTTCACAGTACTCTAAATGTTTTTGTGTTGTATTTAACGTAAGATGTTTTGTTGTTGTTTACAAATGAACAAGTTGTTATATGTAAGAAATATATAAAGATATAGAAATATTTTTGACAATTTTGAGACAAATTCGTATTGTTGAATGTTAAACAATATAAAATGCCATAAGCATCTTACTTTTGCAATTTTAGCTATTGTTATACTTTTTGTATAATTTTCAGATATAATTCATTAAAAAAAAAATATACATTCCAAATTTGTTGCTTGGATACATAGTTACGGTACATATCTCATTACTTATAAGCCAACCAATCATTATGCAGGATGCCATATCAGAAACTTGAGCGACCAGAACCTATGGCCGCTCCCATGGAAACAGAATCTGATGAAGAGGCAAAGATCCTGTCTATGGCCGAAGCCCGTGCCAGATTTGATACAACCGATGCGCCGACGCCCAAGAAGGTGTCGAGGATTGAGATGACGCCAACTGGTGTACCAAAGGTCCCGCTCGGACCCAAAGTGCAGCCCAAACCCGTTCCGGAGGTCATGCCTAAGAAGGTGGCACCTCCCGTACAAAAGAAACCAGTGCCAAGACCAGCAGACGAGCCATCAAAAGTGAAGAGTCCCTCTCCAAGGTGGCGTGGTGTTTCTGTTTTCTGCATGCTGTTGTTGTCTTGGTTGTTATTTTTAGGAAATATGACCTATAGAAGTTGTCAACCTCGTCAAAGAAGAAAAAATGCAGTCCTTAAATAGAATTAATAGTTTCAATACTACCCAGATTTAAATCATTTATAATCCGACAGTTTTATTATCGGCATAAATCCCCTTTACCATCAACTTTGCTCATGCTGTAATGTTGTTAAAGAATGGATATAAAGGCAATCATTGAATGTATTCCAATTGACGTCTTGACTGATATTCTTAACAAGGCCATTTAAAAAAAAAAAATTGCCTCTGATTGGTACCTTGAGTCACATGACTTGTGTTCTATCACCATAGTTACGAGCTACAGGAGGAAGGACCAGTACAACAGATCAGCTACGTGTCCGACACGGAGCGCGGATATCTCCGGATTGTAACCAAGGATGAGCTTGATCATCCAAGGTGGGTCTCTGATTGATGCATGGACTTGGATTCCTTATTCCTGTTGGATGACATCATGATTTAATGGATGCTGCATGTATTTGGATTAATGATAGAAATTGTTCCCCGGACTGATACTTAACAACTGGCTGATTTTTTAATTAGATGAAGACTTCGTAGATCACACCATTGAAGCTGCATGGATTTTGGATGCAATTCTACAATTTAGATTGTTTTACTGTCTTGTTTGCTGCATTGTTTTACTGTCTTGTTTGCTGCACAAATACTTTAAATAGATCCCCAATTTCTTGGATAATGAAATTGAATGCTGTTTTGAGATGAAACCAATAGATTGTTGTTTTACTGACTATACAAATTTGTGTGTAATGTAATAATGATGGAGTTTGTGATTGTGCATTTTGTTCTATTAATAGATGTATGCTCTATTAATAGATTTGTTCTATTTATAGAGTTTGTTCTATTAATATATTTGTGTTCTATTAACATTTTATTTATCTCAGCTCCTGGCATGAATGTGATATAGCTGAATAAAAAGACAATTTTCTAACATATACTTGCTTAGTAAGAAAAAAATTTATTTTTGTACATTAGTAAATTGACCTTACGCCAGTTGTCAATCAAAATCCATTTAAACCAATCAAATTAATATGATACCTTTGACAAACACTAGCACAAGCAACTTAATTATAATACAAACATATTGTCCATATACTCCAATACGAACAGTAGTGCGTAGATGGCGTAAGATCAGTTGTTCAATTATCCTCTACTTTGCATGAAACTGTCATATACCCAGAATGTGTTGTAAACAAAGGCAGAAAATCTTGCTTTTGAATTAGAAAATGATTTGTATGTGTTACTTATTTATTTGTGTTTTGCATGCATGAATTGAAAGAGTTATTCAGAATCCGGCATATTTATCTATTAGTTTTTATTATTCATTTTGTATGTTCTATTAATAGAATTTTATTTTATTAAGAGATTTATGATCTATTAATAGCTTTATACATTTTCTCTTAGCAACTTGAATGATTTTATTACTCGTAACTGTTTAATAATGTATGAAAAGACTAACCAATGTTAAAGGTCTGTTTGAAATTAAACAAGAATGTGACTAGTTTTGGGAAAGAATTTCTTCTATAGAAATATATTCTCGTTTTTCTTTGAGTATTTAGTGTTTCAGCCATATATATTATTATATACCTTGCATTTCTAAATGAAGTTTGAACGTCAATAAATCACTGATTGAACATTTTACAGGAATGTTCCATTTTGCCCAGAAATCTTACAGCAATAAAATGAAAATGGGTCCTGTTCGTATTAAACGAGGGAGTTAGCTTTCTAGCTTTCTAGCTTATATTAGGTAAGCTTCTTAGCTTTTATCAGTTTTTAAGAAATAGGGACAAAACCATTACATCTATATTGTTTTATCTTTTTACAGACGTGATGAGCTAACGAGAGCAGCGCCACCACCACAGGTCCCCATATCTGAAGAGGATGAACGGTAGGCACATGGTTTTATAATCGTTTATCCCAGAATTCTCAACTTGATTCTGTCATGGTGTCTTACAAGTATCGCTTCTAAATCAGCTGGTTATGCAATTCCTCTTAAAAAAATATCATTTTATTTTCCTGAAGAAAAAACTATGCACCAAAAATATGCAGCAGTTTCATTTTACTGAAATTTGATGGTTTGAAAATAGCAGTGATCAGGTAGAAATGTTTTGAAAATTGCGGTGATCAGGTAGAAATGACCATGTTTTTGAATGCTACAGAATCATGATGAGTAATAAAACAAGAAGGGAAGATAGAATCAAGTTGTTTATTACATCCGATTAACCTGTGAATGCATAACTAACCCCTGTTTCTATGTCTGGTATAAGGCTTATTCGTTTCTATATACATGTATACCGTATTTTCTCAAATAAACGAGCATACCCTAATACCGGGACATTAATATGAGGAAATACGTTACATGTGTATGAAAATATATATCATTATTCTAGAATCTGTAATGCTATATTCAAGTATTGGAATATATATACTGTATGCATATAATTGTCTGTTATAATTTGTATTTTATAGTATGCTACATGCATATATCTGTAACAATTTGTAATACTGTATAGAAGTATATAAGTGTGCATATATCTGTTATAATCGCTTTTGTATCAAGTCACTATTCAGTTGTAAAACACACATGTTCCTTGTCTGTTTGCATGGGGGTTGTTCCATTCCGAGAAAATAGACAAAACTTGATTGCTTTTGATTGGGTGTCTCTTGATCAGATGTCATTTAGTGAGTACTTAATTTGAAGGTGCATGGTCAAAGGGGTTAAAATGAAAATAAATTGGAGTTGACAAGACTGGCTATTAATTTATTCCATGCAATGTTTGGTTTATGAATGCTTAATTCATTAAAATTAAACGTTGTGCCTTCCTTTAAAATACTCAAACAGAATGTAATGAAGTGAACTTCTGTTGAAGTTTTGTACAAAGTTGAGTTTGTGGGAGCCCTGAATATATTATTAGACAGATAGTTAGCTGGAGCCCTGAATATAATATTGGACAGATAGCTTAATATATTATTGGACAGATACTTTGTGGGAGCCCTGACTATATTATTATACAGATAGTTTGTGGGAGCCCTGAAATGTATTATTGGACAGATAGTTTGTGGGAGCCCTGACTATATTATTAAACAGATAGTTTGTGGGAGCCCTGAATAAATTATTTGACTGATAGTTTGTGGGAGCCATGGGTATATTACTAGACCGATAGTTTGTGGAAGTCCTGGATGAGTGGTCATAGAATATATTAGCAGTGCATGTATGTACACATGTTGAAATACAAACATTTCCAGACCTAAGCATGTTGCACCTAAGGCTGCACCAACGCCAGCACCGAAACCAAAGAAGTCGCCGACGCCCGTTGTGCACTTTAAACCGGATATACCAACTTCTCCCGTGGAAGAAAAACCGTCGAAGTCAGAAATGAAAATGCAACTTAAGGTTCCACCTATGGTGAAACCTAAACCAAAAAAGTCGAAGGAAGAGTCTCCAGAAAGGTGAAATGACGACTTACATTTTGGTGTGGAGTGGAAAGTTTTCGATTTTTTTTTTTCGTTTACTGAACTTTGCTTATTATTGGTGTGCTTTATTTTTGTGATTAACATTTGGAAAAAAAACACAAATAATTTAACATTCTTAAATAACTTTTATTATTTTGTTTTCTTATTTTTCACTGCTTTAAATGCTTCGGTTGCGGTTTAATAAAATACAATTTCTCATAAAATTTTGTCAAAATAATTATAATAGAAAAACAACAACATAAAATAAGCTTTTTAACAGAAGTAGTTTTATTAAGGATTTGAAGTCTGCTTGAAATTAGAAAATGCTTGTGCATGTTTTGTTAAGGAGTTAAAGACATAATGAACGACAGCAGCGATAGAGCATGTTTTGATAATTGCTAGTCAAAAACATTGGCGCTTTTCCGTTGAGAGAATGGTTACAAGGACCATGCTGATATGGACCTCCATGTTCCAGCTTTGTTTAGTATTGATATTTCACGCCTTGCGATTCATCCTTTATGTTGTTGGCCTAGTGCCAGTCCTTCTATTAAAAAACTAATCTATTGAAGGAGCTATAATGATGACATAATTTGTCTTTTCGGGTGACCCAGTTGCGGCATGGACATTTGGTTGTGAAGGATATTTATGTTTTTTTGTTTGTAACCCCTCATTTCTCTTGTAATCTAACTACATGGCATGGACCTTTGGGTACATGTTTTTCTGTTGGTGATTTATCTCACAGCGATTTATCTCACGATTCAGCATGGGCTGTGTGGATGGATCGTGATTCTCACAGAGTGTGATTCTCATACACGTGGTTGTGTACTGGTTCCAAGGATATGTGTTTCTGTGTTTCCATTATAATCCCCTGACTTGCTGCATGTATTATGTTTCCGTTACATTTCTCATACGATATTGTGTATACATTTGTCTTTGACAGTTAGAGATATATACTTGTTTCATTGAATAAATCATTTACTAGTATATAATCTTTTTTGTAAAGTTCTTATAAAATTGAGAATTTTTGATACATGACTATTGAGTTTCTCTGACATTCTCGTTCATGATTGCATTTTGTTTCATCATTATCCAGACAAGATAATAACTTAATTACTTCAGACATGTTCCAACCTTCTTCACTTATACAACTGTATTCAACTGTATTCAACTTGTTCTCTGTTCTGTAACTTCACCAGATTTGTTCTCTTTTCTGTAACTTGACTAGACATGCTCTGTTCTGTAAATTCACTTGACTTCTTCTCTATTCTGTAACTTCATTAGACTTGTTCTCTGTTCTGTAGACATTTCTCTGATCTTTAAATTCACTGTTCAGATTCAGATTTGTTCTGTGTTCTGTAAATTCACTGGACTTGTTCTCTGCTTTGTATATTTACTGAACTTGTTCTCTGTTCTGTAACTTCACTAAACCTGTTCTGTAACTTTTCTAGACTTATTCTCTGTTATGTATTGTCACTAGACTTGTTCTCTGTTCTGTCAGTTCACTAGACTTGTTCTCTGTTCTGTATATTCACTAGACTTGTTGTCTGTTCTGTAAATTCACTAGGCTTGTTCTCTGCTTCTAGTCACTATGACATCCAGGAGGAGGGATTTGTGCAGGAGATTCACTACGTGTCAGACACAGAGATGGGATCTCTGCGTCTCGTTAGTTACTCGGCGGACGAAGAACCCTCGTACAGGTGCGATATGCATGACGCATGGCGTGTCTGTCTATGAAATAATTAACTGATTATGAAAAATGTCAATTACCTTCTTCAAATGTTTGTCAAAATATTTATAAAAATGTAATAATATAGGCAGCATGTAAACAGTTAATTATGTGTAAAATATTTTCTTAACAAAACTATAATTTAAACTTGAAACATTTTTTATATCAATACCAGTTTTTTCCCCCAGATATTTAAATAAGTACATGCCTGGCTTAAAGTAAAAATGACATTGCATAAATAAATTAATCACATGAAAAACAACTCAAGGTTTCCATGTATGCCTAATATCTAAATGTTTTGCATGAAATTTAAAAATGAAAAACAAATCTTAAATTCTCATTCGCCATTTTAGGACTGAAGAAATGTATCCCAAAGTTGAGCCAACTATACCTCAATCGCTGGAAACCAAATATAAACTATTCAGGTGCGGTACCCTGTCTGCTGCATGAACTTGTGTTGTCTTAATATTCTATAAATAGATGTGAATTTTATATTATATAAATAGATGTGAACTTTATGTTCTATAAATAGAAGTGAATTTACGTTCTATAAATAGAAGCAAATTTTATGTTCCAAAAATAGATTTAAGTTTATGTTCTAAAATAAAACTGATTACCGGTAGTTGCCATGTTTTATTGTGTCGGTAGAAATTCATATTTAAGTTTGTATTGCCAAATATAATCTTAGCAAATGCATTTTTAATATTTTATACAATATTGCATCCAAATATAATAGTAAAATAAATAACAAAAATGGTAATCTTTAAGTACAATTATGTTTTAACCTTAGAACTTCCAAGATAGAAAAGCATGCATTTCAATACCAGATATCTATCACTTTTATTTTATTATTTAACAATTTCTCGAATATATTGCATCTGAATAATGTAATCAACCGTTTCTATGGTATTTAGACCACAGAAACCTCCATCGCCAAAGGAACGGCGTCGTTCTAGAAAAACTCCATCTCCACCAAAGGAGAGAGCAGAAAGGTAGATAACTCTTTGTGAACCTGTGCCCTTCAAATTGTCGTCTGCTCAAATTGTTGTCTGCTCATGGCTCAAGTTGAACTAAAATCAATATGTTCAGAAAAGTTGCTTCAAGTGTGCATGACTTTACAGTAGAAAAATATTGGTCAATAGACAGCTATAAACTTATGCAAAAGTATTAATTCAATGCAAACTAATGTCATAGAAAGAGCTGAATTTACTTCAATGTTGTAAAACTAATATCCTTAGCTAGACATCTTGAAATAAACAAATTATTTACATGTAGAACAGAGCAAATAAAATTGTGTGAACATATAAATTAAAAGCATGCTGCCACTTATAATGCTGACTTACATATTGAGGTATATAAACCTTAAAATGTTATATTAAAAAATATATTTCTGAAGTCAGTCAATTAAACTACATTCTTCTTCTCACTTATACCTTCATTATTGTCTTCAACTGATAGGCCTTTAACCTCACTCATTATCCTTTTCTTTCCTATACCAGCAAATCAGAACCAGAACTAAAATATGGGCCACCCCCAATAAGGCCCAAGCCAGTTCACCCAACGTGGAAGGTCCAAGAGACAATTCCTTATCCCGAAGAACATGTTACTGTAGAAACAAAGGTTGCACCTCCTAAAACAAAACCTAAGCCCAAAGCTCCAATAACAGACATACAAACATCCGTCTCAAAAATAACGCTACAGTCTAAAATATCTACCAAAGATAAGGTGCCAGAGTCTGTGCCTTTGTATGATAGCTTTTTTGAAAGAAGAACAATTGAGACGCGAAAATCTACAAAACCTGAGTATGACATCATCATCCGCGAGGTCACCTCGGATGATACGGATGGAATATATTTTACCAAACCTGTCACTATTAAAAAGGTTCCGCCACCCACTCCAGATAAGTTTATTATTGAAGGGGAACTTTTCCCGAAACAGGTGGTTCATAGAAAAAGGGTGCGCGTGCGTAAATCCGCAAAACCCCAAAGCTCGACTTACGAGCCCATCCCTTATGTCTCTGGACCGACCACTATATGGGTACCTGAGAGAGTAGATGTACTTAAAGCCGCCGAAGACTGGGCCAGGTAACAGTCTTGTTGCTAAGGATATGGTCATGTGACTTGTTGCTATAGGGATGGTCATGTGACTTGACTAACTGGTCACATGATAATCATGTGTCATGTGATTGATAAACCTGCTTGTTTGACATGATGGAATATAGAGGATTAATAGATTTGTTTGTCACTTAATAGTAAAACTCAATGGGTCCGTTCAGGGTTCTCCCATCGGTCACCGAAAGCACTCGGTAACCATCGGCTACCATCAGTCACCGTCGTTTGTCGATAGGTTGAACATTCGTAACCAATCTTCCCGTGACTCTACACTTGAGGTAGTATCGGTGGCTTAGTTGGTACCAAATGTCACCCCATGTGTGTTTGTACCAACATGGTTGCCGATGGGAGAACCCTGAATGAACCCATTGTTGGAATGTGGTATAACTAGACTAAGATGAGTGTTCCCCCATGGAATGGCTTACTTGTTTGTCTACTGTCCTAATGTATGATATTTCATAAATGTTGGGACATTATATATTTAAAAAAAAAAGAAAACATTAAACATGTTTTATCTGTTTTCGGTTAAGAAGCTTCTAAAGGGAGAAGCCATTTAACAGCAAATTGTTGCATCTTTACGTATAATAATTGACAATTGCTAACTTTTTGTCACCAAGTTTTGTTTCTCACTTCTAAAACCATTGTTGTAACTTCTGTTTCGTCTTAATGAAGAGATGCAAATAACACTGATTATGAAACATGTTGTTTTGTGTGTTGGTTTCCGTCACCCCGTGTGTGTTTGTACTCCCCTGTACTGTCAGTTTCCTGATGCTTCCATGATTGGCGATTTAACCGAAACGTCCACCGAACCAAGCCTTTTGGCTGCAGGATGGGATGATTTTACCGGCTTTGTTCCAGCTTTGATGTCTGAGTAACTGATGATTTGTTACTTTGTGGACTTCCCTTCTCTGTTTGTACACTGTTTTGTGCTGTTTAACCCCGAAGCTTCTAAGACCAGCGATTCAACCGGACCTAGCTTCCTGGCTGTTGGAAAAGATCTAGGCTTCCAGGATAACTTGTGTTTGTTACTGCGTGGACTGCCCTCTGTTTGTACACTGTTGTGTGTTTAACCCGGAAACTTCTGAGACCAGCGAATCTACCCGACCCAGCTTTCTGGCTGTTGGTGAAGATGACATGCTGTTATTTGAGGATTTTCTGTGTGGATTTGCGTCATGTGTGGTTTTGTTTCTTGTGAAAAACCAACCTCTATTAAATTTAATTAATTTCACTTTGTTTAAAAACATATAAATATATTTTCCCTTTTCTCTGATAAGATCCTATGCAGTTTTTAAATTTAGAAAAAGTATTTTTTGTTCGATTGTACCTGTTTATGAAATATTAAGTGATGCTTGACAGCAAAATGTCTTCCTTGGCAAGCATTACTAGAAAACATTGCTTTGTTTGCACAGCCTGTAGTAGCCTACACTGATGCTACGATTAGTTGCATTAATAGCTTACTGTATATTGCTTGAAGTAGCCTACACCAGAAATAATACAAACCAGTCATTTAACCTGACACTGAATAGGAAAACATTCTATGTGACAACTATAATCATTTTTATAAAAAAACAAAAACGTAATTTATTTTTTTTAAATATTAAAATTTTATTTATTAAGCTGTATTCAGATGGAGATATGACTGGTTTGAATAATACATTCTTTCTCTTTCAGATCATGTTTACCAATTCATTTATGACACCAAAGCATTTTCAAATTTTATACAGGCTAAAGAAAGTTATTCCACAATATGTGCCACCATTAGTACCACTGGTCGTCATAGATACCGTAAAGAAAAGGTCAACAGTCAAAGTGTCCCCTCCTGCTTGAAAATGACCTTGACCTATATCAATATTGCAAATGAATGCCCCTTTGTCCTGAAAACAAACTTGTATTTCCCATTATCAACCTTCCATGTTGTCCTCACCTTTTGTCGATTCTAACGGATGATGGGATGTATACAGTACTGGTTCTACCCAGGAAAAGATTGATGATTTGCCACCACCACTAAAAAATTGACCTTCTTATACAGCATAAAAAAATGTTGAAAATGACACAAAACACTATTCAACCTATCCTCTTGATGATCGCCAACTTTTGATTTGTCTAAAAGCCTGAAGCAGTTGGAAGCGATTTTCCGCAGACCCAAAGTGCATAACAACAGTTTATATTCTTGAATATTATGAGTCATATTTGGTGATTGAATGTATTAACAGTATTTTCTGGGCTCTTGTGATTTATGATTAGATAAAGTTTGATTGTTAAACCCCAAACCATTGTTAGTCACCAATTAGGAAGTTAAAACCCCAAGCCAGTGTTAGTCATAAGTAGTTATACCCAAATATTCAACTATTTGAACTTGTATCTCAAAATATGTACTGTTTTGTTCGCATTTATGCACATCTTTTTTAAATAATGTGTATATAGGTCATACATGTTGTCCCCAGCACTTTGTTTTCCCGAACAGTTTACATGCAATGGCCCTGCACTATGTTTTCCCAAACAGTTTATATGCAATGGCCCAGCACTATGTTTTCCCAAACAGTTTATATGCAATGGCCCAGCACTATGTTTTCCCAAATTGTTCACATGCAATAGCCCAGCACTTTGTTTTCCCAAAATGTTCATGTTCAACAGCATTATGTCTCCTTTCATTTTCAGAAATTCTGAATGTTATAAATTGTTGATCTTAGACCTGAAAAAGTATATTTAAAAGAAAATAACTAAATTTAAATTGAATAATGATTTACCTGAAGGAAAACCTATCTATCTATGTTATTATTGCTCTTAAAGAAATTTCAGAGCCCATTAGGACAGATCTTATCTCGCGTTCATTAATTTTAATTAATTATTGTTAACAAAATATTAACAAAAAAACAACTAAGTTAATTGTATTTTAAACCTCAATTGGCATTTGGATTTGATATATGTAAACTACAGAATTTTTTTTTATCAGAATAATTTTGAACTTAAATTAAAGAAAAATAACTTGCAAATCCTTACGCAATGCTTCGTACCTGTTTACAGAGACGTCGACGCGGATTCCGCAGTGCGCGAGTACATTCGGCGTGAGGGCGAGGCCCCGGCGCCCGAGGATTTGTACTCCAAGTCCAAGGAGCTGCCGCCTAGGTTTAAGACTGAGATCAAGAGTCTGGTCCACCTGAAGGAAAATGAGCCAATCCACTTTGAGTGCAAACTCACACCCATCGGCGATCCACGCATGAAGGTGGAATGGTTCAAGGACGAACTGCCGCTGCAGTTTGGTGAGTAATTATAAGGGTGTGTTGATGTGGATAGCATCAAGATGATGAGGCTAAATGTTTTCCTTGGTTTAATGAAACTTTAACCTTTTTTTTTTTTTATCCACCTTCTCGACATTTTTTTCTGCTCCTTTGTTAAGCTTCGTCTTACTCTGTCTTCCATCAGCTCTGCTGTTGTGACATACTTTCTGTTGAAACATAGCTGTATATTCCGTTTCTGTGATGACTTGCTGTTCACCCGCAGTTCTATATACTTAACCAAGTTTGTTGAACTTGTCGATTCTTGTGGTGTCGATTCATACAGATTGTGGCAGGTATACAGTACTGGTTCTAGTCTAGGGTGGTCTGCCTGTACCGCAAACAAAATCAATTCATAAATGACCTAACATGTTCTAAAAATGACGTAAAATACCATTCAAACACAACCGATTTCCATTATAATACATGATGAGAAACGTCGTTTGTTATTACTTTATTATCAAAAAAGAGTTTGGAATCCAGTCTCCGAACATAATAAATATAAAAAATATTGCAGTCTCGGTTTCATTGAGACTGTTCATGAACCGTAATTATTGCAATGTGTTTTTAAAAAGATCGGCTGGTCTAATAGAACTTGTCAGAAAGTATACTATAATATGGTTTGTTGGTATATTTTTACAGGTCAGAGGTTCAATCCTAAATATGATTTCGGATTTGTGTCCCTGGACATTCAGTATATGTACCCAGAGGACTCTGGCATTTACACCTGCCGCGCAACCAACGACTACGGAATAATCGAGACATCTAGTGAAGTCAAATGTAGAGGTATGTTAAAAACAACATGTTTGTTGCTGCTGCTGTATATAAGATAAAGCATTTTCAGAGAAGAAGACAATTTTCACGTGCCCATTTATAACTATGTACAATATGGGTTATAGTGTAAAATCACGAGTATTTGTTGGTAACGAAAAACACAGACGATATGGATGACTTAAGGAACATAACTTGAAATTTTTTTCAAGAACTTTGATAAATGAAAAAATGCTTGGAAGTTAAATGCAGAGATTTGTATCATATTTGACTACTCAAAAAAACATTCGTTCATAAAGCAACCAAACAAAAACTAACTCGAAATCTTTTGAAGTAAATCCAAGTTCGTTAGATGGTTTTTAATTATATCACAGTCCATTTTCTCATTTGCAATCTTAAGTTGGAGTTGTTTTGAAATGTTGAGAACAATAATTAAATGCTGGATTCAATTTTATATTTGTAAAAGTTAAAAATCAGTCGATGATTTAACGCAACACTGTTGTATCTTCTGTATTTATATATAGTTACAACAGTGTCGCATGGAACCTTCAAACTTTTGAAATTCTCCTTGACAACTTTGTAACAACAATGAATTTATTTTCTGCAGGCCGTAGATCGGTGATCATGGACTCGCAGCTGCCTGGAGAGGGAGCCATACATCTGCAGGAGATGGAGGAGGCATGGAGAGGGTATGTGACTAAAATAAATTTTACTGGCTTTAATTTGATCTACTTTTAAAGAGCGCCTCAGGGTAGATCAGCTCCTGTCTCTTTTAGATGCTTTATTTTATTTAAAGAAATGTTTTTTATCAAGAGAAAACTAAACTGTAACTGTGTTACATCAAATTGATTCTTGCTGTTGTCTAGGAATACTACAGGCCAAAGTTTGCTCCTCTCTGGTACCTCTTTAAAGGGACACACGGCAATTTTGAAGTGTTTGAAATGGGGGTCTGGATTTAGATATGCAGTATCATTTTTACTTTTACCCTGGTTACATTTAAATAAATCACATTTTAAGTATTCACTATTTCGTCGTACTGTACTATAAGTTTTAATATATTATTGGTGCAATAATATCAAAAATTAATAATATGTAAAAAAAAAATCCTTGATACTCATCTTATAATTAATATTAATGATTGAACAAATGCAAGTTATGCAGAAAAACTAGCGGGACGCCCTGAATTTTTAAAAAATAAAGATTGCCATGTGTCCCTTTAATAAGAAAAGCTTTGTGTTAGAATTCTGTGATATGTGTGAACACAATTATTGTTTCGAATGCGTGTTTTTGGTCGACTGTGTTCTGTGAATGCTACATTTCCTGTTAGACTTCAGTACCTACTTTTCTTACCAACTTTCCATGTAAATGTTCAAACATAATCAAGAGAAGAGTTATTTAAATTTCTATATCTTTTATGACAGACAAACCAATCTTGAAGATCGTACCATAGAGGAGCCCAAAGTGAAGACACCACCATCTATCGTACTCAAACCCGAGCCAGTGGAGGTACAGGAGGGTGAGCCTGCCAAGTTCATGGTGAAGGTCATGGGATACCCGCGACCTCGGGTTAACTGGTTCGTCAACGGATGTCTGATTGTTGGCGTAAGTTGTATCTTCATGCTATGCTCTCTTAATGTTTATATTATTTCCAGTTTATTCAATTAGGGAATGTTATTCTTAATTCAGAGAAACTATTTTATATTTTCAAATTATTTGTACTACTGATATAATTATATCAATTTACTGTTTCTTGACGGAAGAATTTGAAAGAGTATTTTCCAACACAATTAAAATTCAAACACTGATTCTCTGATTTCAATCTCCACAGGGAACCAGACATAAGATCACATACGACGGAATGATGCATTACCTAGAGATACCTCGCGCACGTGAAACTGATGTCGGCCAGGTGCGCATCGTGGCCAGAAACAACGAAGGCGAGGCCGAAGTATCTACCTCACTCAACGTAATACCTCATGATGATTGGAGGTCACAGCTTAGACAAGCACCCAAAGGTAGGTCAGAGGTCAAGGTCACAGCCTAAACAAGCACCCAAAGGTAGGTCAAAGGTCAAGGTCACAGCCTAAACAAGCACCCAAAGGTAGGTCAAAGGTCAAGGTCACAGCCTAAACAAGCACCCAAAGGTAATCCAAAGCTCAAGGTTATATATCTAAATAGAGGATCTTAAACGAGTTCCCATTTCATATAAGATTTATGAAACAAGTTATGAATTATTTTAATTTTAACGAGCCTTTTCGCGAGTTCAAATTAAAAATAATTCATAACGAGTTTCATAAATCTTATATGGAATGGGAACGAGTTCAAGATCCTTTTTATCACATAACATTGCAATCAAATTAGTAAAAATTAATTCAGATGGACATAGAACCGCCACGATGTCAGACACACTTTAGCGCCAAAACGTCATAAAATATGTGACGTTTAATGTCGCGCCTCACACATAACGTTGCGTACAAAAGAGTCCGTGTTTTACCTCTTTACAAAATAGCAGTTTATGCCAACTTTTTAACAAACCAACAACAATGTTTTGTATAACGTGCATTATTTTTATAAGCTATCACAAATAATAAGTTTATGACTCAGATCTGGGTGAATTTGTAATAAATAAAATAGTTTCAGTTAATAAACTTGCGTAGTGTTACAGGTTTAACTCAACCAATCAAAATCGTTCCAGGTTGTATTACACGTGTGTCATACAATAGAATATTAAATGGGTGTTCGACACTGCTAACAGGGGACGTTATGTGATAAAGTTGTATATCGGACAAGAGTTATAAATAGACAGGTTATAAAAAATGTAGTCAGTACTCTGGAAAACTTAAACGACAGTATAGTGCATATTTATCAGTTTTCACGTTAAAATCGGGTATAAACAGTAATTCGACCTTTTATGAATATACATTGTGTAGGTAAAATGTGTTTAATAGGTACATTCACATACATCTGGTATAACAGTTCTGTTGTAAAATTTCGCAGTTTGGTAACTTAAAGGTAACCTTTTTTTGTGTATACCAAAATATTGGTAGATCAAAACGCACAATTTACAAAGAAGATTATGTAATAATGTTTTGACTATTTTCAGGAGACCTTCAAATCGAACTTGACAGACGCTCAAAGATTGAACTGCGTAAAGTCGACAAACCCAAAGTGTCCGAGTTTAAACTCCAACAGACAGACAAAGGTAGAATACATCATCAATAGTTGTATTGCTGTGTATTTTAATACACTGGAATTTCTTCCTTTCTATTACAAGGGGTCGTAGTCCCCCAGTGTTCAGCATGTTTCACTCTGAATACAGTGATCAAGGGTTAGAGTTTTGCTGTTGCCACTGGGTTTCCTTGGAGCGTACTTCGGCAAGGCACTTCCCTTCGACGAGCATATTAAAGAACCATAAGAGTCTATATATAGTTTAATGAAGAAGATCATGTTTGTCCTTGTACATAAAAGTCAATAGAGGTATTTTGGCATGTAGTATAAACATTTTGTAATGGCGTAAAACACTACTGCTTAATTAAACAGTATGTTTTAATCCCAAACGTAGTAATGGTTACTTGTGCTTATATGTAGATATGGCAGTTAATTTTGTATTTTCATCAGCTGAGAGTGAGTAAAAAAAAAATCAGAAGTTTTTGTAAGATTTAAAAAATAAATTATTGAATGAAACAAATAGCCCTTCCATTTCCAGTTGGTGACAAGACCATGACGGTAACGCAGTTCGATCGCGAAACTGTGATAACTGAACAACAGTACATCACCACACACCGTGAACTCCGTCCCATCAAACAGCCAGAGGAGCGCCAGGTTCCGGCTCGCGTCGTCAGGGCCGACCGACCAGAGATACAGCTGGAAATCCAACAGGCAAGGATGGTTCCCGTAATCCCAGAACAACCACCAGGGGAACCAGCTGTGTCAGAGCATCAGGTGCTGCTGGAACGAAGCGAGCCGCCTGTATTTACCAAACCACTGAGACCGGCCAGAATCACGGAAGGCAAGCCAGTACTGTAAGTGTAGAGATTTAGGTCTTAGTTGTAATTTATTAGTGATTTTGTTGAGATTTAGTTAGGGCTATTCCAGTGAGACATGCACGGGACCCCAGGAAGTCAATAAACATCTATGGGTAAACCCTATTTTTTCTTTAAATCCTATTTGGTTCTTTAAACTATTTGCATCTATGGGTAGGTGTTCAACTTTAAAAGTGCCATTATCTCTGGGGTCCCATGTATGTTTTGTTGATTTAGCTGAGATTTAGTTGAGATTTTGTTGTGGTTTAGTTGTGATTTAGTTGTGAATAAGTTAAGTCAAATGGGCGATTGAATTGAATCAGATTTTTTATTTTGTAATTGACTATTAATTTTGTAGTAGTTCACTTTGAAAACTTTACATTGGAAATATTCTCTGTTATGATGTTAAAGAGTGCTTAGCATCCTTTAGCCTCATTTAATATCATTGTTGTAAATGAGGCATCCTGGAGAGTCAATATCACGTGTTTTATTTTAGAAATGATTTGCATTCTTGTATACCATACAGCTTATTATTAAACAGTACACTTCTGCATCTTCTGTTTCCTTCCATATTTCAGAAACACGGAGTGAGTTTAGATATGTAGTTTTATAGCAATATTTTGATTTTATTAACAACGGTTACTATGGTTGTCTTACTAGCTTTCATAAATATTGTCTTTTAGATATTGTGACATCAAATGAAATAATTCCTCACAAATAGTTAAAAAATTAAACATTTCTCTTTATTTATTACTTGTTCTCTCTGTTTAAGTCTGTTTATATTTCTCAGTTTGTCATCTAGTTATCCAATACTTACTTTATTCTCTGTATAATTCCCTTCCTTAATTGAAAACAAATTTCCGAGGTAGTTAACCTGATAATAAATACTGATAAAGGTGATCCTTTGAGAGCAACAAACACAACTAAGAGAATAAAGCAGCAGACTCGGTTTTATTGAGCCTGTTCATAAGTTTTATATAAATTGTTCCTTCCATTGTATTGTAATGTCAACACGCGACTATGATATCTCATTCTTTAATTATATAGAGTTAACAATAGTTGCTCATTCACCCATAAATATACACAATCTGGGAATTAAAAAAACAAACCATTTCAGCCCTCGATGATAGTGATCTTTATTTAATATTAACATGATTTATTGTCTGATATTGCAAATCCTCTAGCTAGATTATGTTTTGTTTATTTAAATTATTTTTGTTTAATTCTTTTCATAGAAATGAAACTATGACAAACACACTATTATTGAGATATCAGTAAACAAGTTAATGGATGTATTCCAATAAAAAATTATTATTTAAAAAATTAGAAATAAAACACAAATCGAAAGTTCCATGCCATTTTCGTAACTCTGCAGATATTATTTTAAAAACAGAAAGTAATAAACAATACTAAAATGAGGCATTAAAAGGTATTTCAAGATTTGGAAGTTTTATTGATATGTAGATCTGCCCTTTAGAGATATATATATTGTATACTGTTCGACTATATGGTATAATATTCAACGCTCCTATTTCCAGACTTGAGGTACACTTCAAGGGTTACCCACCACCATTGATTACCTGGTACCGCGACAACTTTGAGATCCGTCCGTCACATGACTTCCAGATTACCACAACGGAGACGTCGAGCAAACTCACAATCCCAGAGGTATTCCCTGAGGACACAGGAATGTTCACAGTGAAGGCATACAACATGTATGGCATGGTTCAATGCAAGGTCAGTAACGTCATTGTCATCTTGATGTTGTCAATGTCTTCATGACTTTTATTTTTTTTATGAGATAGATTCCCTTGAGTTTTTTTCATTTTGTGAATTGACCTTGAACATACAGTCTGTAATTTAAAGACATTGATGAACTGAATGTCATGCTGTTGCTACTGATGATGAAAATGACTTTGTGGCAGTGGTTGCGGCAGTGATGATAAGAAATGATGATGATGATGATGATGATGTTGATGATGATGAGAATGATGATGAACAAATGAAAGAATGTGAGTGATGATGATGTTGATGATGAGATAATTATGATGATGATGATGTTGATGATGAACAACAAATGAATGAATTGTGAAGCATAATGCTGATGGTAATATTTGTAGGTGATACACTGTTATAAAAATGATGAAACTTGTGTTTACCCAGGCCAAGCTGACAGTTGTAGAAGAAGAAGAACCAACAAAGGACGTTCCTCCAGAGTTCAGGAACCTGATCCGTGACACACAGGTCTTGGAGAAGGAACCTGCCACCTTTGACTGCCAAGTGTCTGGACATCCCAAACCTAAAGTCCACTGGGAGAAGGTTAGTCAGCATCAATATTCTGAAGGATTTATTAAGAATATTAAAAAATTACATCTATATCGGTACGGTTTGTTGAGGGGTGGCCCACCCCGACCCTCACAGACCTATTATGGGGATGAATAAATGGATAACCATTAATTTGGTGATTGAAATTTAAAAAAAAAAAGAAAGAATATTAAAAAATACGAACAATGCTAAGGTTTACAAAGATATAGTCTGTACAATAGAGTAATGAAATAGGCTTTTCCTAAAAAAATGAAATTATACTGAAAGAGTAAACTCAAAGAGAATCCTCTTACAAAAGAACAGTCAAACCTGAAATAAGAGACCACACAGGGAAAGCTGAACTGGTCTCTTAGCAAGGTAATGTGGTCTCTTAATACAGGTGTATTTTAATTTAAAACAAAACATTTGGGAAATAAAACGGTCTCTTAACACAGGTGGGCACTTAGTAGAGGTGGTCTCTTATGCAGGTTCGGCGGTATCATACTATTTCTTTCGCGTCTTATATAGGATGGTAAGCCCGTGGAGGGCAATCCGCTGATGAAGTTTCTAATCTGATAACACTGACTAATTTTCGCGTCTTATACAGGATGGTAAGCCCATGGAGGACAGTCCATTGATGAAGTTTATCCACGAAGATGACAACTACACGCTACTTATATACGAGGTGAAGCCCGAGGATGCCGGCAACTACGCATGTGTCGCCATCAACAAGGTCGGCAAGGCAACATGCACGGCAAAGCTCAATGTTGAAGGTAGGTCACTTTAGAATTTACCATTTACTACCGGCATTTAAAACTGAGTTAGTGATTAAAATGGATGATTTATATGTGTAGGAACTGTTTGAAGTGGCTGTTTAATATGGCATTAAAACATGGATAGCTACAATAGTGAATATCCCACTTTCTCATATAAACATATCCCATAATCTCATATAAATGCAGGCATGCTTCAATAATGCAGCTTAGAGAAATTCATTGTTTTATATTAATATTTTTGTTTTTCAGTTCCTGTACAGCAGCCCGAGACGATGGAGCCGAGCAAGGGCGAGCCCCCTCTCAGTGCCCCAGTATGCACACAGGAGCCCCAGAACCTTTCCACTGATGAGGGAGAACCAATCACCTTCACCTGCAGGATCCGTGGATCTCCACGTATGAAGAACTTACTGCATTGATTATAAAAGAAATCACATTTGTAATAATTCAAGTTTAATGATTAAATTTAGTGAATCTACTTAATGTTAACTCTACATGTTTTGTACATGTATTTACATTTTAATTTTCTGTCAGTCACATATTCTTAAACCGGTTTTAAATAAAAAAGATATATATTACCTGATTTCCCGATTTCCAGCACCTGTGGTCACATGGTACAGAAACAACCAGATCGTGAAGCCATCCAAATACTTCCACATGGAGTCGTCTCCCGACGGCACTCATAGCCTTAGTATTCTGGAGGCCTTCCCCGAGGACACCGGCACCTACAGATGTGTGGCCAGGAACAAGGTGGGGGAGGTCACTGTCACTTGCTACCTCAAGGTTCATGGTGAGTTATTGTGGAAGTTTTTGTTAATTTTACATTTATTGATGAAATTATTTTAAAAAAATATCAATATTTTTTACCGAAATATTTCACTACTAATTAAATATTAGGAAGCTGTAAATAAGGCTTTTTTATTTGATATCACCAATGATAAAAATAATTATGATTTTAAAGAAAAGCGGATAGATTTATGTTTACCCTTCTGCAATTTTTCCCATGCAGGACTCGAGAGTGAGCCTGAGCACGTGCAGCCAACGCCCCAGCAGCGGCCGCCACAGATGATCAAGCCGATCACCAACACCCTCGTGGTGGAAGGCAGTCCCGCCAAGTTTGTCGCTGAATACAGTGGAGAACCACAGCCTGAGGTGACGTGGCTTAGGAATGCCCTCCAGATACTGCAGGAAACAAGAACCATCTCGGTAATACCCCATGTCCATGTGTATATATGTATTTGTGATTATTATTTTCTTTCTGTTTAAACTTCAAATATTGATGAAGACTTTGGTCAAAAGTCGAAACTAGAACGGTGAAATAAACCTCTAAGAAAAATGTCATTGTTGATGGTGTGTACTACTACTCCCCCCCTCCAAATGTCATTGTTGATGGTGTGTACTACTCCCCCCCCCCCCCCCCCCCCCCCCCCCCCCCCCCCCCTGGTTTTCATTTTAATATTTCAGTAAGTCTTGAAATGCCAACTTGAGGAACCGCACCCCCCGGTTTTCATTTTAATATTTCTTCAGTAAGTCTTGAAATGGCAACTTGAGGAACTCTTCTTCATGTATTAAAAATGGTACATGATACATTCTGTGATCATCCTAAGTGGTCAATAAAGGGAGAAATATATGGAGAAGAAATGGCCAATTTAGGGAAATTATCTCTTGATATGTTTACTCACTATATATAATATATAATGAAAGACATACCTTCGCTGAATGGAAGGAGAAGTCTAGGAGATATTGGAGACTGTTTCCCCCCAAGTGCCACTCCAGGATGATCCCTGTGTAGCATTTATCCCAGATTTATCGGTGGATCTTTGTCAAACGTTGTACATATTTATCTCCAGATTGAGACGACAAAAACCACAACAACATTGACGATCAAACAAGCCTTCCCAGAAGACAGCGGTCTGATCACGTGCCGCTTGAAGAACAAGTTTGGCACAACGGAATGTTCTGCTGAACTCTATGTGCAAGGTAAGTTGGTTTCAGCAAGGAGCCTATGAGGGATTTGAAAATTTTAAGTTTTCATATAAATGCAATGAAGGGATACCTGCATATGTAATTCAGAAAGCTGTATATCGACTCTAGCATGTTTATAACTGAACTTACACATAAAAGTTCAATCAAAGATCTTGAACCGTAATATTGTGTGGGAATGCTGGCTGGAGGAGGTAAGTTGATGGAATGTTATGTACACAATTGTATAACTTATTGATTATGATCTAATAACAAGTATGAATTGTGATATCCATGTGCAACAAGCATGCTGATGCATAATTAAGTGAAGAATTTCATTTTGAAAATAAAGAAATGTATAATTAAAACATCTACTGAATGATAAAATACACAAAAATGGTTTGTCCCCTATTTTCAAGTAAAAATAGATGAACAGAGAGAATTTGTTTAATCTGCACAATCCTAAAGGATTTAATGCATGACAGTGTATGATTCCTATTTTCATGAATGAAATATTCAAACAATTTTATTTTGGTTATCGTTTAAAATTTGTATTCTTAACTGAACGAATGTCTGTTTCTGATATCTGTGAATGCTCGTCTAACATGGTTTGCTGTTAAGTTGTATTTTGCAGGTTCGAACCCTAGGAGCATGCTATCAAAGAATGTCAGTTTGATTATGATATCTTAGTACTGTTTGTTTTTAAATTGTAAAAAGCAAATTCATTTTATATTGCATGAAAATGAATTTGTTTGTATGTACTTTGATTTGTTTATATATGAATTTAGATTGTTAGTAAATTACATGGAAGAACCCACTAGTAATGTTTACATACTCAAATGTACATGTCGTTTCTTCCATAAACTATGAAATAAGACATTGATAGAGGATTTGAAGCAACAAAGTTGTAACTACATATAAAGCAGAAGATACAAACAATGTTGCATTGAACCCTCTGAATGTAGACTATACAACTGCTCTAGCGTTTGTATTTTTCATTTGGTACATATTGAATGCTAATCCCTATATATTAAAAAATTCGTTTAATAGAATTGTACACTTTTAACATTAGCTTTGATCAAATTAACCATTGTATTAGTTTGTAATTGTATAAAATATTTCTACTAACATTGATATATGCAAATTACCAACCTTCCATTATGTGTGAATTTGTAATAACTCAGTTTTCTAACACTGATATATGCAAATTACTAACCTTTCATTATTTGTGAATATGTAATAACTCAGTTTTATAACATTGATTTATGCAAATTACCAACCTTTCATTATTTGTGAATATGTAATAACTCAGTTTTATAACATTGATTTATGCAAATTACCAACCTTCCATTATGTGTGAATATGTAATAACTCAGTTTTTACTAACGTTGTTGTATTTTACGATGCATGTTTCTGAGTTTTTGAAGCAGCATTTAGCTTGCACGCCAATATCCTGGCATGTTCAACCATTGGTTTGATACATAATGGTTGATGGCTGTGTTCCTGAAGAATTGCATGATGGGATCAATAAGTCACGTGATGTAAAGGTAAGATTTCATTGGTTGATGATAAACTATTAGCAAGCATTTTATTGAAATAAGAGATCTATTTTAGGGACTTAAGGATGCGAACAAGCCAAATCAAATCATTAAAATGATTGAATAAAAGTCAAACATTTGTGATTTTCTCAATTTTTGTGATTTTCTCAATTTAAAACAGCTAGCAGAGTACAGTTTGCATGGAGTTTGTTGCATGAGTCTTGAATTGATAAAAATAGATGTTACTTTTATCCCCCAGAATGAATATATAATTTCGATCTTCCATCTAAGAATACTGCAAATGACATCTCCATCCCTATATTCTACTATAGACGTAGAGCAGGCCAAGCTGTTGGAAGAGCGGTACAAGACAACCATTGAGAGAACACCACCAGAGTTTGTGAAACCTCTCCCAGCATTCAGGGAGATTGTTCCAGGGGAGACTACTAGGTAAGTGCCTGGATCTACAAGAGTTATCTATCTTTGAGATTAATTAATAAAACATTTAAATAATTCAAACTTAAAAAGGTTGCATTACTGCATTTTGTGCAGTTAAGCCATAATTGTATTCAAATGATGTTTAACTACTATCAGTACGTATTCATAATTTTCCGTTGCCGAGGTGAGTTTTTATTTTATTTTCAGTAGGTGATAAAACTTGTAAAAATCTTTGGCAGAGTGAAAAGACGATAATTTGAAAGACTTTGATTTTAAAAGATACATACATTGAATCAGAGTTTTAAAAGTATCACACTTTAGATACCTCAATTTTAACAGTAAACTTGGTTGATCATCAAGGATAAAGACCAAGTTGATCACCTACCAGAATGTATTGGTATGTCATATTTCTGGTCACCGATTGGTCATTCTTAATAATTGTTAACCAGGCTCGAAGCCACAGTAGCAGCACAGCCACCACCCAAGAGGTACACGTGGACATTTGACGGACGCCAGGTGATGCCCTCGGACAGAATCCGCATTGTGAGAGAGGCTAACACCATCATCCTAATTATACAGCCCACCAAGCCCCAGGATCAGGGAGAATACATCCTCATGGTGGAGAATGACCTTGGAGAGGTCACATGCAGAACAACCTTGACATTGGCTGGTAAGTTAATGTTTCTGTGGTGACTAATAAGTACTGTTTTAATTTTAAAATTGTTCAAAGGTATGAGTCAAATAATGAATGACCTTTAATGAATGACCTTGGAGAGGTCACAACATTGACATTGACTGGTAAGTTGATGTATCCATGGTGAGTAATTATCATTGTTTTAAAAAAAAAAATTGTGTGAAGGTATGAAGTCAAATAACAAATTATACAGCATATTTCATCAATTTATTAAAGATTGACCACACAGGCAAGTCAACCATTCAATCATGCCAGTCCCACTATCCAAGAATCTTGATCATTTCTACTTTCATTGTTTTTTTAGCTAATTTAAGCTTATGCGATTTCTTTTTCTAGGTAAAGAAAAGGTTGTAGAATTACCTCCGCCAAGACCTAGAGACTCCATGAGCTTGACTCACACCACGACAACGACAACTAGGGAGGAGACGGTCACAACCAGAGACATCCACCCAGAACTGGTACAGCCCCTGGAACCAGAGGTCTACGTCAGAGAACACGGAATTGTGAGGTACGATACAAAACGTGCTTGTTATAAACTATCCCTCTTTGTTATTTACAATAAATGGTTCATTATTTAAATGGTCCTCTGCTTGAGAAATCAGAAATTAGTAGTGAAATGTTTAAAACAATATTTATAATAAAATAAGTTTTAGAATGCAATAAAGAACAGGTTGGAAATTAGTTTTACATAACGGGTGCCTAGTTAGTTCATTGGTTAATGAGGGTTTACTCTTTACATGCCATATTATTATTTTTTTGTCTACATAAGCCATGTTGGAGGGATCATCATCATTTCATACTTCATCTCTACATCAAGGTTCATAAAACATGAGTTCCCAACATGTTTATGGGTTCATTATTGTTATAAAGTAAACTTGTAATTTCAGACTTGAGTGTAAACTCGAATCCTACACCACGCCCATGGTGAATTGGTATGTCAACGGCATGGAGATTAAACCCTCCCCTCACTACGAGATGCTCTTTGAGAACGGGAAATCCGTGTTACTAATTATAGAAGTCGGTCCGGAAGACACTGGTGAATACACCGTCAAGGCCTCATCTACCGAGATAGGAGAAATCGTCAGCAGTACAACGCTCTATGTGCAAGGTCAGTTACAATATAATCTTCCACCTCCTAGCCATATAAACCTGATTTATTGAAATAAAGAATTTCAAATATTTGAATGTATACTGGTAAATGTTCGTTTAAATGGTTCAATTCTTAAATAATAACAGAAAGCCTGATATTGGTTGTTGTAATGATAATTAGTAAATATTTATTATTCACCAGAAATAACTCAGCCACTTATTGACTAATATTTAATATTGATTTAAATACAGAGCCAGCAACAGAAGAGATGTTGCCCTCAGGACAACCATCCGACTCCGCTGAAGTCACACCTTCTCCGACGGCCAAGATGAACCCACCAAACTTCGTCGTCCCTGTACAGACTGTTGAAGCCGTGGATGGTCAGGAACTCCGCTTGCCCTGTAAAGTTGCAGGAAAGCCCATGCCACAGATTTCTTGGTACCACAATGGTAAAAACATAGACCAAGATGAAGAGTATGTGGTGACATACAATCCTGACACAGGTGACATCAGTTTACTAATTGTCGAAGTTTTCCCAGAAGATGAGGGAGAATATGTCTGCGTGGCCCATAATCCTGCTGGTGATGCCGTAACAAGAGCAACACTGGCGGTTCTGGATTCGACAGAAGTACCGGATCAGCCAGATGTTGTTGACATTACAGAGGTTAAAACTGTACCGGAAGTTGAGTGTGTTCCCGAAGATATGGAGGTCGATGAGGAAGAGGTAAAACCGGACTTGATTGAAAGACCAAAAGTTGTACCACTTGAGGAGGCTGCAAGGCCAAGATCACCTTCTCCAGAAATGGAGGATGTTTATGCTCCCGTGCCAGAAGAGCCTGCAGAACAACTGCCAGAAGCTGTAGAAGAGACTGTTGAACCAACCAAAATCACGAAAGCAAAACTGAAACTTGGTGAAGAACCAGAAGAAGTAGAAGAAGAAGACGTCAAACCAGATGTTATTGAGAGGCCAAAAGTTGTACCTCTTGAAGAGACAACACCACGATCGCCTTCACCTGAGTTCTTTGATGCTGTCCCAGTTCAGCAAAAACCAGAACAACCTGAGGAACAGCAACCAGAAATTTACGAAGAAGTTCTCGAACAAGGCATTAAACCAACTAAAATTGACAGACCTGTACCAAAACCAGTTGTTGAGGAGAAGCGACCGGAATCTCCCATCTTTGAAGAAGCAGTTGAGACAATGCCAGAAGCTGTCCAACCTGAAGAAGTTCCAGAAGCTGAAGAGGAAGTATTGGAACAGTCTGTGAAACCATCAAAGATTGACAGGCCTAAACCTAAGTCCATTGTTGAAGAAAAGGCTCCAGAAGAACCAGAATTTGAGATAAAAGTAATAACACCAGCTCCTGAACAACCAGAAGAAGTTGGAGAACATGTCGAAGAAGAAGCAGTGGTGCCAGATCTTCTGAAAAAGAAAATTGTCTTACCAGAACTTAAACCAAAGGATGAAACTGTTGGCAAAAAGACTTCGACTGATGGAGAAGAGGCTCCACCGGTAAAGGATGAACCACTGATGGAGGAAACGTACATGCCAGTTGAAGAGGGAGACATAGTGGAGGAAGTACCACCAGAATTTATCGAGCTGTTACAACCACAGATAGTCTGTGATGGTGACAGGGTACTGTTCAAGTGCAAAGTCATCGGTTTCCCTCTACCCAGCATAACCTGGTACCGGGAAGGAGGGGAGATCTCTCCCAGTTCCGACTTCCAGTCCGATTATGATACCAGCACCGGAATCTGCACTCTAGAGATACCAGAAGTATTCCCAGAGGATGCGGGAGAGTATGCCTGTAGAGCTGTCAATCCATTCGGCGAGTCGATCACCACTGCCAACTTACTTGTAGAAGGTAAAGATAAGTTTATCTACCGTTATGTGAAATGGTTTCTTGTGTCACAATATGTATGTCGTGATGTATGTTTGTCGTGGAACTTGAGTACAAGTAATATTTGTGTTGCTATCCTTATTCAGTGATCAACACTATAATTATTAAATAGTATTACATATTTTTTTGCTGTAATCACCTTTTGTGTTGCAATGATCACAATTATTGTAAGAAACAACCAAACACCAACTTCTTAATATTTAGAGTTACAGCAAATTCACAAAAGAACTTAAATCTACCCTAATATCTATTCCCCATTAACACAAACTTCTCCCTATTCATAGTTGCAGCAGATGAACCCTCGGAGCTCTCTACCACATCAACTGAAGCCACCGTCACAGAAGTCGGTATGGACATTCCAGATGCCCCAGTTGACGAACGCGTTGTCACCGTTCCCAAGAGGGCCCCTGAATTTATCAAACCCCTTGTGTCAAGTCTGGAACTGCCAGAGGGTGGTGTGGCCAAGTAAGTTAGTTTAAAAAAATAATATCTTGGTATATCTGACACATAGGATCTTAAATGAGTCTCCATTCCATATAAGATTTATGAAATGAGTTATTAATGACTTTAATAGTGTTACAGATTGAATGCAGTGTGTTTCCAATCAATCAAAATCATTCCATTAAACGTAATAATGATAAATAATAAGGTAAAGTTGGTATGGAACGATGCTAATTAAGTGAAATTAGTAAATGTATCTCACATAGAATACTAATCTTTTGTTGCCAGATTTGAGATTGAGGTGACGGGAGAGCCTCTGCCAACAGTCACATGGTTGTTCAACGACTCGCCACTAGAGCCATCCCACAGAATACAGATTGTGTTCGACAAGAACGTGTGTACCCTTCTCATCTTCAGCACGGTTTCCGAGGACTCTGGAGACTACGTGTGCACGGCTGAAAACGACGTCGGCAAGATTACGTGCAGATCGACATTGCATATCACACGTAAGTTTCAGTTTTAAGTTAACTCTTTTTCTGTAACACAGAATTTTATTTTTTAATGTTAGTTTATACTATCTATGCAAAGTTTGATTCCTATCACAAAAGTGTTGTGCATCGTCTCCATAGCCGAATGGTTAACGACGTTGCGTTGTAAACCTTCGCCTCTCACCGCTGCGGGTTCGAATCCCACTGGGATCTCGACTTGTGAGGAAGTGTCGATTCTTATGGATGGGGGGAGGTGTACAGTACTGGTTCCACCCAGGAAAAGTGGGTGGTCTACCTCCACCACAAAAAATAAATAAAAAATCGACCGTCATATATAACCTTACATGTGTTGAAAATGACGTAAAACACATACAAACAAATCAAAAGTGTTATATTACTTTTCCCCTTCTACAGGTTAGGTAGCTTTTGTTTTCTCTTTTATGGATCTAAAATATCTCATTTACAGAGAGTCTAAATGTTGGGTTAACTGTTTAAAGACACAAATCAATGAAGTTTTTGAACGTTTTCAGCTCGCAAGACCATGGACATAGAGCTCGCACCGCAGGCCCCGCAGCCCCGTGACAGAGTCAAATACGTGCAGATGGTTGAAGAAGAAGAAGAAACCATTGTGAAGCAACCTGTGTTTGAATCTGATGCCAACTTTACCAGTGAGGATGAAATTCCAGAAGATCAGCTCAGGGCACCGGAATTCACCCAACTCCTCAGACCCATGACCGTAAGAGACGGAGAACGTGTTGAATTGACAGTGCGTTTCCATGGGCGTCCATCACCAAGGATACGCTGGTTCCATAACGGACAGGAAGTGCTGAGGAGCACAGACTTTGAGATAACTATAGACTATGACAAGGGAGTGAGCGTGCTGATCGTCGTGGAAGTATTCCCCGAGGATGAGGGAGAATACACGTGCGTGGCATCCAACAAGATGGGCGAGACTATTACCACGTGCAGACTGACTATTGTTGGTAAGTCAACAAATGGTGCATTACAAGTTTTAAAAGAGTATCCCGTAATTTATATTAAATCCTATAATTTCATTTGATATTATAGTTTATTTAGATGAAATGTACACATGCACGTTGATATACATGTAACAAAGCCGCTAAGAAATACTATACTTATTTCAATCGTTAAAATCAGAAAATAAACTATAAATAGTATATTAGATATGTATGAACATGTCAGACATTTATATCTGAATTCTCTTATCTTGTGTTACAGGGCTCGATGAGGACATATCCTCCTCCGAGACTCACAAGGAGACGATCGAGATTCAGCACGAACGTCCGGAGGCGGAGAAAGTCCCAGAGACGACACGGGTCACCAAAACCATTCAGATTGATGAACAACCAACACCCAAGGTCGACGATCACATGATAGTGCCGGAAGAAACCACACACATGGAGGCCATCAGGATCGACAATCTTCCCACCTTGATCGTGCCGCAGGAAGGGATCTACGCCGAGACTATCCAACTTGACGGCAAGCCACAGAAACCAAGACAGGTTGAGATACGAGTTGGAATCCCAGCTCCGGTCACCACTGCCCAGAAGTTGAAGGAAACAACAACGTATACTACCATCACAAGTGAAATGCAGGTAGGATATCATACAGACATTACAACTAAGGTGTAAGTAACGTGTTCTTGATTGAAAAAAAGGCAACAAAAAAAAAAGAAAAGAAAAAAGAAGAAACAATTGGCCTCAGTAAATCAGTGGTTAAGGCTTTACAGATCACTGCCCCATGTTGGTTTGCAACCTTTAGAAAAGGCAAGTCTGCTGGAATTCATCATCTTATCTCCCTCTAAGGTTGCTATCCCAATATAACATAATACATAGAGTTTAATAACCAGTGTTTTTGAGATATGGGAAATATCTCCCGAGGTAGAGAAATGACTCCGATATAAGAACGAGTGCGGAGCACGAGCTCTTATATCGGGGCCATTTCTCTACCGAGGGAGATATTTTCAGTATCTCAAAAACACTGGTTATTAAACTATATATTACATAATTTAAAATGATATTTTATTAATATTTCTAATGATTCACACCTTTTTACACCAGTTTGCACGAGAACGCCAAGACGACGTTGCGTCATACAAACAAAACAAGTGGAATCGGAACTCTTCGTTAATTTCCGTAATCGTTATTCCCTAGTGGCGAAATCTGACGATGACGTCCGTAAAACAATTGGAACGTCATTTGGCGTTCCCGCCACTGACGGAAAAGGCCGAGCAATGTTCCGTAATGGGAAATGTCTCCCAGTAGAGCAAACGAGTAGATATAGCTTTTCTATTCCCACTATTTCCTATACAAATCACAGACACTTATTTGTTAACGAGACTTAAAACCCCATCTCATTTCTATATATCACATTTTCGTGGCTACTACCCTTATTCAGTTACCTCCTCAACTTGTCTGTCTGCAGAACTTAAGATAAATACTGTAGCTTCAGAATCTTTGAGTATAGTAGTTCATAGACAGATACATTTAGATGTGTAGAAACAAACTTGTTTTGTTTGTTAATACCACTATGCTTCTCTTGCACCAAGATTGGGGACATTTTGTATAAAGATTTTGTGTTAACATTTTCTGTAAACATTTTTCAGGAGCAGCCAGAGGAGCATCCGGAAATTAAGGAGGGCAAAGAGACCAGAACTACAACTATCACATTCGAAAAACAACCAGACCAACAGAAAGCGGTAACTCTGAGCTTCCAAGTTCCTGAGAAACCAATTGAGAAGGATGTTACCTTTGCAACCGAGACTACCACAACGACAGTCACTAAGGAACTGAGGTTCAAAGAGGTGGAAGAAGATGAAATGCCAGAATCTCATAAGGAAACTATCGAGATAATCAGCGAATCACAACCGCAGGAAGTGGAACTGCTTGTCGATGTTCCTAAACCAACAAAGGAAACTACAACAACTCTTGTTTCCATGGATACTGAGGAAATCAGAACACAGACCCAGAGAATCGAGGTAGAGATTAAAGAGGCTGTGATGACACAGAAACCAAAACAGACAGAGATTGTCATTCCCAGAACAGAGACTACGACCTCAGTTATTGAGGTGAAAGCACCTGCTCCTCTGGTCCAGGCACCTAGGCCAAAAGATGAACAGATTGAGGAAACTAGACCAACTATTGAAGTTGAGAAAATCACTAAAGAAACTCCCGAAGAAGCCCAGCCATCTCACAAGGAAGAAATTTCATTCGATATTAAGGGAAAACCAACAGAGCCTCAGGAAATAGTTTTTGAAATCCAGGCTCAACCGGAAGTACCAGAAGAAACAACACCTGTGGAGACTGAGACGCCAGCACCCCTTCAACCCAAGGAGGTCACAGAAAGGGAGGTAATCACTATCAAAACTGTTCCAGAAGTCGAGACAAAAGCACCAGAAGAAGAAATTAAGATTTCAGAGAGAGAGACTATTGAGGTTGTAAAAATGCCCAAAGATGAGACTGTCAGTTTTGAGATACAAGTTACTGGAACTGCACCAACTGTTACGGAAACCATTCAGACTGAAACAGTCACCGAAAAGACCACTATAGAGCAGATGCTTCCTGAAGTGGAAGAAACTCACAAAGAGGAGATAACTCTAGATGTGAAAGGTAAACCTATGGAAGAGGTACAGCTCTCCTTCCAGATCGAGCCTACTGAGAAACAGGTGCCAGAAACCGAGGAAGTGAAAGAATTCGAGAGAGTGAGTGAGAAAGTCACTGAGACCTTCCAACTTCCTGAAGTTGAAGAAACTCCTCAGAAGGAGGATACACTTAAAACGGAAGAAACTCCAATGGAAGAAGTGACGATGACCATCGACTTTAAAGAACGAGAGACAACTGAGGTCGAAGAAGTGACAGCTACCGAGATGACAGAAACCACTGAGATTACCACTGTCTCTGTTCCTACTGTGACTGAAACACATAAAGAAGAAATAACTATGGAATTCCAGCAACAGCCTACAGAAGAAGTTGCGATGGAAATTCAGATTTCACAACAAAAGGAGGTTCCAGAAACAGAAGAAACCACTCACACTGAAACAACAGAGTTAACAAGGACAACAACTGTCTCTGTACCCATGGTTACTGAGACACACACAGAACAGATAACAATTGACTTCCAAGATAAACCAGCTGAAGAAGTAACTATGGTTATTGAAATGCCAAAAGAGAAGGAAGTTCCTGAAACTGAGGAAACCACTCAAGTAGAAACTACTGAAATAACCAAGACAACAACTGTCTCTGTTCCCGTGGTTACTGAGACACACACAGAACAGATAACAATTGACTTCCAAGACAAACCAGCTGAAGAAGTAACTATGGTTATTGAAATGCCAAAAGAGAAGGAAGTTCCTGAAACTGAGGAAACCACTCAAGTAGAAACTACTGAAATAACTAAGACAACAACTGTCTCTGTTCCCGTGGTTACTGAAACACACACAGAACAGATAACAATTGACTTCCAAGACAAACCAGCTGAAGAAGTAACTATGGTTATTGAAATGCCAAAAGAGAGGGAAGTTCCTGAAACTGAGGAAACCACTCAAGTAGAAACTCCTGAAATAACCAAGACAACAACTGTCTCTGTACCCATGGTTACTGAGACACACACAGAACAGATAACAATTGACTTCCAAGACAAACCAGCTGAAGAAGTAACTATGGTTATTGAACTGCCAAAAGAGAAGGAAGTTCCTGAAACTGAGGAAACCACTCAGGTAGAAACTACTGAAATAACCAAGACAACAACTGTATCTGTACCCATGGTTACTGAGACACACACAGAACAGATAACAATTGACTTTCAAGACAAACCAGCTGAAGAAGTAACAATGGTTATTGAAATGCCAAAAGAGAAGGAAGTTCCTGAAACTGAGGAAACCACTCAGGTAGAAACTACTGAAATAACCAAGACAACAACTGTCTCTGTACCCGTGGTTACTGAGACACACACAGAACAGATAACAATTGACTTCCAAGACAAACCAGCTGAAGAAGTAACTATGGTTATTGAAATGCCAAAAGTGAAGGAAGTTCCTGAAACTGAGGAAACCACTCCGGTAGAAACTACTGAAATAACCAAGACAACAACTGTCTCTGTTCCTATGGTTACTGAGACACATAAAGAGGAAATTACTGTTGACTTTCAAGAAAAACCTTCCGAGGAAGTAACAATGACAATTGAATTTCCACAACAAAAGGAAGTCCCTGTAACAGAAGAAACCACTTACACTGAAACTACAGAAACTACCAAAAGTTTCACTATCCAAGCACCAGAAGTGGAAGAAAAACACAGAGAAGAAATAACAATTGACACACAAGAACGTCCTCTTGAAGGTGTGAAGTTTGAGATACAGATCAAAGAGCAAGAGGTTCCAGAAGTAACAGAGGTAACAGAGACAGAAACAACAAGTGAAACTGTAACACAAACCATTCAACTACCAACAGTTGTAGACACATTCAAGGATGAAGTAACCCTGGACATCAGTAAGAAACCGGAAACTGTCCAGATGGAGATAGAGGTTCCAATGGAGACTACAGAAACCGTGACTATTGAAAGTTTTGAAACTAAGGTCACAGAAGAAGCACCTGAAGTTCCGGAAGTTACTGAAACTGAATCACACAAGGAGGTGATACAGTTTGACATAGAAGGAAAACCGCAAGAGTTTCAACCGATGGAAATCCAACTTGAAGTAAAACCAAAACAGTTGAGCCCAAAGGAAACCAGCCCAAAGGAAACCAGCCCAAAAGAGACTAGTCCTCTTCTAGCCCCTACAACAGAAGAGATCTTTGATACTCTAGAGGCCGTAGAAGATGGGGCACCAGAGTTCACATGGGGTTTGACCTCTCTCACTGTCATGGATGGGGAGGAGGCCAAGTTCATGTGTGAGGTAAAGGGCGAGCCAACACCTGAAATATGCTGGTTCCATGATGAGAAACCCATAGCTGAGAACCAAGACTTCAGGTAAGTCATTTTAATAATAAATTTGTCATATTGTTTAATTATTTTGTTTTACATTTTCATCTTTCATGAAAGCTGATATATATTAAAAGCGAGTGAGACTCAAAAACTTTGAAAGTTTGGATTTTTAGGATTACCAGCTCACTTAGCATAAAACTTAAAATAAATTGCGTTTCTAAAAATTATCTCCGATATAAAAAGTTTTTGTATCCAACTACAGCGACATAGATGAACATTATTGCTTGAAGTCTGATTAAAGCCAGAAGAACATTTCTGTCCCTGGAAATATTGGTTAAACAATAAATTATAAAATAAAAACAGTTTTTAAGATCCGCTGTTTTTTTAGTAAATAACTTAAATTCTGTTTGTTAATTGATTTATTGTGAAATAAGAGTTTTCACATTTATTCACTACTGAAATCAATGCAAAAAATTAAATAGACCAATCAAATCAGTCTCAAATTCAAACTGACCAATCAAATTCTATTTATTTTTATTTTTAGGATAACATTTGAACCAGAAATGGGCAAATGTACCCTCTTGATTGTGGAAGTTTTTCCCCAAGATGCCGGCGAGTACCTCTGCGTTGCTGTTAACGAGCGTGGCAAGGCTGTTACCAGGGCAACACTCGAGGTGGAATGTACGTATCATTTGTGCATTAAAGCTATACATTTTTGTTTATATTCCTAGATCCTCGGAGGATGTTAAAGAGCAATAGGAATCTATTCATAAGAAAAGGGCATGTTCCCAGATTCCTAGGTCACTCTCTGGTGCAGCTCTAAATAGCCTATACTGGGTTGATGAGCCGTTAAACAACATTCAGTTTTAGATTGAAGGTTTAATACTTGTGCTATGTATTTATTCTAATATACATCATTTTTTGCATGCATTAATTCCTTTCCTATTTGTGATATTGTAAGGACCTATTTCCTAATGCTAAATCATCATTGAAAAGGCATGGAAAGCTTGCTTATTTACTGCTAACATGCTACATGATCGATTAGCTCCTGTATATAAACTGAGGCCCGAGTAAAGTTTTCTGTACGAAAAGCATTGGTATATTGAACAGTATCTATTCATTGTTTTTAGAACTAAAAACAAAACACACCAAAACACAACTAATGGATCACCTGCTTTTTTGTTTTAATATGTTGCTCACCCCCAACCCAACCACCACACCCCCAAGTACAATTGGCTGGAAAAATGTCCACGGACTTTTGTCCATCAAATTTAAAATGAATATGAATGTCTGCTTCATACTATAATGTATCATGTGCGACTTAAAATTGCTATACATTCCATCCAACCTGACTGTCAATTGACAAACAAGGACTTCACATTGTAGCAGTTAATAAATATGAAATGTTTCTTCTCCAGCCTACGAGTATGTAGCCGACACGGAGGAGGCCTCGGACTCAGTTTTGTCTTCCCAGGATGCAATGTCGCCTAGACGAATCACTGACTCTGATACAGAGGTGACGACTGTTCGTAAACAGATGCTGGATGACATGCAGGAGATGCAAGATCGTATCCATGCTGTGTTTTCAGGTGAGTAAACTTTTATTGTGTTGCCTGTGTAGCATTGCAAACACTTAAGGTTCACTTTGTCCTTCGTCCATCGTTGTCCGTCGTCCATAGTCGTCGTCAGTCACACTTACTTGCAATCTAACCTTGGCCATAACTTGAAAACTTCACACACATCTTCATCTTACCACAAGGAGTGTTGTTACACATGTCCAATAACTCAGACTTTCATTTTGGCAGAGTTATGCCCCTTTTCATAAAAGTTTAAACTGCAACCTATACAAGCTCATAACTGGCTGAAATAAGCACATGGCAGGTGACACAAGTGTTTCGTAGAACACCTTTCTAGCTAGAACTAGGGAGTTATTTTCCAAGCTTTACCATGTATTTTACCATTTGCTAACAACAATGTTCATTTATTTATTCTATGGTATTTATTCAATTATCTGAAACTTCTTCTTTACTTGAAACCTTTTTGCCACTCACCGTTCCAAGGTGGTAGCCCTATTGTCAACCCTTTTGTGTTTGTGATGTCTTATTTGGCCTTTTATTCATCTTTAAATTTGTTCTTTGTTTCTGTGTGTGTTTGTGGTTGACTGTCGTCCTTGAATGCTGCTTTTCCTGTTCGATTTTTATATCTATATTTCTACCAGATGTTTATCATAGGATTATTACTAGAGTTACATGTTCTGGAACTTTGTATCACCTTGAGTGGACATGCCATATCTGCAGGATCTCACGAAAGCTTTAGCCTAGAGTGTGATCCTGGAGATATGGAATATCCATATATTTCAGAACACTTACTCTAGTAATGATACTTTTATTATACCTACATAAGAATGCTCATAAAATATTATAGCACAGTAGAGTAGTTTGTTTCAACGTCAAATGGCATGTAGTGTAAAATATACAGAATCATAAAAACACTAGTAGCGATGATACCATTGTAAGAAGCCCCGTGTGGTTCCGGAGGCCCCGTTTGGTTACGGGGCAAAGAATAGGGCCACTGCAGATCCCATTGCAGGGAAAGGCGGAGGGGTAGAACCCCACCCCCCAAATTTATGTTCATTTTATCATTTTTTGTTCATGCTCATTAAAGGTCTTCATCATGACCCCTGCATTGTTTCAGGTGCCATCTCGCTCATATCACTAGAGCAGTGGCAGAAAAACTATAACGTCGCTCCAGCGTAAATGGAGTGTCTACAATAGAATTTGCAGCAACTCTGCAGTTCAGGGTGAGAAGGTTCTAGGCCCGTTCTCCATATTTTATCTTGATGTACATGGAGGTTGAGCCTGGCATGTTCATTCCTTTTAGGTGCCATATAACCTTTTATGTGTTGGTGCGCCTTAAAACCACAATTCAATTCCATTGTAAGAAAGTGAAGGTGCTATGTATTGGTATTGATAGGTGTATAATAAATTGGTTTATCTTATTGGATAATATGTATACAGTGTAATAAAATCGTATCTCTGCTTCTACAGGTGTGAAGGAAGACATGGATGCCGACATTGAGGACTCAGAGCTTCGTCGTGATGAAATCTTCCGCACAAGTCTGCACGAGGATCAATTACCGGAGGGTGAACTCTCTGAATTGTCAGAGGAAAGCCCCGAGGAAGCCATGCCAACTGAGGAAGAATCTGTAAGTTCATGCACTTCGTTTGAAAACCTTAAATTTTGATCAATTGTTGTATTGTTATAACTTCCATGTGATAGGAATAGAACCACTGTTATACTGATTAGGTTTACAACAACATATTTTTCAATGTTTGCATTATAGCTAATAAATTCAGTGATATATGTATATAAATTAACCAACTAACTGTTATGTTCAGTGTTCCCAAAAATTATGAAACTTTGAGGAAACTTACTGCTTGTTACGAAAACACTTTAAAGATTAAAACTAGGAACAAGGCACCTTTAATACTTATCTCTTCATGTGTCAATTTCAGTTCCAGGAAGTTCCTTCACAGGACATGCCTGAATATAAGACAGATGAGACAGATGAAATCACTAAGGATGAAATCATTTCTGAAGTCAAACCAGAGGAGGAGGAAGTTGTATCCCCAACTGAAGAGACTGTTGACTTTGCCAAACCTCAACCTAAACAACCTGAGGAATTCAAGGTTGACATTGTAACAGAAACAACTGACAAACCAGATGTGATTGAAGTTTCAGAGACACCCTCGGAAACAACCAAAACTACCGAAGTTGTCATTGACTTTGCCAAGCCTCAGCCAAAACAACCTGAGGAATTTAAAGTTGACATTGTAACAGAAACAACTGACAAACCAGATGTGATTGAAGTTTCAGAGACACCCTCGGAAACAACCAAAACTACCGAAGTTGTCATTGACTTTGCCAAGCCTCAGCCAAAACAACCAGAGGAATTCAAAGTTGACATTGTAACAGAAACAACTGATAAACCAGAAGTTATTGAAGTTTCTGAGACACCTTCGGAAACAACCAAAACAACTGAAGTTGTGATTGACTTTGCCATGCCTCAGCCAAAACAACCAGAGGAATTCAAAGTTGACATTGTAACTGAAACAACTGATAAACCAGAAGTTATTGAAGTTTCTGAGACACCTTCGGAAACAACCAAAATAACTGAAGTTATGATTGACTTTGCCAAGCCTCAGCCAAAACAACCAGAGGAATTCAAGGTTGACATTATAACAGAAACAACTGATAAACCAGATGTGATTGAAGTTTCAGAAACACCTTCGGAAACAACCAAAACAGTTGAAGTTCTCGTCGACTTTGCCAAGCCTCAGCCAAAACAACCAGAGGAATTCAAAGTTGAAATTGTCGAGGAAACGACTGAAAAACCAGAAGTCACTGAAGTTTCTGAGACACCTTCTGAAACAACAACAACAACTGAAGTTGTTATTGACTTTGCAAAACCTCAGCCAAAGCAACCTGAGGAATTCAAGGTTGAAATTTCAACTGACACAACAGAAAAACCAGATGTCACTGAAGTTTCTGAGACACTATCTGAAACTACAACAACAACTGAAGTTGTTATGGACTTTGCCAAGCCACAGCCAAAACAACCAGAGGAATTCAAAGTGGAAATTGTGACTGAAACTGCTGAAAAACCAGATATCACCGAAGTTTCTGAAACACCGTCTGAAACAACAAAAACAACTGAAGTTGTTATTGACTTCGCAAAACCACAGCCAAAACAACCTGAGGAATTCAAGGTTGAAATTTCAACTGAAACAACTGACAAACCAGAAGTCACTGAAGTTTCTGAGACACCTTCTGAAACAACAACAACAAGTGAGATTGTTATTGACTTTGCTAAACCTCAGCCAAAACAACCTGAGGAATTCAAAGTGGAAATTTCAACTGACACTACAGAAAAACCAGATGTCACTGAAGTTTCTGAGACACCGTCTGAAACTACAACAACAACTGAAGTTGTTATGGACTTTGCCAAGCCACAGCCAAAACAACCAGAGGAATTCAAAGTGGAAATTGTGACTGACACTACTGAAAAACCAGATGTCACTGAAGTTTCTGAGACACCTTCAGAAACAACAACAACAACTGAAGTTGTTATTGACTTCGCAAAACCCCAGCCAAAACAACCTGAGGAATTCAAGGTTGAAATTTCAACTGAAACAACCGACAAACCTGATGTCACTGAAGTTACAGAGACTCCGTCTGAAACTACTACAACAACTGAAATTGTAACGGACTTTGCCAAGCCTCAGCCAGAGCAACCTGAGGAATTCAAAGTTGACATTGTTACTGAAACTGCTGAAAAACCAGAAGTAACAGAAGTTTTAGAAACTCCATCTGAAACAACCAAAACAACAGAAGTTGTAATTGATTTTGCAAAACCTCAGCCAAAACAACCAGAGGAATTCAAAGTTGAAATTGTAACTGAAACAACTGATAAACCAGAAGTAACGGATGTAACAGAAACACCATCTGAAACATCAGAAACAACTGAAGTTGTTATCGATTTTGCAAAAACTCAACCAAAACAACCGGAGGAATTCAAGGTAGATATTGTTACTGAAATGACAGACAAGCCTGAGGTCACTGAAGTTACAGAAACACCCTCTGAAACAACCAAAACAACTGAAGTTGTTATTGATTTTTCAAAACCAGAGGAAAAGCAACCAACATCCTACAAGGTAGACCTTGTGCAAGAAGGTATTGACCATCCAGACATTTCTGAAGTCCGAGCTGAGTCTCCCAAACAAGGAGAGGTTTCAGAAATAGTCTTCGAGGTTGCCAAACCTGAATCAAAGAAACCTGAGGAGTACAAAATTGATCTTGTCCTTGAGGGAGTTGAGCAGCCACAGATTTCCGAGGTTGTTGAAGAAAAACCAGGAAAAGTAGACATCTCTGAAGTTGAGGTTGAAATAGGAACAGCCAAACCTGAAACTTTTGAACAGATTGAAGTTGAGGACAAAGAAATTCCAACTGAAACCTTTAAAGAAGAGATAACTGTTCAGAAAACTCCACAAGAGGATGATACACCCAAAGAAACAGAAACCTACAAAACTGAGATTGAACTTATAGAACCGGAACATGACATGGTCACAGTTACATTCGGAATGCACGAAGATGAGGATGAAGAAACTGTCACTCATGATATAATGGAGGAAACTGGAGAAGACAAAGTGTCTGAATTACAACCAGAGAGACCAGTCTTTATTCTCCCACTTAAAGATGAAACTCTCCCCGAGGGCGTAGATCTGAGAATGGAAGCCGCGGTAAGGGGCAACCCAATGCCGACTATTCAATGGTTTGTTGACGATGAAGTACTTTCACCATCCGAGGACATTGAAATAATATTCGAAGAAGGTCGCTGCATTTTGATGATCCGGGAGGTGTTCCTCGACGATGAAGGAGAATACTGGGTGGAGGCCGTCAATGAATATGGAACTGCTACCACATCCTCCTACGTTACTATATTACGTGAGTATAACACCTTGTTCCAAAGACGAGCCACCAATATTTACCTAAACTGCATGATGTCTGCTCTAGTTATCAGTTTGAATTCAACATTGGGTTTAACTGCCAAGAATTATTTGATATTTTAAAGGGGATACATGATTTTTAATCTAAAATTTTAAATGTTAAAAATGATCCAGTTCATTATAAAAAAATTATCTCCATCAAAATATGATGTCAGCACCATGTTGTTCATGTATAAAATGTTTGAAAGAAAACTGGCACAAAATAATGAAATCAACCATGATATGTAACCTAGGCATGATAGCACATGGAATGAATTTCCTTGGAAATAAGGGGTAATTGTTAGGCTCATTCATTATGTTTTGGCCCTTCAAAGTTGGACCCCTGGACATCAATGAAATGCCTGATGTCACTTCTTTAAAAGTAATTTCTAAAATAATGATTGCAGTTTACAAGGAGTTGATCACTCTGGGGCGGCTCTAAATAACCTGTAATGTGTTGATGAGCCGTTAAACAACATTCAATTCAAAAGAGTGTATGAAGTTAAATTGCTCCCAAGAAGGGGTTGTAAATAGTTCAAATTCTGGCACAACTTTTTGGTTCATGTAGCTTTATCTTCATTGCTAGAATGAGAAAAAAATCAGAAACATGGACCTATTTTGATAATGCTGTAGCATAAATATTAGTGGCTTGTTTTAAAGTTGTTCATGCAATGAATATATTTTTAATGTAGTTAAATATTCTATATATATAACAATTTAGATTTAATTTTTAGTTTCTCATTTTATATTGGTAGTTTTTATTTTTCATCAAGCATTTGTATGTCTTATTTATTACAGTAGGTTGTAGTGTGTTGTCAAACATATTATCAGTGTGTTTTACTTTGTTATACTAAGTGTTTCTATGTCAGCATGTGTTCACCCAAATATATACATTCACCTATTTTGAACCAAATTCACATATACACAAATATAACATGTTATATGTGGCATGGTTAATTAAGCATTTTTACATCAATTATTTGATGCATATATACACACCCACCCTAAATATACCATATGATTTAAGTTCTAAATCAACAAAACTGCAAGCATTACCTGGACAATGCAGTTTGTCTGTTGAATTACTGCCATGTACTTATACACCACTTACCTTTGGAATTCTCCTTTTATTCCTCCAAAACAGTTACCCTCACACCTGCCGTTCAAGTTGTCCTTTTGTCTATAGGATATGATGTTGAAATTAAACCAGTAAGCCTTTTCTAATTTGAATTGTATTTGCCCTTTGTAATCGTTGGTCTGTGCAATTGTATTTGCCCCTTGTAATCATTGGTCTTTCCTAGTTTGAGCACCATCATATAAACCCTTTTTTATTCGTTATTCAAGTTTTCCTTTGTTAATATATTTATTTTTATTTTAAAAGATGTCTTCATTTTGACCAATGTTTAATGTGTTCCCAGTTGTGAGATGGTTTACTCCTCATCTGTTCTGTTTCCAAATGTAGTTTGAATTGATTATTCTTCCAACCAAATATAATATCCAACTTCACCTATGTTAGTTGCCAAGTTTTGAAAATTGTGTTACACTCCTTCCTCCTGTATACAAACTGTCCACCCAACCCAAATTCTCGTCACTATTGACGTGGGGAGATGTCCACCAAAACGAACAGCAGATGTTGAAAATGCTACATACAGAGGTAGAATAATTCTTCCAACCCAGAAATTGAACTGGTATGGCCATTCATCCCATCTGTAGGTAAGTCTAAATCTCTAATGCCTATTAGACCCTAGGAACAGTTTTCCTATATGATTGTACCAAAGGTTGATAAAGGTCTTGGGTAATCCGAGGACACCAGAATGGTTAATGCCGTGTTAAAGAGAATGAAATTAAAACGCGAAGTAAATGGTAAATTGAAAGTAACATCACAGTTACTACTTGCACCATTGAAACTACTAAAGGCACAAGATTGTGTGCATCCCAAATGTTTTTGTTATGAGTGTCTTTGGTAAGTAGGTTTGATATAAATAACCTAGAACACGCTTCTTTGCACATATTTATTAATAAAACAGTAGAAATCCATGCAGAGTGCATTCAAACATTATGATCATTTCCAGAAATCTAAATAGCACAAAACACATTCTTATATTTAAAAGTCATAAACAAACATAAAGATTGAAGTGAACAATGACTTTCATCAGATCACACACGCTGACAAAAGCACACACACACATGCTCAGGAAAACCAACCCACAGCTTGTGCACACTTTGAACAATTGACACTTAATACAGCTCTAACAAATGACAATTTGCAAGTGTTTACAATGGTAGAGTGATTGCTTTCTTTTCAGCTGGTGATATAGTCTCATTAGAAGACAAATCTGAAGAAGAAACAGTTCCTAAAACAGTAGAAGTTGAGACTGAGGCGCCTACTGACACAACTGAAGAAATTTACAGAGACACTACCACTCTTGAGAGACAGAAGGATGAACAACCTGAGAAGGAAATCGTAACAGAAGTCATAGAAATTGAAACAAAACCCAAAACAGTGACATCTGTCATAACGTTTGAGACCAAGGAGAAAGAAGTTCCAACATCTACAGAGGTTGTTGAGATTACAATCGATAAAGCGCCAAAAACAGAGACTGCTATTGTCAGCATTGAAACAAAGCCAAAAACCACCACTGAAGTTGTGGAAATGGAAATTCGTGCTCCTGAAGAAGAAACTGAGACAACATTTACTGAGACCATTACATTTGAGAAACCAAAACCTGAAGAGAAGGATAAACGAGTAGTTGAAACAGTTGATATGACACCAAAAAGACCAAGTGTGGTTGAGGCTGAAGTGCCTGCCCCCACACAGGAGATGGAGGTTGTATTCCGGGAAACTCTAGAGGTAGAACAACAGCCAGAGATGGAAGATATTCCAGAGGAAACCACTCACACAGAAACAATGACAATAGCTCCAAAGCAGAAACCAGGTGTGGTAGAAATGGAGTTCGGTATTCCTGAAGATGTGATAGAAACTTTTAAGGAGACAGTTGAGATTCGACCTTCTGTAGACGAGGTTGATCACGCTGCTCCTGAAGTTACTGAACATCATATTGTGACCGAGTCCATGATAGTTAAGGATGAAAAGCTACAGCCTGTCCAAATAGACATACAGCTAAAACCTCAAGAAGTCACAGAAACCGTTGAGGAAGTAACAAGACAAACATTTCAGACTGTGGAGATTACTTCTGAAGAGACTCCATCATTTAAAGAAACAGTTGAAATTGGATTCAAACCAAAACCAGAAACTCAAGAAATTGAGATTCATTTGAAGCCAGAAGAAGAAACTACCACTGTCACTGAAGTTGTTGAAATTTCCACACAGGAAACCCCATCCTTTATGGAAGAAATAAGTATTGACCACAAGCCTAAACCAGAGTTTCAAGAAATTGTTCTTGGTATTAAACCAGAAATGGATAAGGAGACAACTGTAACTTCAACATTTAAAGAAACAGTGGAAATTGAGTCACAGCCAAAGCCTGAAATGCAAGAAATTGAGATTCATGTCAAGCCTGAAGAAGAAACTACCACTGTCACTGAGGTTGTTGAACTCACAAGAGAAACAGTTGAAGTAACTGAAGAGACACCCTCATTTAGGGAAGAAATAAGTATCGACCACAAACCTAAGCCAGAGTTTCAGGAAATTGTTCTTGATATTAAACCAGAAATGGATAAGGAAACAATTGTAACTTCAACATTTAAAGAAACAGTGGAAATTGAGTCACAGCCAAAGCCTGAAATGCAAGAAATTGAGATTCATTTCAAGCCTGAAGAAGAAACTACCACTGTCACTGAGGTTGTTGAACTCACAAGCGAAACAGTTGAAGTAACTGAAGAGACACCCTCATTTATGGAAGAAATAAGTATTGACCACAAGCCTAAACCAGAGTTTCAAGAAATTGTTCTTGATATTAAACCAGAAATGGATAAGGAGACAACTGTAACTTCAACATTTAAAGAAACAGTGGAAATTGAGTCACAGCCAAAGCCTGAAATGCAAGAAATTGAGATTCAATTTAAGCCTGAAGAAGAGGCTACCATTGTCACTGAGGTTGTTGAACTCCCAAGAGAAACAGTTGAAGTAACTGAAAAGACACCCTCATTTAGGGAAGAAATAAGTATTGACCACAAACCTAAACCAGAGTTTCAGGAAATTGTTCTTGATATTAAACCACAGCTGGAAACAGAGATAGTTGCTCCTATGGACGAAATAATAATCACAGACAGAGAAACAATTGAATTGACTGAAGAAAATGTGGAAGAAACTGAGGTCAAAGGTCCACAAGAAGAGGTGATAGTCACTGAAAGGGAGCAGCTTAAAATAACGGAACTTCCAACTGAAGAGATTCCTGAAGACATGATTGAAACTCCTGTTACTGTTCTTGAGATTGTAGAGGAAAAACCAACAACAGTTGCAGTGGAGACAAAGGTAACTAAAACTGAGACTACAACTACTGTTCAAGAAATTATTGAGCAGGTCCCTGAAGAGGAAGAGAAACCAATTGCTGAAGAAATTGAGGCTGAAAAACCAACAGAAGAAACTGTTGAAATTACAAGAGAAACAATTCAACTTGATGAGGAGAAACCAAGTATAGTTTCAGAGACTGAAACAGAAATGGCTGCAACAACCACTGAAGAAATATCTCTTGATATTGAAATACACAAACCTACTGAGGAAATTATTGAGATAACAAGGAAATCAATTAAATTATCCGAAGAAATGCCATCAGAAGTTACAGAAGTCGAAAAAGTAGTTCCAGTGTCAGAAACTGAAGAGATTCCTGAAGCTGTTGAAACTGAAAAACCAACTGAGGAAACTGTTGAAATTGTAAGGGAGACAATCTTATTGGAAAAAGAAACTCCAAGTAAAGTTAAGGTGATAGAAAAGCCAGATGAAGTTTCAACTGTCGATATTGTTCCTGAGATAGAAACAGAAGTACCTACAGAAGAGACAACTGAAACTGTTAAAGAAACAATAACACTAGTAATTGGAAAACCATCCCAGGTCAAAGAAGATTTATCTGAAGTAGAGGTACCAGCTATTCAAGAGATTCAAGTGGAACTTGAAACAGAAGTGCCAACAGAGGAAACCATTGAAGAAACAAGAGAGGCAGTTATAGTTCAGTCAGAAAAGCCATCCAAGGTATCAGTGGAAATCGATGAGGTCCCAATTTCTGAAGTTGAAACAATTTCTGAAGAAATTGAAGCACATAAACCAACAGAGGAAACTATTGAACTTATTACAGAAACTATTGTAGTCGAAAAAGAGAAACCTTCCGAAGTTGAGGCAGCTGAAAAACCTGTAGAAATCTCGGAGACAGAAACAGCTATTATTGAAATTGACATTATTAAGCCCAAGGAAACTACAACTGAAACATCAGTTGAAGAAATTGTTATTGAAGTAAAGAAACCAACAAAGGTTACTGAAGAGGGAAAGCCTGAAGATGTTTTAGAAGTTGAAGATGTTGAGACAATATCTGAGGTGCAAATTTCAAAGGAAGAAACTGTTGAAGAAACAAGGGAGACCATTTCTGTTGATGTCAAGAAATCATTTAAAACAGAAACATTTGACCTCAGCAAACCTGAAGAAATCACCGATACCACAATTGACATAGTCACCGAGGCACCTAAAGAAGAAACAGTTGAAACAGTTAGAGAGACAATTGTCATTGAATCAGAAAAGCCATCTGAGGTAACAGATGAAGAAGTAGATCAACAGTTTGAAACGGAAACTGAAATAAAATCTGAAGTGGAGGTTGAAAAACCATCTGAGGAAACTGTTACTGAAACAAAACAGACAGTTGTTATCGAAATTAAACCAGTTTCAGAAGTTTCTGAAGAAATTGAAACTCCTATCACAGTTGAGTTCAAAGACATGCCTATTACAGATATTGAACAGCCCTCCGAAGAGGTTGTTCGTATCATACAAGAAACCACCAAGTTTGGGGAACAAGTTCAAACAGAGATATCTGAAATTGAAATCACCACAACGACTACCGAAGTGGAAGAACTTCCTGAAGAGGAGACCGATGTCATTAAAGAGAAGGTAACGTCTGTTTTCGAAACAACTATTGTTCCTGAAAAGAAACAACCATCAGAAGCTTATGAGATTGAATTGGAGATCACAAAACCAGAGACTACTGACATCTCAAAGATAGATATGGAAACTAAAGTTCAACCTCAACTAATTACAATAGACATTAAAGATAAAGTTACGGAGGAAGTAACTGTAACATCAGAAGTGAAAGAAGAGATTGCTGAAGAAACACAGCCTGATGTTCTTGAAGTCACTGAAAAAGAAAGTCATAAAACCATTGAAACCATTACAGTTCAACCTACAGAGGAAGTCAAATTGGATAAAGAAATACCATCTGAAGTTTCTCCTTTCGTGGTAGACATTGTTGTGCCAGAAACAGAGACTTTACCTGAAACAGAGACACAAACAACAACAGAACAGGTTACAATCTCTTCCACACAGATAGTGAAAATGGTGGAAGGCATTCCTTCTGATGTTTCTGGTATAGAACTAGAAATTAAACCTCATGATGTTGAAGATGTTGATATTCAAGAGGTTGAAGAAACTAAACCATCTGAAGAAATTGTTCCAGAAACAACTGAAAAGGTAACCACAACAATTGAAATACCAAGCAAGATTAAAGAAGATATGCCGCAGGAGATTGTATTTGAAATTAAGGGTATCCCAACTGAATCGGAAGAAAAACCAATTGAAGAAGTCACTCCAGAAGCTATGGAGGTTGCTGTTGTCAAAACCAAAGAAGTATCCAAGATAGACATTGGCGAAGATGATCAGCCTATCGAAGAAGTAATTGAAGTTTCAGCCGAAGCTATTGAAAAGTATGCCACAGAAATTACAAAAGACATTCTTGAGTCAGTTGCTGAACAGGAAAAAGCTCCATCCAAAGTATCAGAGCTTGACCATAAATTGAAACCTGATGAAATCTCAGAAGTATCCATTGAATTTGAAGAGACAAAACCTACACCAGAGGTAATTGAAACTGTTACAGAAACAATAACAGTTCAAAAGGAAAAACCTTCACAAGTTGATGTAGATGTAACATCTCCAACTGAAACTCCCCTTTCTGGTATATCTGCTGATATAATTGAACAGTATGCAGAGGAAATAACAAAGGAGATCTTGGAAAAGGCAGCTAGAGGTGAGCTCATACCAACTGAAACTAAAGAACTGGAAGTAGTTAAGCCAGTAGAAGAAACTAAAGTAGAAGTTGAGATTGTGACTGATAAACCTACAGAATTAGTTGAAGAAACTGTGGTGGCAACTTCTGAGATGTCAAAGGAACAACCAAGTGAAATAAAACCAGAAGAAATCACAATAGATGAATCAATTGCTGAAATCCCAGAGGAAACAGTAGAGACACCAAAGGAGACCATCCCAGAACATGTCAGTGAAACAACTACTGTTGAATTTGTAACAGTTAAAGAAGCACCAGAGGAGACACCAGGCGTAACTGAGATTGAATTTGATATCAAGGAGAAACCCACTGTACAGGAAATTGTGGCGATTGATGTTGACTTCCAGAAACCCGAAGAACTTGAAAGTGTAATTCTTGATATTCAAGTTGGCGAGAAACCTAAAGAACAAGAGGAGGTTCAGGTTAAAATACCACTTGAGGCAAAAGAGGGAAAAGATGTTCCAGAAGAAGAAGAACAAGTTGAGAAAGAAAAAGTAACAGAGAGTGTAACGATGGAAATTGGTATTGAGAAAAAACCAATGGAAACAGAAGAAGTTTCTATTGAAATCAAACCAAAGGAGAAGCCAGTAACTGAAACTGTGGAATTTCAGGTTGGAGAAAAACCAGCTGTTACAGAAGAAGTGTCCTTTGAAATACCTGAAGAAGAAAAAACAGGAAAGGTAACCATGGAAATTGACATCAAAACCGACAAAACACCAATCACTACTGAGGAAGTATCAGTTGTTGTTGAAAAGAAACCTGTTGACATCGAAAAAGTTTCTGTTGAAATCAAACCAACAGAGAAGCCAATAACAGAAACTGTGGAATTCCAGGTTGGAGAAAAACCAACTGTAACAGAAGAAGTATCACTTGAAATTCCTGTAGAAGAAAAACCAGAAAAAGTAACAATGGACATTGAAATTAAGAAAGAAGAAAGACCTATTACTACAGAGGAGATATCATTTGTCATTGAGCAGAAACCAGTAGAGACAGAACAAGTATCTGTTGAAATCAAACCTGAAGAAAAACCAGAAAAGGTAACAATGGAGATAGATATCAAAACAGACAAAATACCAATCACTACTGAGGAAGTATCACTTGTTATTGAGAAGAAACCAGTCGAAACTGAAGAAGTTTCAATTGAAATAAAACCAGAAGAGAAGCCAGTAACAGAAACTGTGGAATTTCAGGTTGGAGAAAAACCAACTGTAACAGAAGAAGTATCATTTAAAATTCCTGTAGAAGGAAAACCAGAAAAAGTAACAATGGAAATTGAAATTAAGAAAGAAGAAAGACCTATTACTACAGAGGAGATATCATTTGTCATTGAGCAGAAACCAGTAGAGACAGAACAAGTATCTGTTGAAATCAAACCTGAAGAAAAAACAGAAAAGGTAACAATGGAGATGGATATCAAAACAGACAAAATACCAATCACTACTGAGGAAGTATCACTTGTTATTGAGAAGAAACCAGTTGAAACTGAAGAAGTTTCAATTGAAATAAAACCAGAAGAGAAGCCAGTAACAGAAACTGTGGAATTTCAGGTTGGAGAAAAACCAACTGTAACAGAAGAAGTATCATTTGAAATTCCTGTAGAAGAAAAACCAGAAAAAGTAACCATGGAAATTGAAATTAAGAAAGAAGAAAAACCTACAACTACAGAGGAGATATCATTTGTCATTGAGAAGAAACCAGTAGAAACTGAACAAGTTTCTGTTGAAATCCAACCTGAAGAAAAACCAGAAAAGGTAATGGTGGAAATGGATATCAAAACAGACACGATACCAATCACTACTGAGGAAGTTTCGCTTGTTATTGAGAAGAAACCAGTGGAAACTGAAACGGTTTCTATTGAAATCAAACCAGAAGAGAAGCCAGTAACAGAAACTGTGGAACTTCAGGTTGGAGAAAAACCAACTGTAAAGGAAGAAGTATCAGTTGAAATTCCAGTTGAAGAAAAAACAGAAAAGGTAACAATGGAAATTGATATCACAACAGAAGAAAAACCAATCACAACTGAGGAAGTAGCACTTGAAATCCAACCAGAAGAGAAGCCTGAAATGGTTACCATGGAAATAGACATTCAGAAAAAACCAACATTCACTGAAGAGGTATCACTAGACGTAAAGCCAGAGGAAACACCTGTCACCATGGATATACATGTTCAAGAAAAAACGACAGTTAGAGAGGAGACTGAAAGAACAACAACTATGGAGGAAATCTTACTTGAAATTCCATTGGAGGAAAAACCAAAACAGATAAAGAAGGTCACTTTTGAACTCCCAGTTGAACAAAAACCAGAAGAAGTTTCGATGGATATTACAGTGCAAGAGAAGACAACGACAGAAGAAACCAGAACTACAACAACAGTAGTAGAAACTATGGAGTTTGCTCCAATTTTTACCAAATCGCTCACTGACCTCACAGTCATGGAAGGTGTAACTGTAGAATTGACCATTGAGTATAAGTCCAATCCTGTCTCAGAAGTCACCTGGTACATTAACGATCAGCCAATACAAGAAACAGAGCACTACATCGTAACAATTGAGAAGGAATTTAGCAAGATCGTGATTCCTGAAGTTTTCCTTGACGACAAAGGAACGTACAAAGTAGTAGTGACAAACACCATAGGAACCATTGAATCTGTCTGTTACCTCACTGTAATATGTAAGTATCTTCTTTTTTTTCTTTTTTTTCCTTTTCCCAAAAACATATAAGGCCAGGTCAGCTTTAAAGTTGTTTGTAAGCTGTAAAAGTAGGTTTAAAATCTTAGGAACTCAGTTGATTGGCTGTGTACTTGTCACATGACAAATTCTTTAATTTTGATTGGCTGCTGATACATTTTTAAAGTAATCTGACTTGTTTTAAATTTACATGAACCGAGTATTTCTGACCTACTTATGCGACGTAGCAAGTTTTACATGGATGGGTTTCACTTTACATAATCCTAATTTAACCAATAATTTATCAATTATGTAATATATATATAATAGCAAATTCATAGCAAAGTTTTCTGTTTATAGCTAATAAGCACGATGGTTAGAGATATAATAGAAATAATGAATGTTAACATTTTATATATTTTCAGACAGTCAAGGAAAATATATGCATGTTTTCCTTCCTGCAAACCTTGCATGTATTTGTTAAACAAAAATTTACTAAAGTTTTTCTCCTAATGTTTATTGTTTTATATCTCTTTCTTCTCTCTCATGTTTTAATAAATTTTGATAGAATAATATCGCTGGTCTGGAATAAGAAAAATTGGTGCAAAAAACTTTTAATTGTATGCAACAGTTCAGGTGATGACTTCAAACTGATTGATGATTTAAACTGAGTTTTAAACTATCTGGCATTAATGAGCCTTTTATAGTGTTATATTCTAATATATAAATTGTTTTTAGTCTATTTATAGTAACATGTATCTATTTATAGTAACATGCTTATATTTATTTCCACTAGCTATCACAGAGAAACCTGATGATGAAATAACTGTAATGGAAACTACAACTGTAAAAACAACTGAAACAAGTGAAGTCACTATTGAGGATGAAACTGGTCCTCAAGAAAAAGGTGAGAGTACTTTTAGGGTAGATACGGTAAAAGTCATGGTGGTACCTTAGCTCTAAAGTTGAGGTACTATCCTTTATCAGGTGTGCCTAAAGATCCATAAACTTTGCCCACCATTGTCCAAGCTCAGTTTGGCCACAAACCTTGACCATGTTTTTTACTGTATATTTGGTTTGTTCGTGGGAATATACGATGTGCTTTATTTGAAGGTATAAATAGTTGATGCGATTTTAACCCTTAACCCGCTACATATATATAATATACTCGCAGACTGATCTGGGTTTACAAAGGCTGTTATAGTCGTGCTTAGCGGGTTAAGGATTAATTGGTGAAATGGCATGCTCAAATACATTTTTGATCCATATGTGGATCTATGAATTGTGGTTTTGAAACAAGAAACTAATATACTGTTTAAGGATTCATAGATACTCAATTTAAATTGAGAATAATGTCACAAGAATAATTATAGGTTATAGAGTATGGTCTCATCAAATTGGTTGCTTTAAACATCGAGGTGTTTAAAATCAACCAGCGAGACAAGACCATACTCTATATTTTTTAGCCTGTCCATGCTACAATAGATCTTTAGGCTTGAAATTATTGTATCCTTGGAACAGTTTGCTCATATAGCAGATGTGTTGGTGCATTCATGTGTGTATAAGTGTATATTTTTCCTCAATGTATTGCACTGAGTATTTAGGCAAGCACTTGGTTTATTCAGCTCTTTTTTTTCAGCACTCTTAAATTTTTATCAGACCATCCCGCTAAATAGGGGGCTCAATAAGAAACTATGGTACCTTGTTCTATATAGTTACAATAGTTTTGCATTCACTCGAAATATAAATACTTTTTCAGAAGTGCCTCAAATCGAAGTTTCAGAAGAGACTGTATCCCCGCGTCAACCAGAGGAGATTAGTGAAGGAGATTTCGCGGCTCCCCGTTTCACTACGACCCTCCAAAAACATATCGACGTACAAGAGAGGACAACAATCACGCTCACGTGTGTGGTCACTGGCAGACCCAGGCCCGAGGTCACATGGTTTATGGTAAGTGTTATCATGTCTTGTTGGAGTGCATCCATGGCCGGAATGGTAAAATGCTGCACCTTTTTATCCTCTCATCGCCGCAGGTTCGAATCCTACTGGGAGCTCGACTTGCCAATTGAAACATTGTCGATTCTTACAGATGGCGGAAAGGTATACAGTACTTGTTCTACCCTGGAAAAATGGGGTTGTCTGCTTCTAACACAAACAAAACGACTCATATATGGCCTAATAATTTATGTGCTTAAAATGACATAAAACACCATTCATACAAACAAACAGTCTTGTCATTGGCAACCCCATGCCACACGTCGCATGGCACTTGGTGAGTGGGTAGGGCTTTTCTTTTTTAGCATCCCATCTTATCGGAAAAAATTATTGGAAACATTTAATAAAAAAAAAAAAAATGTCTATTTATAATCATTTTTTGTTGTAGACAGTTATATATAACAAAGCAAATTTTATTAATTTTCTTTGAATAAAAAAAAAAGGCTAACCAGGAGTCCCTTTCAATGGTTATGTCAAGCCTGTACTGTCTGAATTATAGGATGACCAGCCCCTACCAACTGAAGAACGCTACATAACCGAGTACAGCAAGGAAGTGTGCACGTTAACCATCATCGACGTCTGCATCGACGACGAAGCGTACTACAAATGCGAGGCGAGAAATGAGCATGGCGTGGCCAGTACCGTTATTGAATTTTTCGTAGAAAGTAAGCTTATTCTGTTGGCATGGAAACGCACCATTATAACTGTTTCATCAATCATGCAAAGTAGAAATAGAACTGTTTTGTGATTATGATTGACTGGTAACAGAAATAACAGGGAATTAAGGGATACAGTCTAATTTGTTCACGGCTTACTTTCAGTTGGTTGGTTTTTGTTGAAGTAAAGCTCAATTATAAGACCTAGAATGCTAAATAATAACTTGGGTAAAAATGCTTGATTAATTGGACTAAAATGTTTTACTACCAATTGGTCAGTTTCTGTAATGGAATGCTTCAGTACGAAACTTAAACACAGTGAATGATTAGTAATAGGTTGAGTAGAAAGAAAATTGTTTATTTAGTCGGATTGAAATGTTTTACTTCTAATTCGTTGGTTTCTTATTGGAAAGCTTCAGTATATGTATGAGGTCTGAAAGCTTCAGTATACGTATGAGGTCTGAAAGCTTCAGTATATGTATGAGGTCGAAAGCTTTAGTATACGTATGAGGTCTGAAAGCTTCAGTATACGCATGAGGTCTGAAAGCTTCAGTATACGTATGAGGTCTGAAAGCTTCAGTATATGCATGAATTCTGAAAGCTTCAGTATACGCATGAGGTCTGAAAGCTTCAGTATACGTATGAGGTCTGAAAGCTTCAGTATACGTATGAGGTCTGAAAGCTTCAGTATACGTATGAGGTCTGAAAGCTTCAGTATACGCATGAGGTCTGAAAGCTTCAGTATACGTATGAGGTCTGAAAGCTTCAGTATACGCATGAGGTCTGAAAGCTTCAGAATACGTATGAGGTCTGAAAGCTTCAGTATACGTATGAGGTCTGAAAGCTTCAGTATACGTATGAGGTCTGAAAGCTTCAGTATACGCATGAGGTCTGAAAGCTTCAGTATACGTATGAGGTCTGAAAGCTTCAGTATATGCATGAATTCTGAAAGCTTCAGTATACGCATGAGGTCTGAAAGCTTCAGTATACGTATGAGGTCTGAAAGCTTCAGTATACGTATGAGGTCTGAAAGCTTCAGTATACGTATGAGGTCTGAAAGCTTCAGTATACGCATGAGGTCTGAAAGCTTCAGTATACGTATGAGGTCTGAAAGCTTCAGTATACGCATGAGGTCTGAAAGCTTCAGAATACGTATGAGGTCTGAAAGCTTCAGTATACGTATGAGGTCTGAAAGCTTCAGTATACGTATGAGGTCTGAAAGCTTCAGTATACGTATGAGGTCTGAAAGCGGTGAAGGATGAGCAATAGCTTGGGTAGAAAATGTTTGAAATAATTGGACTGAAACTATTGTTGATTTCTAAAATATATTTAATTGGCGGTACAAAGGGTTCTACCGGTATGTTATTCACTCTGAGCCAGTCAGTTAGGTTTCTCATAATATTTTAAGATAACCACTGCTCGAATGTTATCATTCTTAAGTATTAAAAAAACATTGCCTCATCTCAGATATTCTGCAAGGTGTTTAATCACAGAGGCAGATGTATTGTTTTCTTCTATCGTTCATGATTGTGACGCTATTATGGACTGTTACATTACCCTAGCTTTCAATAATCCCAGCTCTTGAGTTAACTTGACTTACAACAAAACCTTGAGTGACAAAATGGTCAAGGTTGATAGTAGACATAGCTCTGTTGGTCTATTATAGACGGTTTTGTGTGAGCTCATTAATTTTGTGAGCACCAAACTTCATGGTTTTTAACAAAATACAATTTCATAAAAGCACTTTCTGATGGACTTGCTTTTTGTCTCATCTTCAATGGGGCATGAGACATAGGTATCAGTTTGCAGTGGCGGTTACAGCGATGTCTGCTTTAATATTTACTATAAAGGTATGCACAAGGTTCATACAGTCTTAAAAAGTCCTTAAATTTCAGAAGTAGCCTTAAAAAGTCCTTAAATTCTGACAAAATATCATTAAAGGTCCTTGAATTTCATAATCAGTCGATTAATTATAAAAAAAAATTCGGCCAAAAAAAAAAAACGCCGATATTTTAATCATCGCCGATAATAAAATAACAGTTAACCGGGCCTTAAAAATGAGTTATTAGGGCCTTAAAAGTCCATAAAATGGCCTTAAATTTCATAATGATAATTCTGTATGAACCATGATGCATTAAAGCATTCACTTTCTAATATCTTCAACATTTCTTATTCAGATTCATTCAAACTTGTATTGTCTTCTCTATATCAAGACCACCCAAACACACCGGTTCCATAACTCTATATTGCATTTAAGCAAATGACCCTTATAGGGGAGACACCTGTTACTGACAGGTAAATTTTCTTGTTTAAAGAAATTGCTGGAAAAAGGCCGACGTTCTTTGAAGATTTTATATGAAATATTAAACTCCTCAAAATCCATGAAGAATAAATGGTCCATCAAAATTAATGATATCACGGAATTGATGAATGTAATTATTCATATTTTATGTTCTTAATAGTTTAAAAACATGTAGCATAGTTGAATCACACGTAACATTTAACATAGTTGAGTCACATGTAACAACGCCAAATCACATGTAACATTGCCAAATCACATGTAACATAGTTTAATGACACGTAACAACTTAGTTGACTCACATGTAACAATGACAAATCACATGTAACATTGTCAAATGACATCTAACATAGTTTAATGACACGTAACAACTTAGTTGAATCACATGTAACATTGTCAAATGACATGTAACATAGTTTAATGACACATAACAACTTAGTTGAATCACATGTTACATTGTCAGTTACATGTAATTTAGTTGAATCACGCGTTTCATAGTTGAAGTATTTCATAGTTGAAGTATTTCATAGGTTGAAGTATTTCATAGTTGAAATAGTTCATAGTTGAAATAGTATTTCATAGTTGAAGTAGAATGTTACATATTTCACTGTCTTGCTATAAAAATATGTAGACTCTATATTATTATCTGAGAATTATCAAATTTTCATTAGCTTCATTTTATCACATTTAAAGCCGCCTTGGAAACAGCTTTTGATTTATAATAAATGATATTGTTTATTTTTAAAAGCTGTTTATTTTTAAAAAACATTGTATCTGGGTTTTTTTGTGTGCTAGTTTTTTGTTTTATTCTTATATGTTTCTCTGGGCTTAAATTTATTTTTTGTTAATATAATTATTTTTTACATCTTTTATGTTCTTAAAGTTACTGCAATATTTTTGCACTCATTTTATAAGAAAAAGTTTATTGCTAGATTTTAACTTTCGATGTTGTAATTTGTTTTATTGAAGACAATTTTGACTTGACTGAGGAGTGTCAGAAATGGGAATTTGTTAGTCTTTTTGTGATTTTGTATTTTATTGGTTTATGGAAGGAAAAAAAAGGTGTTTACTTGCAAATAAAGCAAATTAAATGCAAACATTTTTTGTTCTAATTTTTGTATACCACAGTTAAAAAGGCCCTGCATGAATGTGGGTTTGAAGTGGTATATTTAAGAAAATAATAATTCACGTCAAGCTTTATTAATGTTGTTGTTTTTTTGTAATTTTTATAATTCATTATTTTTTTTGTGGTGTGTATTATTTACTATTTTATTTTAACATTCGCTGTTGTTTCAAATCCCAGTTTTCTGATAACTGTCAGATTATTTTATTTTTTTTATATATTTACAGTGTTTGAATATTTTTATGGCTGTTGTTTCAAATGTGGCTTTAAATGTTTATTGTGACTCACATTGTATCTGCTTTTCTCATTCTTTTACACCACAGGAAATAAATGCATTAACTTTACCATGAAAGAACTTACTCTACTGGAAATAAATCCATTAACTTTACAATGAAAATACTTACACTACTGGAAATAAATGTGTTTACTTTTACAATAAAAGAAACTTACACTACTAGAAATAAATTCATTAACTTTACTATGTAAGAACTTACACTCTGGAAATAAATGTGTTTATTTTACAATGAAAGAACTTACACTACCGGAAATAAATGTGTTTATTTTACAATGAATGTTTCAAGGATGCAAGTGTCAAGATTTAAAAGGTGCTTTGGGCAGAGTTCATTCAATGTCAGTAATGATTTTAGATTCATAGTAAAGTAAAAGCTATAATTGCCATTGGTGTATCTGTTTTTCTGTCTTCTCTATTGTATATGTCTCTCATAAAATTTCTCGGGCTAAGTTGATTGTTATTTTGTGATTACTATGCTATTAATTGTCTGTTTTCTTTCAGTTTTAATAGTGTGTGGGGAGATTTCTACAATTTGTTTTGATAATCATCATTTCACTCCCATGTTCACTCATCCTTGTGTACTAATTAACCTTGTGACCTATCAGTGTTGTGTGTCCATCTGTCTGTCTGTTTATGTGTAGTTGTTTAAACAACTCGCTTTAAACAACTCAATTCAATTAACACCAATTAACACTTTTTAACTCCACATAAGTTTGATGTTTGAAGTAATAGCTGGACAGTATACTAGACTCTTAATTAGGCTAGCAACTTCTGAGCTTGTAAGTGATGGAAACATAATCTGTTCTAAAAATAGAAATTGCTTCTGAAAATAGAAACTTGAATGAAAATAGAAAAGTGCTTCTAAAATTAGCTACATTTTAGCTTGTCGGTGATAGAATCATTGCAAACACTATCTTTCCAATGGATTCCAGTATCCATATGCTAATTTTACATACCAATCCTTTTTTATCCCAATTTTTCACATTTATTTTCAGTGTAAAATGTCTTAGTTCTGCATGGTTCTTCTTTTAACTATAACTTATTTTTTTATAAATAATCATAAAACGATATTAATTTGGCCTCTATTTTTCGCAGCTATCACGATGTACAAGATATTACGAGAGGAAATCTACAAGATTGAGGTCCAGGTCGACCTTTACTGGCGCGATAAAAGCATGTTGAAAATTGAGAAGAACGTTGCAGAAACTCGTTCTGTAACCAACCATCCGAGCGAAAATTAATTTTAAAATGTCATGTTTTGCTGTTTTTAAGGGTGACATTGCTTTAGTGGGAAGTCGTGTGACTCAAAAAGTGTTTGTGACGTCTGCTAAAGCGGGGAACACACGTAAACCTTATCATGGGTTTTACCATTGTTTGTGAAATGGCTCAAATACAACAAATAAGCAGATTCTGGTTATACAGAATTATGAGGTCATGTGAAATATCGCAAACAACATTAAATTCATTTTCTTTTCAGTAATAAAACCTTTTTTCGCATTTTCAAAGTTTCTAAGACTTCTGAATAGCTCTGCTCATGTTAGATCAAGCTGAGCTAAGCGTAAGTTATCTTAGTATAAATAATACAATGTTGAAATCTTTAGTAACTCGTAGTATTTAAGCCCTTTCACTGTATAAGTGTGACCATATTCATTCCAGTGTGTAGCTATAATGGTATTCGTATTTGTCTTCATACGAATGTGGGGATTTGACCCAAGCAGTCATGCATCGTGATAATAAAATATTTATTTAACATACTCAATTTAAACGAAAGTAGCATGCATATATTATATATATTAAACCTACAGCAGTTTGATGAAGGTTGCAGATAATTTATTTATATTTAACACACATAATCTAACAAAGTTAGCATATAATTTTGGCAAAAATAAGGATTAATCATAAGATTAAAGACTAAATGTAACACTGTTTGTGTCAAAACTACACATTCCTGTACACATTTGTAATAATGTCTTCTGTGATTTTGTTGAGCGAATCAGTCGGTGAGAAACCTAAAAAAATACTATCAGGATTCAAGGCAGAAAGCCAAGTCAACATTTTGTATATGGCACATTTTGCTTTTTTTTTTAACTGTCTTGCTTCAAAAATCGACTGAGATTCCAAAAGCATTAAGGCAGTGTACAAAATGTCCGTGTGCAAAAATGTGGACAAAACCAAATATATGACGATATTTAAACCGGGTTCACGTTTCAGCAGCTATATGTCGCAGATGGACACATGGACATACATACACATGTAAGATTAAATAAGAGACCAAATCATCTCATTGGCGTTAAATCATCCACAAACTTAAAATTCTTTTCAATCTCATTAATCATGATCCAAACTATGATCATGTCTCATGATTCATTATCATGACTTTAGGTCAATCATGACTTTACGTCATACCTATTAATAGATTTTTAAACCGCTCTGTTACATTCTTATAGTACCACACACAGCTGTTGAGCGTGGACCGGAGGAGACCTTGGAAACCATTGCAATTGTTGTCCCGGAAATGCAACCAGTGTCGCAGCAACCAACAACCGAGTCTTTTACTCCATTAGGTTGGCCATTTTGTTCTGTTCTCATCTGTATGTCTGAGTTTGAAACCCAGTCTGTATTCAATGACAGCATGGAACCCTGGGATATGCTGATGGTGGCCATCTTTCTTCTGGTTGTTCTGCGTATATTGGCCTGGTTGTATTTATACAGCAACTTCTGTTTTTTGACATGTTTAATATTTTATCTCTGGCAATCTTGAATTAGCTTTACTTTTGTTTTGGAATTTTAGGAAAATATTATATAAAAAAAAGTCGCATTTAAATTCTTCAGTTTTTTTTTACTGATTTACAAAGAAATAGGTCTTAACCAATATTTTGATATAAGAAAACAAAATGTTTATGTTCAGGATATGAAATATGTTCGTATTAATCCTAACTATTATGTTTGAAAAGTTTATTAACTATTTTAAAATTCCGTTATTTTATTTTATAACTGAACGATATAAATTACTTCTACAGTTGATAGATGTAGTCGTTTTTGAGTAGGTGGAGTTCTGTTGTTTGTTTTACCTCAGGTGTTGTTAAACCTTTTCTGTTATTTTTTTTCACAAAATAAATGGGCCATTTTGTTAAATTTTAAATTTTATTTTAATGTTTGAATTTTTCTTAGCGAACACTGTTCAGTACGCTTTACAATTTTAAAGATTGCCAGGGCGTATATGATATGTACTGGATACTATTCTGCAAATATCTTATTATTTTAATTTCATTTTAGACAGTTTTGTTGTTAATTTATGCATGTAGATCTTCTATTTTGTTTTAATGCTTTTGTTTGAATTGTTTTGTTTAAATTGCTTTGTAAACAGCTTGTACCCTGATGTGGCAACATTACATTCATTGCTTGAAGAAACGAGCTTTGCTAAGGCTAAGCTTAATGGCACAAATTGAAGCTTTTATTTATAAGTGAGAAGTAAGCTTAGTACAAAAGTTAAGTTGATCGAGGGACCCTCATTTACCATATTTCCTCTTGTAGTAGTGCTCGGGCGCTAGACAAAATGCCAAGGGTTCTTATAAAATATAAAAAAAAATATAAATAATTATTGAATTTTTATATTTTGGTCGGATTTTTTTGGATCGAAAGATTGAAAATGTATTGTATTTTGAAGATATTCATTTCTTTTTTTTTTGATATATTTTTTTTTTTAAAGTTTTGGGTGCAATACTATTACGGGAGGCGCTCTTATTAGGGGAAATATGGTATTCATTAAGAACGTAAACTTCAATAACCTACAAGCAGCTTTTTCGAATTTCATTGAAATATTTGTTTCGAATCTTGGAGATGATTTTTCGATGGACATTGAATACTTTTGGGAAAACTGGTGAAAGTATTCTACTACAAGATTTAACGGCTGCCTTAGGTTTACTTTATATACTGCTGTAGAAAGTCTGTGTCTACTCTTATCTTTGATGGATGTAGGAGCAGAAGTTTTGTAGAATTTTTCGGAAGTTTCATCTCAATCCTTGAAAGGTGGGGGTAGACACAACTTGACACAACAGTATGTATGTTTTGTTAGAGATAAGCAATGCATGGATGTTACAAACAAACCCTGACAATTTGTAAGCTTTTCGAATCCACATTCAGGGTACAGACTGTAATTTTTCTATATATGCAGGTGAGCAAATTATACCTTTTGGATTATTCTCTGTAGGTTTTTATCTAGAAATCCCGATGTTCAATAATTTACTTTTTAAAAATGCGTGAAAAAAATAATGTAAAGCCCAAATTGAGGACCAAATAAAGTGGGAAAACAAAAGTATCGGAGATTTATTGTGTTTCGAATTTTCCAAGAAAAGTCATAAAGAGAAATCTCCTGTGCATGAGACATCCCTCTTGAATTTTTGAATTTGAAATGGGCTACTCTTATTGGTCAAAGCTTTAGTCAGCGCCACCTAGACATAAGTATTTCACTGTTCTGCCTACCACTTTTTTGTTTAGACATTATTAACAGTTGTTAATTAATTGTTGTAAATGTGTTGTTTTTTCAAATACTCTTGAATCTTGTTATCTCCAAGTTGAAACTACATGTAAAACTTAAAATAATTTCAGATATGCAATGGTTCAAGCTATCAGATAGTTGAGGTATCTAAAAGTTAAGATATCCAAAAGTTGAGATATCCAAAAATTTAGTAATCCAATTGTTTGAGCTTTAAAACAAGATAATGAAAAGTTGATGTATCCAATAAAATTGAGCTATCAAATGGTTGAGATATCCAATAATTTGAGTTGTCAAATAGTTGAGAATAGCCAATAGTTTCAAGATATCAAAGAGTTGATATATCCAATAGTGTGAGATATCCAAAGACAGTTGGGGGTGTGGGGGAGGGGGAGGGCGAAGAAGAGCATGTACATGCTTAGGATGATAAAATTAGAACCTTCTAAGCACATATGAGAAGAGAAATGAAGGAAATAACAACATTTCGTCTTGGAATTAGTATTAAAATTTGAGATATTATTTGGGATATTCAGGTAGTTCGAGATAAAGAGTTGGAGATAACAAGATTTATTATTTTTTAACAGTTTTAATGTCCAGGTATTAATTGTTTTAGATATAAATTAATATCCGCCGTCATTTATTAAAAAAGTGGTAACAAGTAGACGTGAAATTCTTTTCTGCTCACCTGCTCCCCTACCTGCACCTGCATCATTATGTTTAGTTGCCAAAGAAACAGTATTGTTGTGATATATTATTTTTTGTTTGTTTGGAATGTAATTTTAGAATAGCTATTTTGATGTGTTAACTTACAAATAGAGTGTGTACACATATGCTGTGAAATTGTTGATTTCTTTATTTTCATGGACATTGTCATTTTGTAAGGACATTCTTTCATCTTTTTTTTTTACTGAAAATAAATATTTCTTTCCAAAAATGTGTTATATAAAATAGATCAAATCAATGGCAGTTGTTTGTTAAACATTCAAATTTGTGTTTTATAATATCAGGGAAATTCATAAAAATAAACCTCTTGTGAAAAACAAGATAACCTCTTGTGAAAAACAAGATAATTTCACAGTATAACAGATGCAGATGTGTTATTACTAGAATGTCTTTGTTGTAAAACCATGTTAAACTTTAATAGTATGTTTTTATTTAGTGGTTAGCTTCCAACCTTCGACTGACTTGTCAGTGCATGAAAAACAAATCGTAAGTATTGAAATTCCAATTATGGAGAGGAAAATAATGAAGAAAATTACAGTTTAATTAAAAAAACAATTTGGAGTTATATTTGATAAAAAGTGTTATCTTTTTTAATTTGAAATACTATTATGCTTAATTTTTCACACAAACAGTCGTGTTAGTGTATGATAACCATATCTTAGGCGAATCGTGGGTTTTTCCCTCCATAATTTGAATTATAATAGTCTATAGATTTACTATGTACTTTAATGAAAATATGCAAGTTAGTCCATAATGTTGATAAGTGGTTTAAAATGCAAGAACGAAAGAAATCTACATTGTCTTTTTTATTTAAACACTGCTTGGTTCTCTTTATGAATTAAGTCATTTCTTTATCCAAGCTGCCTAAAAAAATGGAGGTTTCAGCAAAGATTTCATTTAACATGAGCAAAACAAAAATTAACTCACCGAAAAACATTCAGTTTGCTACTGAAACCAGGAAACTATATGTATACTATTCATATCTGATACCATGCAGTGTAACAAGAAAGCTAACACTTAGCCCTTAGCCCGCTAAGAATGTAGTATGGACTGTCCTTTCTTCGAATTCAGACCATTCCATTCCTGCGAGTTACTCGCAGGCTGATCTGGGTTTACGAAGGTCGCAAAGGCTATTGTAGTCGCCCTTAGCAGGCTAAGGGTTAATTGAATTGGTTATAGACAAGACCTTTCATTGAAGTCTTACTTTTGATCAATTTTTTAGAGCAAGAAATACAAAACAAAACCTGCTTCAGTGAAGGCATGCTTTTTAATTATGCCTTCCAAATTTAATATATAAAAAATTCAAGATGGGACTAGCTTGCAACCACTGCATGATGATTGAATGATTGTTTTCAGTTTTGACCGTTACTTTGATAGCATGCTCCAGTGGTGAACTGTTTCTGTCTCAAATGACCGGAGATAAGTAAGTAATCATAATACTTATTCATAAAGTTAAGGAATATAGGAGGAGGCAGAACTGGGACATTGTTAAACCAACAAAATGAGATAAAGATGCAGCCCGAGTTTAATTGAGTCTGTTCATGAATGGTTGCTCCAGCACCAGTTTAGGTGAAATTCTTCTCCAAACTTGCTTTTAGATGGACAAGAACAGTTGTTAGATAGTAATGGTCCTAAACTATAAATAATTCTTATAAATAGGCGAGGAACAATACAATCCTAAATAGTATTGTCAAACTTCTCGCTTTCTCCTACCCTCTAAACACACCTTTTCACTTCAAACACATCTCATAGATATCCCATATGGTTCAACACACTAATAAACACGCAGAATAATCTAGATGGAAAAATAAAGTAACATATTTAAGGGGTGAATGCTGAACTATTGTAACTTTATACAAATGAAGAACAAGATACGGTAGTTTGACATCCACCGCTGGAGTTATGTAGTAAAGGCCCTAAATTATACCAATCGTAATACTTCTATCCTTAAACTGTTTAAAAAACTGCAACATTAAGGATTTCAGAATTGTACACCATAAAGTAAAAACATATCTAGATGGACAGAAACATTTGTTATTTAGTAATCATCACGAGGTCCTCAATAAGAGAACTATTCTTAAACTGTTTAATATACTTCAATGTAGGAACCCTTAAGGATCTCAAATCTGTACACCATAAAGTAAAAACAGCTTTAGTTGGACAGTAACATTTGTTATAAACTAATTTGTATACATTTGTTATACACTAGTAGTCTTCAAGAAATACTGTCTTAAACAGAACCATTCTTAAACTGTTTAAAATAGTTCCAGGCACGTAGCTGCCGATACGCAGATATGCACCTATGTACGAACATTTTGAAAAGAAAAAAATACATAATACATTTCAAGCAATTTTAATGATTTGTTAGTATTGCGATCAACCATGCATTTGACGAAAACCGGTCTAGCTATGTGCCTGACTTTAATGTAGGAACCCTTAAAGATCTCAAAACTGTACACCATTGTAAAAGTAGATATAAAAGTCGAACAGGAAATGTAGCATTCAAGGACAGTCATCCAAAAAACAAACAAACAATAATTACATGATAAGAGGCAAGTTTTATGACATGACAAACATAAAAGGGTTGACAATAGGGCTACCGCCTTAGAACAGTCAGTTATAAAAAAGGCCACTGTAAGTCCGCAGCTTTATAAAAAAGGGAAGATAAATGTATTCATTCCTACCTCAAGAGATGCATTTTGTGTGCATGCGTATCCATCAGCATGTTTGTTGTGCAAGAGGGATGGCCCCATCATTAGGTAATCATTATGGTGTTATCATATAAACATATGTATAATACAATTGCTGGAATATTTCCGCATAGTGTGCTAATGTCACATAGTGTGCAGTAATACATGAACAAATGTCATACATTTTTGTGTCGCCTGCATAGCATGATAGACATTTGGGGATCACATTGTTTGTCGTCTTAACGTCTTCCGTCACACTTTAAGCTGCAATCTATCTTTGGCCATAACTTGAAAAGTATTTGACGTATGTTCAGGAAACTTCACACGCATTTTTACCTTACCTCAACGAACATCGTTACTTGTGTCCAATAACTCTGACTTCATTTCAGCGTAGTTATGCCCCTTTTCATAAAACTTTAATCTGCAACATAACTGGCCATAAATTAAAATAAGCACACATGGCAGGCGACACACTTTGTTTCATGGACCACCCTTATGATTGTGTGGTAAAAATCATACACTTTTGCCAAATGGATTGCCATTTATCGGCTTCAAACATGCAAACTGAAAGAATGAGCTAAAGCCTGGTTTGAACTGTGTGAAAAATTGGGGAACAGTATGGTTACTATTATTAGTTTTCTGAACCCAAAACAACAAGATATATTTGATGACTTAAAATTCAGTCGGTTTCTTTTGTGGTTACATGGTATGCAACAAAAGCAAATGCAACACCATCAAACAAAAGGCATGTTTGACACTGTTGAGACCAATAAAACAAGGGCTAGTAAATGGTATAATTTAAAAAAAAAGCCAAAGAAAAAGAATAATTTTACATTTGATCTCCCATATGATATTGATGGGTAGTTTCCCTTGATAACTCTCCATGTTTGTGGGTTATATCTCCGTTGTTAACTCTCCAGCACCCCATACTGAGGAGGAGGTGCCAGAGGTTCGGACTACAACAGAAGACACTTTGACCTTGGAGGGTCAAGATATTTCACCTGAGAAAATGACCCCAGAAAAGTCTGAGGTCATCACCATAGAAACGACAAGGGAGGATCTCGAGAAAGTCGAGAAGGAGGAAGTTTCTTTCGAGTTTGTGACTCCCGAGAAGATGGAGATATCTTCGACGGAGGTCACGGTAGACGAGTCGCCTCTTCCTGATGAGGAAAAAGTTGCTCCGACGGCAACAGTTACTGAAGTCTCCATGGCAACGACTATGGAGACGGAAGAGGTCATACCAACAGATGAACATCCCGAGGAAGTTACACCTGTTGCCGACACTCGTGTAGAACTGTTACTGCCCAAGGAGGAACTTCCAGAAATGAAGAAGGCTCCAGAAGAGGAGGTATGTATGATGAAAGTTCGATTAAAAAATGGTTAAACTGAACTTTAGTATCCATAATCATTTAAACAAATATAAGTAGATATAAAAGTAGATATAAAAGTCGAACAGGAAATGTAGCATTCACGGACCACAGTCAACCACAAACACGTGCAGAAACATTACAATTATTTATTAATTATAAAGATAAATGAAAGGCAAGATATGACATCACAAAGTTGAACAGGAAATGTAGCGTTTTCAGAATAAGCTTTGCTTCTTTGAAAGCTACGTCTGTTCTAACAAATTATAAAATCTTCAAAAGGTTATTAGAGAAAATGTTTGATTAAATGTTTTAGCTAAATTGCACGTGCAATTTGTATTGATCAAAATAAGTGGACATTAATTATTTAAAGAAAAAGAATTAAAGTTCAAAATCTCTACTTCGGACTGATAAATGTTAATATATATGCAATAAGAGATGTTGTTTTGAATAGTGTGAATGCTTGATAAGCATAATAAAATGTTAAAAGGACACGTGGGAATCACACTTTATTAAGAACTTGCATCATCCCATTAGTTTTTGTACATAACTTGCATTAATTAGAAGAATAGTGTAAAGCAATTTTTTTTACATATTACTGACTGTGATTATATTTCACCAACAATATATTTTAACCTATGAAAACAATTTTTTTTTATTTAATTATACGCAAGCAGGTTTAAAGTCAAAATTATACTGGATTAATAAATCAATGCAAGTTTAATGCTTAATAAAGACTTTCAGATTGCCATGTGTCCCTTTAACAGGTTTCGTAAAATTTTGTTTGATGAGTATGTTTTAACAAAGATACTGTTTCTCTTAAAGGAGGAACAAAAGGAGGAGATAACTCCTGCAGAACGTAAGGAAGAGGCTGTCCCCACATTGCCCACAGGTGAAGCCCCAAGATTCATTACTCAACTATCCCCCATCACCACCACACATGGCCAACCCGTGCATTTCACATGCATCGTCGTTGGCATCCCAATCCCAACCGTAACCTGGTACCTGGATGGTGAACCCATACCAGAGACGTCGGAAACATACTTGACCGAGTACCATAAAGACGGTACCTGTACCCTGACAATCAGAGAAACCTTTCAAGAAGACGCGGGGGAATACACAATTGAGGCTACAAACGATTTCGGAACAGTTCGCTCGACAGCGAATCTGATCGTAACAGGTGAGTTGAAATGTTGTCTGTCTTGATCATTTCTAAATGTAGCTCTTACTTCTTTAAATATATTTTCTCTAGCTTACTTAATCCTTCATAGTCTGCAGGAAACTAAAATTGTCTGTGATTACCAAAATACTTTAACTTTTAATAATCTGATAATTTTTTTCTGTCAACTTATCAATTCTATAAATATATATTTACTAGAAGTACTGAAACTGTTTTGAACAAAGCATTTAATATTATTAATTTTCGAATAAAAAAGTAATGATTTAAGATTATTATTATTATTGTTTTGCATTAAACGGTTGTAATACATTATTTAAACCCAGCGAACAATATCAATAATTTTGAGACATTTTTGAAGATTTTCTATAGACACTGTCATGCAGAAGCTTTATAAAAGTCGTAGTTTATTGCCAATTATAGCTTAATTATTCAGGTTAAGTAGATTTAGAAATAGTTTTTACACCATTAAACATAGTAAAACATCAAGAGCTTTATTGCAAAATATGTTCAGGTCTATTTTATAAAATGTTTACTGAAATAAGCAGTTGAAAATGTTAAGAAGATATTTTCTAAAAAAACTTTCTTACAACATTTTTTTTTATACTTTTTAACATTATCGGTTACTTTTTTAAATCTCAAATACAAACATTTTTTTAACTGCTTATTTCTATTTACAAATGATCATTCGTTACATTTCCATGTTGTCAACAATATTTACTCTACCCAAATTTCCCTCCCTTTGCCCAGTGGAGGAAGGCGAAGGTTTTCCTAAACCTAAGAGAGAAACTCCATCAAAATATCCTGAAGAAAAGGCTACACCAGTAGACGAACTTCCTGTGGTTGTACCTAAATCTCTGTCCATTCCACTTGACCAAATTATTGAAGTTAGTCCATATGTTAGTCCGATACTTGAATCTATTAGTTTTGAGTTTGATGAAACTCTCCCCATAAGTGTAACTGTAAGTTCTGAAGTTGTTGAGACTGATAAGGTCCCAGATCAACCTGAATATGAAACGCCACAAAAAACTGACAAAGTTACAGAAGGAAAGACACCAGCCGATTCAGAAACCACTGAAGAAACGGATGTTAAAGTACCTGAAAAAGAAGAAATCAGTCCAGATGAGTTCGAGATTGCTACTAAACCAGAAGAAATACCATCGGAGACAAAAGCTGTTATTGAAGAAGCTGAAATACCTTCACTGTCTTATAAGGAATCTGTTCAGTTTGATACACAACCCACGCCAGGGACATTCAGTGTTTCAGTAAAAGATACAGAAACAACAGAAGTTCTTACAGATCATGAGGAGAAGACAACTACAGTTGAAGAATATCCAGATATCCCTGACATAACGGAAAAGGAATCTTTAAAGATAACTGAAACTGAAGAAGAAAAGACACCGATTGAATCTGAAATCACTGAAGAAACAGTTGTTAAAAAACCAGAAGAAGAAAGTGTTAGCCCATTTGCTGTGATTGAAGAAGCTGAGATACCAGCACAGTCTTACAAAGAATCTATTCAGTTTGGTATCCAACCATCACCAGAGACATTCAGTGTTTCAATAAAAGAGACAGAAACAACAGAAGTTCTTAGTGACCATGAGAAGGAGACAATTACAGTTGAAGAATATCCAGATTTCCCTGACATAAAGGAAAAGGAATCATTGAAGATAACTGAAACTGAAACAGTTGATGTTACATCAAGACCTTTAACGCAGATTGTAGATATAGATATTTCACCTAGACATCCAGAAGTAATAGAAACATTCACAGAGTCAATCAGTATAGAAGATGAAACCAAAACATCAGAAGAAATTGATGTTGATATTGTAACACAACCAAAGGTTGAAGACACTTTCAGTGAAACAATTGAGATTGAGGGACAGCCAACTGAGCAAGAAATTGTAGTTGAAATTAAACCACAGATTGAAAAGATGCATAAAGAAACAATAAAAATAGAAGAACACCCTGAAATTGAGGAAGAAAGGCAAGATTTGAAAGTTGTGGAAATTGAAATTATACCAAAATCAGATTTAGAAACTATCCCAGTTTCAGAAGATAAAGAAGAGAAACCAAAAGTTGAGGACACAACAGAAAAGGTACCAGAGGATGAGGCAGTTGAGAAAGAAATAGAACAACCTATAGTTGAAGTTCTTATAACTGAAAGAGAGCAAATAACAATACATGATGAAACAATTGAAATTGACCTTCAGAAACCCGTACCTGAAGAGGTTGAGGTCACCATCAAGCCCAAACTAGAGAAAGACATTATAACTATTCCAGAAGATAAACCAAAACTTGAAGACACAACAAAAGATGTCCCAAAAGAAGAAATAATTGAAAAAGAAATGGATCAGCCTTTTGTTGAAATGGTTACAACTGAGCGAGAGCAAATAATACAGCCTGAAGACAAAGATAAGGATTTGAGAGATGCTGAAATAACTCCAACTTTCCAGGAAGTTGAAACTGAAATAAAACCAAAGGCAGAAGATATTTTACATACAGAAACAATTGAAGTTGATATTCAGAAACCTGGACCTGAGGAATTTGAAATCAAAATAACACGTGAAACAAAAGAATCTGAATTCCCCAAAACTGTTCCAATGCAGGAAGATTTTGAACTGATGGAGTCATATGATGTTGAAGAAATAGATATTCATGAAGAGTTTGTTGAGGCTCCTGCAGAAATTATTCCCAAAGCAAAGCCAAAACCATCAATGAGAATTATTCCCATTCAGGAACGGGTCAGTACAGATGAACAAGAATATTTCATTGAATATCCAGAGGAGCCGAAGTTAACAAGTACAGAAGAAACAGTAACTTTTGAAACTGAGACTATAATTTTACCAAAGGATTTAGAAACTGAGGAAGTGGAAATGAAACCAGAAGAAAAGCCTAAAAAAGTTTCAGAAATTGATTTAGATGTAGAAGAAAAACCACACACTGAAGACAAACCCGATCAATTTAAGGGCGCAACAGAAACTGAAAAGCAACCTGTTGAGATAGAAACAATTCAGGTAGATATCCATCCAAAAGACACCATAATATCTGAAACTTTCATGGAAACAATTGAAGTTGAAAAGCCAGTGCAGTTTGATGAGGTTCAGATTGATATAAGTTTAAAGGAAACCAAGGTTGAACAGGCTGTTAAAGAAACTGTTGAAATTGATGAAAAACCAGAGGTTGAGATAGTAGAGTTTGAAACTAAACCACTTTCAGAGGAGGACATCACAGCATTTAAAGAAACCATCCATATTGATAAGACACCAACACTACAGGATGTTGATATTCATATTGGCATACAGCCACAGCCAAAACAAGTCACAATTACAGAAAAGGAGACCACTGAAACAACTGATACTGTTATAACAACAGTGACTGAATTGCAAACACCAGAAGATTTAGAGGTCACAGAGAAGGAATCGGTTTTTGAAAGAGAATCTACATTTGAAAAGATTGAAGAAAAAGAAACTGAAGTTCCTTTCCAAGAAACAATTGTTGAAAAAAGAGAGCAGATAACTCCTGAAACACCAGTGTTTGGGATTGAAATAGAGGTAGAAGTTCCAAAAACAGAAGTTATAGTCATTGAAAGAGAACAGATAACTATCTCTGAAACTACAACAACTGAAGTTGTTGAAGAAATTCCTGAAACTGACCTGGATATCCTAGAAAGAGAGAATGTTAAAACATCAGTTACTGAATATTCAGATGTTGAAATAACACCTTTAACCAGTGAAGTCGAAGTTCAAAAGCCAGAAGATGCAGCTATTGTAGAACATAAGGATCAACCCATAAGAACTGAAGAGGACACAGCACTCAAGAAAGCTGTGCCACAAATGTTACCACTCACAGAAGACATGCCATTGCTATTTGAAGAAATGGTAACAGAAATAGTTGAAGATACACCAGTTGAAATCATTCAGCAGGAGATACCAAAACGTCGAGAATCTGTGGTCATTACAGAAATTCGGTGTGAAGAGATGTTGCCTCAGGAGGACAAAACAACTAAACAGAAAATAGAAGAAGTTGATTATGAAATAAAACCTGAAGAAAGTCAACCAGTTGCTGAAGAAGTTGCATTTGAGGTTCAGACTACTGTTGAGGAAACTGTGGAAGTTGAGGAAAAGAAACCTGAAATTGAAGAAATAGAAATTGATATCAAACTACAGCCTGAAGTAGAAACAACCTTTAAAGAAACTGTTGACGTTGAGGAAAAGAAGCCTGAAGTCGAAGAAGTTAAAATTGAATTCAAACCTGAAGAAAAGAAGCCTGAATTAGAACAGGTAAAATTCGACATCAAACTACAGCCTGAGGTTGAAACAGCATTCATGGAAACCGTTGAAATTGAAGAAAAGAAAACAGAATTTGAGGACGTCAAAATTGATATCCAACTAAAACCTGAAGTAGAAACTACCTTTAAGGAAACTGTTGAAGTTGAAGAAAAGAAACCTGAAATTGAAGAAATAGAAATTGGTATTCAACCACAGCCTGAGGTTGAAACAACATTTATGGAAACAGTTGAAATTGAAGGAAGGAAACCTGACATTGAAGAAGTTAGAATAGAATTCAAACCTCAAGAAAAGAAACCCGAACTCGAAGAGATAGAATTTGACATCCGACCACAGCCAGAGGTTGAAATGACATTCACAGAAACAGTTGAAATTGAGAAAACAAAACCAGAATTAGAAGAAGTTGAAATTGATATTCAACTAAAACCTGAAGTAGAAATTACAGTTAAGGAAACTGTTGAAATTGAGGAAAAGAAACCTGAAGTTGAAGAAGTTAAAATTGAAATCAAACCTCAAGAAAAGAAAGCAGATGTTAAAGAATTGGAAGCAGTAGAAGTTGATATCAGACTACAGCCTGAGGTTGAAACTATTTTCAGTGAAAGAATTGAAATTGAAGAAAAGAAACCTGAATTGGAGGAAGTTGAATTTGATATTCAGCTTCAACCAGAAGTAGAAACTGAATTTAAGGAGACTATTGAAATTGAGGAAAAGAAACCTGAAACTGAAGAAATGGAAATTGATATCCAACTACAACCTGAAGTAGAAACTACCTTTAAGGAAACTGTTGAAATTGAGGAAAAGAAACCTGAAATGGAAGAATTAGAGATTGATATCCAACAACAGCCTGAAGTAGAAACTACTTTTATGGAAACGATTGAAATTGAGGAAAGGAAACCTGAAATGGAAGAAGTAGAAATTGGTATCAAACTTCAACCTGAAGTAGAAACTACATTTAAGGAAACTGTTGAAATTGAGGAAGTTAAACCTAAAGTTGAAGAAGTTAAAATTGAAATCAAACCTCAAGAAAAGAAACCAGATGTTACAGAATTGGGAGCAGTAGAAGTTGATATCAAACTACAGCCTGAGGTTGAAACTATTTTCAGTGAAAGAATTGAAATTGAAGAAAAGAAACCTGAATTGGAGGAAGTTGAATTTGATATTCAACTTCAACCAGAAGTAGAAACTGAATTTAAGGAGACTATTGAAATTGAGGAAAGGAAACCTGAAACTGAAGAAATAGAAATTGATATCCAACTACAACCTGAAGTAGAAACTACCTTTAAGGAAACTGTTGAAATTGAAGAAAAGAAACCTGAAATGGACGAAATAGAAATTGATATCCAACAACAGCCTGAAGTAGAAACTACCTTTAAGGAAACTATTGAAATTGAAGAAAAGAAACCTGAAATGGAAGAAGTAGAAATTGGTATCAAACTTCAACCTGAAGTAGAAACTACCTTTAAGGAAACTGTTGAAATTGAGGAAAAGAAACCTGAAGTTGAAGAAGTTAAAATTGAAATCAAACCTCAAGAAAAGAAACCAGATGTTACAGAATTGGGAGCAGTAGAAGTTGATATCAAACTACAGCCTGAGGTTGAAACTATTTTCAGTGAAAGAATTGAAATTGAAGAAAAGAAACCTGAATTGAAGGAAGTTGAATTTGATATTCAACTTCAACCAGAAGTAGAAACTGAATTTAAGGAGACTATTGAAATTGAGGAAAGGAAACCTGAAACTGAAGAAATAGAAATTGATATCCAACTTCAACCTGAAGTAGAAACTACCTTTAAGGAAACTGTTGAAATTGAAGAAAAGAAACCTGAAATGGACGAAATAGAAATTGATATCCAACAACAGCCTGAAGTAGAAACTACCTTTAAGGAAACTATTGAAATTGAAGAAAAGAAACCTGAAATGGAAGAAGTAGAAATTGGTATCAAACTTCAACCTGAAGTAGAAACTACCTTTAAGGAAACTGTTGAAATTGAGGAAAAGAAACCTGAAGTTGAAGAAGTTAAAATTGAAATCAAACCTCAAGAAAAGAAACCAGATGTTACAGAATTGGGAGCAGTAGAAGTTGATATCAAACTACAGCCTGAGGTTGAAACTATTTTCAGTGAAAGAATTGAAATTGAAGAAAAGAAACCTGAATTGGAGGAAGTTGAATTTGATATTCAACTTCAACCAGAAGTAGAAACTGAATTTAAGGAGACTATTGAAATTGAGGAAAGGAAACCTGAAACTGAAGAAATAGAAATTGATATCCAACTACAACCTGAAGTAGAAACTACCTTTAAGGAAACTGTTGAAATTGAAGAAAAGAAACCTGAAATGGACGAAATAGAAATTGATATCCAACAACAGCCTGAAGTAGAAACTACCTTTAAGGAAACTATTGAAATTGAAGAAAAGAAACCTGAAATGGAAGAAGTGGAAATTGGTATCAAACTTCAACCTGAAGTAGAAACTACCTTTAAGGAAACTGTTGAAATTGAGGAAAAGAAACCTGAAGTTGAAGAAGTTAAAATTGAAATCAAACCTCAAGAAAAGAAACCAGATGTTACAGAATTGGGAGCAGTAGAAGTTGATATCAAACTACAGCCTGAGGTTGAAACTATTTTCAGTGAAAGAATTGAAATTGAAGAAAAGAAACCTGAATTGGAGGAAGTTAAATTTGATATTCAACTTCAACCAGAAGTAGAAACTGAATTTAAGGAGACTATTGAAATTGAGGAAAGGAAACCTGAAACTGAAGAAATAGAAATTGATATCCAACTACAACCTGAAGTAGAAACTACCTTTAAGGAAACTGTTGAAATTGAAGAAAAGAAACCTGAAATGGACGAAATAGAAATTGATATCCAACAACAGCCTGAAGTAGAAACTACCTTTAAGGAAACTATTGAAATTGAAGAAAAGAAACCTGAAATGGAAGAAGTAGAAATTGGTATCAAACTTCAACCTGAAGTAGAAACTACATTTAAGGAAACTGTTGAAATTGAGGAAAATAAACCTGAAGTTGAAGAAGTTAAAATTGAAATCAAACCTCAAGAAAAGAAACCAGATGTTACAGAATTGGGAGCAGTAGAAGTTGATATCAAACTACAGCCTGAGGTTGAAACTATTTTCAGTGAAAGAATTGAAATTGAAGAAAAGAAACCTGAATTGGAGGAAGTTGAATTTGATATTCAACTTCAACCAGAAGTAGAAACTGAATTTAAGGAGACTATTGAAATTGAGGAAAGTAAACCTGAAGAAGTCAAAATTGAAATCAGACCACAAGAAAAGAAACCAGTGGTTGAGGAAATTGGTCTCAAACCACAGCCAAAGATTGAACTAACCTTTGAGCAGGGTATTGAACTTGAAGATGCCAAACCTCTTGAAGAGACTATTGACATCCCTGAGACAGTATCAATTTCAGAGACCATTACTGAATTTGAGACTGTGATTGTCGATGAAAAAACCTTATCAGAAAAAACTTCAGATCTTACTGAAATTGTCCCAACTACTGAAAAAGCTGAGTTAGCTGAAGAAATAGTTGTAAAGTCAGATAAACCACAGGAAGTCTCTATTGATAGCCTTGATATAAGGGATATTCCATCTACGAAAGAAAAAGGTACCTTGATATGTTAGACAAATCTTGGCTCTGTAAATGGACTGCCTGCTAGCCTGGCTCTCTTCATTATGCTTTTCTATTAAGGGTCTTGTTTCTATAACCAAGATAGTTTCTAGTTCTGTGTTTCTATAATCAAGATACTTTCTAGTTAGATCATTACTGTTTCTTTTGACTTAATACTGTAAAATCCGGTATACAAGTGCCTTCTATGTTTAGGTTTCCTATATTATAAATCGTGAATAAATTGTAAAGAAAATTTGAATTAAAATAAGTTGAAATTACAATAGGTTTAATTTAGGGCATCTTTGTTTCTTGTTTATGCTTATCAAATGATAATGGTGAATGTTTTTATAATGAATGTACAAGTTGATTGTTAGTGGTTAGTTTAATCTGTTCAAGTCATTTTTGGGGAAATAATAATTTTCAGCAAATTGTTCAATTCTCTAACCAAATGTAGGAGCATATAATCAGATAAAAGATACAGGTCAAAAACAAGTGAATACTGTACGTTTTCTTTTGATTTTACAAGATACGCTTTGTTATGTTCCAAGCAGTTAATAAGTTAAATAGTTTATTGCTTTTTTAAGAGAATATTTTTAATACCTTTACAACATTCTTTCTTTATATTCTATGATTAACCAGATAAGTTCGAACATTCTTTTGTTTCACTTTTGTAACTGTGTGGCTTTTTTTATAGATGATTTCAGAGTTTGAATAGGTTTGAAGTATACATAACAGTGAATCTTGAACTAACAAAACTTTAGTTAAGTAACAGGCTAAACTAAAGTTTAAAAATATATTTTAATGATAAATTATGTCTTACTTTAATTGGGCCAGGCTAGAGGGAAGGTTCTGCAAGCGGCTTTAGTATGCTCAGAGTTGAATAATCACTGAATGATCGCTACTGTCTAGTGAAGTAATTGTCCTGCGCTTGCGGTAGCACATTGCTTTAGAGAAAAAAAAACATACCCACCCACTCTTACACTACTGACACTTATTAATCATGTTTAGGACAACAAAACTACTTTACTTTATTTGATATAATACTTATACATGCATTACTTAAAGCAATAGTTCTTACGTCAGTTTAAATGTGCAAATATTCTGCTGGTATTCATTTCTGACACTTTTATACATATTTATACATGGTTTAATGTTTTTTTATATTTCTAACAAAAAATAAAACAAAAACATTTGCTTTAAGTTTTGTTGGTATATAACTTTATTATTATTAACCGATATTACTTTTACAATTTTGCACAAATCTTTGTTGATCTTTGCCTCATCAAATCATGCTGCTTTTCTATGCTAAATGCAGGGCATTCATGTCCCTCAAACACATTTTCTAATATCTTATTCGTTTCTTGCAGCGCATTTTCATTTGCTCAATTGTAAAAGGAATTTAGCTCTCCGCATTTCTTTTTGCTACCAGACTTAATATTTTTTAAGAAATTTGAGAATTTCAAAAGATAGTTTAGCTTAGTGGATAAAGCCTTGACTTTAGAGCTACAGACCTATGCCCTGTGTGCGTTCATTTCCTGGCGGAGGCTGATTGGAAACTTCATCCTTCACCTCATTTCATTTCATTTTTATTTCATTCCTCAAAAAAGATAGGCAAATTTTGACAAGGATTTGTGACGTTGATATGATAATAATTTAAATAACTGATATAACATTACATCAATAACTGTGTAATGTCTTGTGGCTGTCGTAGTCTTATATGCAATAACTATATGTTCGTGTTTGCTGTCTTGTTGGTGTATTGTGGATGTATTTTATGTTTCTAGAACACTGCCAGCCATTTTTTTTGTTGTTTAACACAAAAGCAAGGGAAAATAAGAATTAAATGCACATTTGAGGACATTGTCTAAGCTTAGCTTAAATGCAAATTTTGAGCACACTACATGTGAAAGCATAAATGCAAATTGTGAGCACAGTGTGAAAAAAACAAAGTTGGAGTCTTAGATTTTCTCAGTTTTTAACCTCTCAAGTCTTACTCCAAAAAAGTTAGTGTAACAGCCTCTACTTTTTATTACAATGGCTAAAGTATAGTTTATAAAATGAAAGTATATAGGTAATAGTAATGACAGTGCATTAGTTTCTTATTCATATTCTGTCTTTTGCTTTCTTAAGATGTGTGATTTTATAAGGTTCTAACCCAACTTCCTTGTTTTCTTTTTTTTTTATCTGTAGTTAACTATTTGTGCTTTTTCATGTATAATTCTAATATCTCTTTCAGTCCTCAAAATTAAAGGTCAATTAAATTAAAATAGATTTAATAGTAAATTTCTGTTACAATATTAAAGCATACTTTTGGTCATCTGCAGGTTTAATTTAATTGCTCTTGTTTTTTTGTAAGATTATCTGAATTTGCACTTGCACATGGCAGTCTTGATATATTTACCCAGTTAACAATTGTATCTGTCCAGGATGTGTAATAACTATTGAAATGATGGATAGCAGATTATGAACAATTTAATTATTTGCACCTGTTATATCCATATTTTAAAGAAAATAACGCTTTAATTTAGTAAATCATTAATACCTGATCAAACTTATGCTAAAATAGATACATTGCAACTAATAATAGATTTTGTTTTACTAAAAATGGGTAAGTTATAAAAACAAATTGATGGCTTGTTGCTAAAAATAGATCAGTTGTTACTAAAAATAGATGAATAGTTGATAAAAATAAACCATTTGTTACTTAATCTCCACAACATAGCCAAATAATGAAATTTCAGATAATTGTTTATTGAGGCTAGGCAGACAAAAAGAAGCAATACGCACTAGTTCATGAAACAACTCCACTGTTGTTTTTTATCCAGAAGTTACTCAAAATGTGATCACTTTTTTTTTTCTTTTTTTTAAACAAATAAAGTTTAGTCAGAAATTTATTTGAATATAAGTCAGCACTATAGTTTGTTTAATTTAGAACTGTTCATTTGATCTGTCAGATGTCTGCATTGTTGTTCATGTTGTCACTTTGTGTTATTTCTTTCTGTATTCTACAAAGTTACTTTGTAAGAGATTCTGTAATGTACTGTGAGACACGCAGATCTATGTACTGTGAGACACACAGATCTTGCAGACGTTAAATAGGATGTTTTTATTGTTTGTTTGATATTCTATAATGATCTTTGAAATACTACAGCAATTTCAATGTTTCAATTTGTTGTGAAATCCAGTTAGCTTTACATTGCATTATATTAGTTACTCTGGTTAACACCCAATTCTAAAGCCAATCTAAGGCTCGATTGTAATGCCAATTATGCATTATGGGAGACTTAAATTACCCTATTTGATTACAGTACCAGAAGAAGACGTTGTACAGGCAGATATTGTTGTCACCACACAGGAAGTTCCACAAGAAGAAACAACTGTCTCAGAAATCTCAGTCGAGATTGAACAGAAACCAAAGGATGAAGAAACATCATTTGAGGTAATTAGTTTGCCTCTTCCCAATTCATCTCACTGCCATAAATACTTTACATATGACACATCCAATGATACATAATTTCACAAAGTAGCCCTGTTATAGTGTTCAATTTGAAGGAGGGAGAAATAAAGTTATTTGACAATAATACTAACAAAAAGAAAATTGAAAAAGAAAGAAACCAAACCCAAATCTTAGTGAGAAAGTGTGTATGTTGTTTTCAATTTAAATGTGGCCAGTATTTCAGGAGTTTATTTTGTTTGTCTGTTATCCAGTTCACATTTGAAGAAACACAAGAAATCATGCCAGAAAAGAAACCAGAGGAGAGAGAAGAAGTATCATTTGAGCTGACCCTTGAGGAGGCAGCTCCTAAACCACAAGGTATGCTGATTGTGTTTTTCTTTGAAGTGAATAATGGGGTGATTGTCAAACTTGGTTGTCGGGGAACATATGGTCATTGTTACTGTCAGACTTGGTTATCTTGACACACTATCAAGGCCAATTTATTACAACATTCAAAAATGTCATGTGACAAGAACACAGCCAATCAACATCAATGTTGATGCTTACATTTGTCCCAAAACATAAAATGTCTGGTGCAATCATAAAAGCAGACGCAAAAGTCAAACTGGAAGTATAACTTTCACTGAATCCAAAAACATATTTTAAAAAGCAAACAAGTTCATGTAAATATATGCATTTGAAAAATGTGAGCATCACACATATAGTAGGGTTCACAAAAGGGGTTCTACCAGGGAAGGGTAGTGTCTTTCACCCTCCAAAAAAACAACAGAATTTCCTCTAGACAGCATCCTCCAACAAACTAGGCAGCATGGATAGGCTTTATTAGTAAAATGCAGTGAAAATATCATATATATATGAATAAAAACAAATCTCATTTTTTCAGTATTTATTCATGAATGTTGAAGATATTAGTATGCAAGTTGCCTCTCACCGCTGCAGGTTCGAATCCCACTGGGAGCTCGACTTGTAAGTCGATTTTTACTGATGGCGGGAGGTGTACAGTACTGGTTATACCCAGGAAAAGTGGGTGGTCTGCCTCCACCACAAAAAATTGACCATCATATATAACCTTGTGTTGAAAAATATAAATTCACTGACCAATCTTTCTGACAACCAAGTTTGAAAATGTTTTAACATTTCTTATTTCTATAAAATGTATATTTGTATCTTTAGTGACTTATAGCAGTTTCTATAAACTTAGTATAACATAATCATAGACTATTTTAACAAAGTAACTTTATAACTAGATTAGAGACTATACTTTTATAAACAGATATTTTAAATTTTTAGAAATCTTAACATAGAAAAATAAAATAACAATACATTTTGTTGTTGTAACCTAGAACGTATATTCTAGTGATGTTTGAATTATTTGAACATATTTAAACTTTATAACATTTAGTCTAGTAATTTCTTTAACACCAGTTAATGTTAAAAATTAAATAGTTGTTCATTTCCACACACCAGGCATAAGAAAATGAACTCAGAGCTTTGTTGAATGTCTCCTACAGCTTTACCAATGAAATCAAGTTTTCTATATATGTTTTTTTTCTAAAAAAAAAATAGTTTAAACAACCCCGGTGTTTTGTAACGACTGAATTATGAATTGTAATTGACAAAAAACGTGTCAAAAAAATAAATAGTTTAAACAACCCCAGTGTTTTGTAACGACTGAATTATGAATTGTAATTGACAAAAAACGTGTCAGCAACTTATAAACAAGTGTGAAAGCTAAAGTCCTTTTGTTCTTATGCCTGGTACATTTGAGTTTTTCCCTATATTATCAACCTTTTCATATTCAGTATGTATTATGAACCTGAATCCAACCTATATCTATCTACCTGTATATTCTGCACATCCAAAATGCACATCTGTTCCTGTATTTGTGTTCTCATGTCATTTCACTTACCCTCCCAATTTTCACCGTCCCAGAAAAAACAGTTGAAACATTCAAAATTGAAGATCACCATGAGGAGGCTGAAGAGCTGCCACAGGAGATAACTCCTCAGACACAAACAATAGAAATTGATATTGAGAAACACACAATTCAAAAGACTGTAGAAGTTTCTGAAATTGAGAAAATTCAACAGTTAGACAGTGAGCTGCCTACAGAAGAAGTGCCTCAACAAGGAGAGGAGATCTTACCAGAGACAGTTGAAGTTGTAATCAAACCATCTGAAGTAACAGAAGTAAAAATGGAAATTGAAAGAGGTGAAGAAGTACCAGTAACTGGTGTCTCCATCCAAGAGGAAATAACTCCCAAAGTGGAAGAAATCGTTTCAGAAACTATTGAAGTTGAAATTAAACCTTCTGAGATAACAGAAGTCGAGATCGAAACAGAAACTGAGAAAGAAACACCTGTAACTGACGTCACTGCTGAAGAGGAAATAACCCCAAAAGTCGAGGAAATCATTTCAGAGACTATTGAAGTCGAAATAAAACCCTCTGAAGTAACAGAAGTTGAGATTGAAACTGAAGTAGAGAAAGAAACACCTGTAACTGATGTCACTGCTGAAGAGGAAATAACCCCAAAAGTGGAGGAAATCATTTCAGAGACTATTGAAGTCGAAATAAAACCCTCTGAAGTAACAGAAGTTGAGATTGAAACTGAAGTAGGGAAAGAAACACCTGTATCTGATGTCATTGCTGAAGAGGAAATAACTCCCACAGTGGAAGAAATCGTTTCAGAAACTATTGAAGTTGAAATCAAACCCTCTGAAGTAACAGAAGTTGAGATTGAAACAGAGGTATTGAAAGAAACACTTGTAACTGATGTCACTGCTGAAGAAGAAATAACTCCAGAAGTGGAAGAAATGGTTTCAGAGACTATTGAAGTCGAAATAAAACCCTCGGAAGTAACAGAAGTTAAGATTGAAACTGAAGAAGAGAAAGAAGCACCTGTAACTGATGTCACTGCTGAAGAGGAAATAACTCCCAAAGTGGAAGAAATTGTTTCAGAAACTATTGAAATTGAAATAAAACCCTCTGAAGTAACAGAAGTTAAGATTGAAACTGAAGAAGAGAAAGAAACGCCTGTAACTGATGTCACTGCTGAAGAGGAAATAACTCCCAAAGTGGAAGAAATCATTTCAGAGACTGTTGAAGTTGAAATCAAACCCTCTGAAGTAACAGAAGTTAAGACTGAAACTGAAGAAGGGAAAGAAGATCTTGTAACTGATGTCACCGCTGACGAAAAAATAACTCCCGAAGTGGAAGAAATTGTTTCAGAAACTACAGAAGTTGAAATCAAACCCTCCAAAGTAACAGAAGTTAAGATTGAAACTGAAGAAGAGAAAGAAGCACTTGTAACTGATGTAACCGCTGAAGAGGAAATAACTCCCAAAGTGGAAGATATCATTTCAGAGACTGTTGAAGTCGAAATCAAACCCTCTGAAGTAACAGAAGTTAAGATTGAGACTGAAGAAGAAAAAGAAGCACCTGTAACTGATGTAACCGCTGACGAGGAAATAACTCCCAAAGTGGAAGAAATCATTTCAGAGACTGTTGAAGTCGAAATCAAACCCTCTGAAGTAACAGAAGTTAAGGTTGAAACTGAAGAAGAAAAAGAAACACCTGTATCTGATGTCATTGCTGAAGAGGAAATAACTCCCACGGTGGAAGAAATCGTTTCAGAAACTATTGAAGTTGAAATCAAACCCTCTGAAGTAACAGAAGTTGAGATTGAAACAGAGGTATTGAAAGAAACACTTGTAACTGATGTCACTTCTGAAAAAGAAATAACTCCAGAAGTGGAAGAAATGGTTTCAGAGACTATTGAAGTTGAAATAAAACCCTCGGAAGTAACAGAAGTTAAGATTGAAACTGAAGAAGAGAAAGAAGCACCTGTAACTGATGTCACTGCTGAAGAGGAAATAACTCCCAAAGTGGAAGAAATTGTTTCAGAAACTATTGAAATTGAAATAAAACCCTCTGAAGTAACAGAAGTTAAGATTGAAACTGAAGAAGAGAAAGAAACGCCTGTAACTGATGTAACCGCTGAAGAGGAAATAACTCCCAAAGTGGAAGAAATCATTTCAGAGACTGTTGAACTCGAAATCAAACCCTCTGAAGTAACAGAAGTTAAGATTGAGACTGAAGAAGAAAAAGAAGCACCTGTAACTGATGTAACCGCTGAAGAGGAAATAACTCCCAAAGTGGAAGAAATCATTTCAGAGACTGTTGAAGTCGAAATCAAACCCTCTGAAGTAACAGAAGTTAAGGTTGAAACTGAAGAAGAAAAAGAAGCACCTGTAACTGATGTAACCGCTGAAGAGGAAATAACTCCCAAAGTGGAAGAAATCATTTCAGAGACTGTTGAACTCGAAATCAAACCCTCTGAAGTAACTGAGGTTACGATTGAAACTGAAGAAGAGAAGGAATCACCTGTAACAGATGTCACTGCTGAAGAGGAAATAACTCCCAAAGTGGAAAAAATTGTTTCAGAAACTACTGAAGTTGAAATCAAACCCTCTGAAGTAACAGAAGTTAAGATTGAAACTGAAGAAGAGAAAGAAGCACCTGTAACTGATGTTACTGCTGAAGAGGAAATAACTCCCAAAGTGGAAGAAATCATTTCAGAGACTGTTGAACTCGAAATCAAACCCTCTGAAGTAACAGAAGTTAAGATTGAAACTGAAGAAGAAAAAAAAACATTTGTTACTGATGTCACTGCTGAAGAGGAAATAACTCCCAAAGTGGAAGAAATTGTTTCAGAAACTACTGAAGTTGAAATCAAACCCTCTGAAGTAACAGAAGTTAAGATTGAAACTGAAGAAGAGAAAGAAGCACTTGTAACGGATGTAACCGCTGAAGAGGAAATAACTCCCAAAGTGGAAGAAATCATTTCAGAGACTGTTGAACTCGAAATCAAACCCTCGGAAGTAACAGAAGTGAAGATTGAAACTGAAGCAGAGAAAGAAACACCTGTAACTGATGTCACTGCTGAAGAGGAAATAACTCCCAAAGTGGAAGAAATTGTTTCAGAAACTATTGATGTTGAAATCAGACCCTCTGAAGTAACAGAAGTTAAGATTGAGACTGAAGCAGAGAAAGAAGCACCTGTAACTGATGTCACTGCTGAAGAGGAAATAACTCCCAAACTAGAAGAAATTGTTTCAGAGACTGTTGAACTCGAAATCAAACCCTCTGAAGTAACAGAAGTTAAGATTGAAACTGAAGTAGAGAAAGAAACACCTATAACAGATGTCACTGCTGAAGTCGAAATAACTCCTAAAGTGGAAGAAATCATTTCAGAGACTGTTGACATCGAAATCAAACCCTCTGAAGTAACAGAAGTTAAGATTGAAACTGAAGAAGAGAAAGAAACACCTGTAACAGATGTCACCACTGAAGTGGAAATAACTCCTAAAGTGGAAGAAATCATTTCAGAGACTGTTGACCTCGAAATCAAACCCTCTGAAGTAACAGAAGTTAAGATTGAAACTGAAGAAGAGAAAGAAGCACCTGTAACTGATGTCACTGTTGAAGAGGAAATAACTCCCAAAGTGGAAGAAATTGTTTCAGAAACTATTGAAGTTGAAATCAAACCCACTGAAGTAACAGAAGTTAAGATTGAAACTAAAGAAGAGAAAGAAGCACCTGTAACTGATGTCACTGCTGAAGTGGAAATAACTCCCAAAGTGGAAGAAATCATTTCAGAGACTGTTGAACTCGAAATCAAACCCACTGAAGTAACAGAAGTTAAGATTGAAACTAAAGAAGAGAAAGAAGCACCTGTAACTGATGTCACTGCTGAAGAGGAAATAACTCCCAAAGTGGAAGAAATCATTTCAGAGACTGTTGAACTCGAAATCAAACCCTCTGAAGTAACAGAAGTTAAGATTGAAACTGAAGAAGAGAAAGAAACACCTGTATCTGATGTCATTGCTGAAGAGGAAATAACTCCCGCGCTGGAAGAAATCGTTTCAGAAACTATTGAAATTGAAATCAAACCCTCTGAAGTAACAGAAGTTGAGATTGAAACAGAGGTATTGAAAGAAACACTTGTAACAGATGTCACTGCTGAAGTGGAAATAACTCCTAAAGTGGAAGAAATTGTTTCAGAAACTATTGAAGTTGAAATCAAACCCTCTGAAGTAACAGAAGTTAAGATTGAGACTGAAGTAGAGAAAGAAACACCTGTAACTGATGTCACTGCTGAAGTGGAAATAACTCCTAAAGTGGAAGAAATTGTTTCAGAGACTGTTGAACTCGAAATCAAACCCTCCGAAGTAACAAAAGTTAAGATTGAGACTGAAGAAGAGAAAGAAGCACCTGTAACTGATGTCACTGCTGAAGAGGAAATAACTCCCAAAGTGGAAGAAATTGTTTCAGAAACTATTGATGTTGAAATCAGACCCTCTGAAGTAACAGAAGTTAAGATTGAGACTGAAGCAGAGAAAGAAGCACCTGTAACTGATGTCACTGCTGAAGAGGAAATAACTCCCAAACTGGAAGAAATTGTTTCAGAGACTGTTGAACTCGAAATCAAACCCTCTGAAGTAACAGAAGTTAAGATTGAAACTGAAGTAGAGAAAGAAACACCTATAACAGATGTCACTGCTGAAGTCGAAATAACTCCTAAAGTGGAAGAAATCATTTCAGAGACTGTTGACCTCGAAATCAAACCCTCTGAAGTAACAGAAGTTAAGATTGAAACTGAAGAAGAGAAAGAAACACCTGTAACAGATGTCACCACTGAAGTGGAAATAACTCCTAAAGTGGAAGAAATCATTTCAGAGACTGTTGACCTCGAAATCAAACCCTCTGAAGTAACAGAAGTTAAGATTGAAACTGAAGAAGAGAAAGAGGCACCTGTAACTGATGTCACTGCTGAAGAGGAAATAACTCCCAAAGTGGAAGAAATCATTTCAGAGACTGTTGAACTCGAAATCAAACCCTCTGAAATAACAGAAGTTAAGATTGAAACTAAAGAAGAGAAAGAAGCACCTGTAACTGATGTCACTGCTGAAGTGGAAATAACTCCCAAAGTAGAAGAAATCATTTCAGAGACTGTTGACCTCGAAATCAAACCCTCTGAAGTAACAGAAGTTAAGATTGAAACTGAAGAAGAGAAAGAAACACCTGTAACAGATGTCACCACTGAAGTGGAAATAACTCCTAAAGTGGAAGAAATCATTTCAGAGACTGTTGACCTCGAAATCAAACCCTCTGAAGTAACAGAAGTTAAGATTGAAACTGAAGAAGAGAAAGAGGCACCTGTAACTGATGTCACTGCCGAAGAGGAAATAACTCCCAAAGTGGAAGAAATCATTTCAGAGACTGTTGAACTCGAAATCAAACCCTCTGAAATAACAGAAGTTAAGATTGAAACTAAAGAAGAGAAAGAAGCACCTGTAACTGATGTCACTGCTGAAGTGGAAATAACTCCCAAAGTGGAAGAAATCATTTCAGAGACTGTTGAACTCGAAATCAAACCCTCTGAAATAACAGAAGTTAAGATTGAAACTGAAGAAGAGAAAGAAACACCTGTAACTGATGTCACTGCTGAAGAGGAAATAACTCCCAAAGTGGAAGAAATCATTTCAGAGACTGTTGAACTCGAAATCAAACCCTCTGATGTAACAGAAGTTAAGATTGAAACTGAAGAAGAGAAAGAAGCACCTGTAACTGATGTCACTGCTGAAGAGGAAATAACTCCCAAAGTGGAAGAAATCATTTCAGAGACTGTTGAACTCGAAATCAAACCCTCTGAAGTAACAGAAGTTAAGATTGAGACTAAAGAAGAGAAAGAAACACCTATAACTGATGTCACTGCTGAAGTGGAAATAACTCCCAAGGTGGAAGAAATCATTTCAGAGACTGTTGACCTCGAAATCAAACCCTCTGAAGTAACAGAAGTTAAGATTGAAACTGAAGTAGAGAAAGAAACACCTGTAACCGATGTCACTGCTGAAGTGGAAATAACTCCCAAAGTGGAAGAAATCATTTCAGAGACTGTTGACCTCGAAATCAAACCCTCTGAAGTAACAGAAGTTAAGATTGAGACTGAAGTAGAGAAAGAAACACCTGTAACCGATGTCACTGCTGAAGTGGAAATAACTCCCAAAGTGGAAGAAATCATTTCAGAGACTGTTGAACTCGAAATCAAACCCTCTGAAGTAACAGAAGTTAAGATTGAAACTGAAGAAGAGAAAGAAGCACCTGTAACTGATGTCACTGCTGAAGAGGAAATAACTCCCAAAGTGGAAGAAATCATTTCAGAGACTGTTGAACTCGAAATGAAACCCTCTGAAATAACAGAAGTTAAGATTGAAACTGAAGAAGAGAAAGAAGCACCTGTAACTGATGTCACTGCTGAAGTGGAAATAACTCCCAAAGTGGAAGAAATCATTGCAGAGACTGTTGAACTCGAAATCAAACCCTCTGAAGTAACAGAAGTTAAGATTGAGACTGAAGTAGAGAAAGAAACACCTGTAACTGATGTCACTGCTGAAGTGGAAATAATTCCCAAAGTGGAAGAAATCATTGCAGAGACTGTTGAACTCGAAATCAAACCCTCTGAAGTAACAGAAGTTAAGATTGGGACTGAAGAAGAGAAAGAAACACCTGTAACTGATGTCACTGCTGAAGTGGAAATAACTCCCAAAGTGGAAGAAATCATTGCAGAGACTGTTGACCTCGAAATCAAACCCTCTGAAGTAACAGAAGCTAAGATTGGGACCGAAGTAGAGAAAGATGCACCTGTAACTGATGTCACTGCTGAAGTGGAAATAACTCCCAAAGTGGAAGAAATCATTTCAGAGACTGTTGAACTCGAAATCAAACCCTCTGAAGTAACAGAAGTTAAGATTAAGACTGAAGAAGAGAAAGAAGCACCTGTAACTGATGTCACTGCTGAAGTGGAAATAACTCCCGAAGTGGAAGAAATCATTTCAGAGACTGTTGAACTCAAAATCAAACCCTCTGAAGTTACAGAAGTTAAGATTGAAACTGAAGAAGAGAAAGAAGCACCTGTAACTGATGTCACTGCTGAAGTGGAAATAACTCCCAAAGTGGAAGAAATCATTTCAGAGACTGTTGAACTCGAAATCAAACCCTCTGAAATAACAGAAGTTAAGATTGAAACTGAAGAAGAGAAAGAAACACCTGTAACTGATGTCACTGCTGAAGAGGAAATAACTCCCAAAGTGGAAGAAATCATTTCAGAGACTGTTGAACTCGAAATCAAACCCTCTGATGTAACAGAAGTTAAGATTGAAACTGAAGAAGAGAAAGAAGCACCTGTAACTGATGTCACTGCTGAAGAGGAAATAACTCCCAAAGTGGAAGAAATCATTTCAGAGACTGTTGAACTCGAAATCAAACCCTCTGAAGTAACAGAAGTTAAGATTGAGACTAAAGAAGAGAAAGAAACACCTATAACTGATGTCACTGCTGAAGTGGAAATAACTCCCAAGGTGGAAGAAATCATTTCAGAGACTGTTGACCTCGAAATCAAACCCTCTGAAGTAACAGAAGTTAAGATTGAAACTGAAGTAGAGAAAGAAACACCTGTAACCGATGTCACTGCTGAAGTGGAAATAACTCCCAAAGTGGAAGAAATCATTTCAGAGACTGTTGACCTCGAAATCAAACCCTCTGAAGTAACAGAAGTTAAGATTGAGACTGAAGTAGAGAAAGAAACACCTGTAACCGATGTCACTGCTGAAGTGGAAATAACTCCCAAAGTGGAAGAAATCATTTCAGAGACTGTTGAACTCGAAATCAAACCCTCTGAAGTAACAGAAGTTAAGATTGAAACTGAAGAAGAGAAAGAAGCACCTGTAACTGATGTCACTGCTGAAGAGGAAATAACTCCCAAAGTGGAAGAAATCATTTCAGAGACTGTTGAACTCGAAATGAAACCCTCTGAAATAACAGAAGTTAAGATTGAAACTGAAGAAGAGAAAGAAGCACCTGTAACTGATGTCACTGCTGAAGTGGAAATAACTCCCAAAGTGGAAGAAATCATTGCAGAGACTGTTGAACTCGAAATCAAACCCTCTGAAGTAACAGAAGTTAAGATTGAGACTGAAGTAGAGAAAGAAACACCTGTAACTGATGTCACTGCTGAAGTGGAAATAATTCCCAAAGTGGAAGAAATCATTGCAGAGACTGTTGAACTCGAAATCAAACCCTCTGAAGTAACAGAAGTTAAGATTGGGACTGAAGAAGAGAAAGAAACACCTGTAACTGATGTCACTGCTGAAGTGGAAATAACTCCCAAAGTGGAAGAAATCATTGCAGAGACTGTTGACCTCGAAATCAAACCCTCTGAAGTAACAGAAGCTAAGATTGGGACCGAAGTAGAGAAAGATGCACCTGTAACTGATGTCACTGCTGAAGTGGAAATAACTCCCAAAGTGGAAGAAATCATTTCAGAGACTGTTGAACTCGAAATCAAACCCTCTGAAGTAACAGAAGTTAAGATTAAGACTGAAGAAGAGAAAGAAGCACCTGTAACTGATGTCACTGCTGAAGTGGAAATAACTCCCGAAGTGGAAGAAATCATTTCAGAGACTGTTGAACTCAAAATCAAACCCTCTGAAGTTACAGAAGTTAAGATTGAAACTGAAGAAGAGAAAGAAGCACCTGTAACTGATGTCACTGCTGAAGAGGAAATAACTCCTGAAGTGGAAGAAATTGTTTCAGAAACTATTGACGTTGAAATCAAACCCTCTGAAGTAACAGAAGTTAAGATTGAGACTGAAGTAGAGAAAGAAACACCTGTGACTGATGTCACTACGAAAGAGGAAATAATGCTCAAAGTGGAAGAAACACCAAAGACTAGTGAAATCACAGTTAAACCCTCTGAAGTAACAGACGTTGCACAAATAATTAGAGTGGAAATGGATTCTAAACCTAAAGATGTTGAAGCAGACTTGGTCATTGGAGAAAAACCAGAAATTGAAACATCAGATGTAGAAGCCTCAGCTAAAAGACCAACAGTTCCTGAGATTGAAACAGCATTTGAAGAGATTGCTGCCAAGGCTGATATTGTTGCTACTGATATCTCAATTCCGACAGAAACTTCTAAGTCTCGTGAATTATCAAAAACAAAACTGGGTGTACAGATTGTTTATGAAAGCGAGTCTGAGGAGGAGGTCTCCCAAGAGTTTGAGATTCGAAGTTCAGGTATTGATGTGATGTGTGTGATGCACGTGATGTACGTGAAGCTCAAGATGCATGATAAGCTCTTGATGTGACACACGCAATGTGGCTTTCAGTTGATGTCTTTCTGCTTTAAATCAGATGTAAAAACAAGGTTCATTTAAATTGCATTATTCAATGTTAGAAATTTCCTGCAAATTTGTCTTGAAAGAAATGAATCAACTGACTATGGTATATAGGGCTTTCAGTTGATACTTTCTGCTTCAAAGCAAATGTCATTTAATATCCATTATTCAGTGTTAGAAATTTCATACAAATTTATCTTTCTAAAGAAAGGAATCAAATGAAATGGTTAAGGTGGCTTTCCAGTGATGTCTTACTGCTTCAAAGCAGATATATAGAGTCCAGGATCATTTGCTTTCCGTTATTCAGTGTTTGAAATTATTTGCAAATGTATCTTGAAGAAATTAATGAATAGGTATTTAATGTTCTGTTTAAGGCATATAGAGTCATTAGAAAACAATACTTTGAAATACTTTTGGGATCATTGGGTAGAATTAATGCAAACAGAGATTTCTTCATCAATTTCTGAAAAGCTTTTTTGTGTCCAATTTTATTACAAAGCATGAAAAACAAATATTTTAGCACAGCTTTGCATGCAAGTGCATGAATATATTAGTCCTTATTTAATTTATTTTTTCTTTCTATTAGAAGGTAAATTTAAGTTATAGGTTCTTTTTTATAATTTATTTAGGTGTAGGCTATACTAAACTATTAAAACATTTGAACTTAAATTGCAGTAAATTAGGCTTGAAGCTGTTGACAATCTACTGACCACTGCCGTTGCTTACTAAGCATGTGTTAAACTGCTGTCTGAACAGAAAATAATGTCAAATAATAAAAACAAACTATGCTAGATTTGTTGGCTGAAGGAATGAAATGACAGACTAGTTTTGTAAAATTGGAATTTTGAACAGTCTTTTCGCTTGTTGAATTGCTTTAGAGTAGGAAGAAAGACTAAAGATAAAATTAATGATGCGGGGTATTGCTGTAATAAAATAGCTATGTGATGAACTGGCACCTGTGTTGGCTGATATTTGGATGTTTCCAGTAAAAAAAGCTCTGCGCCAATGATACATTTATGTCTTTGATGTTTTAAATAAAGCATGAATATAAATTGTGAGATTTCAATATGAAAGTGAATAAATTAATTGAATAGGTTTAATTTATTGCGCACAAATAAGTAATATTATTGAATACTGTTATGTGAAAAAATAAAAAATAAAATTATTTTTAATTCCAAATTCAAGAATGAGAACAAGTTATTAAAAAAATAATGTAGTACATTAAATAATAAAAAAAAAATATTCAGAATAAGGAAAACAATTGATTATTCAGTATTTTAATGGAGTGTTCACCATCAGGAAGAACTTTTTACCACCATTTTCCATCACCAATCCTACTGTTTTCCTATATATTGCACTTGAGTATGAAATATTTAGCATGTATTTTATTCTGTCTTTACGGCTACATGGTAAAAAAACACACACCCTCATGATATCTATATATCTTTCATTGATTCCAAACCTCTGATGGGGACTTTGGAATGTTGCGCGTCTATTTAACATAGACAGATTAGTAGAATGAAAGTAGTCATAATTTTGTAATGATAGTAAATTACTGATAGATTGATTCATGGATAAATTTCGTGAATCACTCATTTAATAAATCCTTGAATCTTTCATTTTGTATTTATACATTGATTCATAATGTGATTAAAAAATTGCGGAAAAAAGTCTTTTGTACCAATACTAATTTTATAATTCACTTAATGTATGTGATGCATATGGTCATAATAGATTCTTACTGATGGCAAGAGGTATACAGTACTTGTTCTACCCAGGAAAAATGGGGTGATCTGCCTCTACCACAAAAAAAAAATCGACAATCATATATGGCCTAAAATGTGCTTAAATGACATAAAACACCATTCATATCATCTATTATCAGGTTGAATTTAATTAGGTACCAATTCTGTATAGTTCACTTAATGTAATGTGATGCATACATAGTGATATATTATGAGGGTGCGTTATTTTCCATGTTGAGCTCTGCTTCTGTGTATGTAACGGCCTACTGCTCTACTATAACCCAGATTACACACTGTATTCAGGTCCTGATGTGCACGAGGAAGTCGCCATCGACCAGGAATATCTCTCAGAGAAGGAGAAATATGTTGGTAGGTATTATATCTGTATATTTACCCAACAGGCCTTATATCTGTATATTTACCCAACGGGCCTTATATCTGTATATTTACCCAACGGGCCTTATATCTGAATATTTACTTACTGATTAAGAATTTCTCCTGGAGAATGATAAAAGTTGCGGGTAGACTCGCACGGGATACGTAATTAATGCTCTTTCACTATTATGCAGTATATTGTTCTGAAATTCTGTAACCATTAATTCAAGTAAAATCTAAGCTCCCAAAGGTCTGTGACTACATTTCTCATCCCTTAGAGATTTTAGAAATGTGGGGTAAATTTGCAACTTCGACAATTTTGTCTAAATAAGATGGTTTTGGTTTTGGCCTGTCCTTTAAGAGGAATCAGCTATTATGGAAGGACGACTTATTATAAAATTCTGGCTCTAAAATGAGTAGTAAGTCCCCTCCAAAATGGCTGACCTCCAGAAAATAAAATTGTTTGGTCCCTACTATACATATACAATTCTCATTAGCAGCTAGTCATGGTGTTGGCATCTACTATCTGGTATAGGTGGGTAGCTGTCAAAGAGAGACTAACATTTATGTAAAAAATAGAATAGATAATATGGTGGTAGTTTTCGTATTTTACTAGTAAAACCCTAGTGATCTGTAACATTTTGATAAAATCGTCATTTTTGTTTATTCCAGAAGAAGAGAAAGAAGCCATCTCAGATGAAGAAACCAAAGTACCTCTACATAGTGAGTGTTGTTTTTTCTTTCTATCATTAAAACATGCATATAAACATGTACAGCTATTGACATTATGTAAAACGATCAAAATACGACCATTCCCGACTGAACCTTTTTTTCTAACAAGCCTAGTAAGTATGTGTGATATTTCATTTTAAAACAGGAGAGACAATAAGATAAATACAGACAGCGATGGATTGATCATTGGACACATCAGCAAAACTATCAGTAATATTGAATAGAAGCAACGTAATATTATACATTTTCCAAACTGTTTCTCAAGCTGACCCCACAAAAAATGGTAGATAATTACTGTTGTCAAATGACATATTTACCCTAACCAGACACGATAAAAAGGCTATATATGTTTATCATCTTTATTTACCCTATTTTTTCCTAATAAGAATGCCTCCCCTAAAGGTAGTGCCCTTCATCTTTTCAAAAAAAAATTTTTTTTTTTTTTACAGATCTTAAAGATTCGATACATTTTTGGTCATGTGTATCCGAAAGACGCCCCCCAAAAACCAAATTCAATAAAAAAAAAACACAAAAAAAAACAGAAAAAACATTTTGTATGTTTTATATGAGCATCCCTTGACATTTCAGATAGCTTCCAGGCACTACTATTAAGGGAAATACAGTACATGATGATCGCTCAATCAAGTAAATCGGTAAAGACCTAAAATATATGTAATGATATTAGTGTACCGATAATTATACTGTTATTCCACCCTACAGCTGCTGAAGAACAGGTTGTGAGAACCGCTCCCGAGCTCACCACCCGGCTTGAAGACATCCGCACCACCGATGGCGGGAAGGCACAATTCGAGTGTGTCATTGCTGGGCATCCACGTCCGACGGTCACATGGCTGAAGGACAACGTGCTGGTGGAGGAAGAAGAGTTCCAAATCTCGTACGAGGAGCAGGTGTGCACACTCACTATTCCGGATGTTTATCCTGAGGATGCCGGCAGATACACGGTCGTCGCTAAGAATGAGCTGGGCACCGCCATGTCAACAGCTGAACTCTTTGTGGAAGGTAAGGGGAATATGAATGCTACACATTTTAAAACAAAAAGCATTAAACTTTTTTATGTATGAACCTTTTTGTCTAGTTGATGTAATGTGTCGTCGTTACAATCTGATTAAAACACAGATCTATATTCGTTTCTCTCATTGAGATCTGGCTGTCAACGATTTGAGGTCATGTTCAACTGACCTTTCGATGAGCCAATCAGATCACAGCTTACAGATTTCTGAAAATGTTCTTGTTTGCCATCTTTATATTTCGTAAATTTCCTTTGTCCTTTGGCTGCGGTAGATCATAAGTTTCTTTTAAATGGTGTATAGAACGCGTCATTTGATTGGCTGATAAAAATAACGAATATGCTGATTAGCTAGGTCATCTGAACATAACCTCGCATCGGTTGCTGTCAGATATTAATGCAGGGAAACGAAATAAAGAGCTGTATTTTAATGAGATTGTCGTCAATAAGAACAAAAATGACAGTTTGATAATAGTTTGTTTTACTTTCGAACCACTGTTTTCTTTATACACAGTTTTGTTACAATCGGAAAAGCATTTTTGGACCATTTAAAAAATAAAAATAATAATGAACATTTTTTTTTATCTCGAAATCACCTTGCAGCTTGTTATATCTAACACTTTCTCACATTTAACCCTCTGAGGTTGCTGTCAGTATGGCTGCATACTAATCACGAGTCATTTCGTTACAGCTGCAGAGACAAGCTATGAGGAAGAGATGATACCACCATCCTTCTCACAGAAACCCAAGTTCCAGAACGTAGACGAGGGTACCGCCGTGACCTTCACAGCCAAGGTCATAGCCACACCAAAACCAGACGTAAGTTTAAAGAACATGCACTTCTTGAGTGTACATTGCAAGTTTATAATGAGGAAAGAAACGGTTATTTATAAATTGAATATATACGGTAAGAATAAACTTGCAGTGGTCAAAATAAAATAGAAAAATGTCTCTTAAAACTACAGCTTCAGACTTGTAGCCACACCGATCTAAGTATAACAAGCTTGTATTGTGTACATTAATATTAACAGTGGCAAAGATTATAATAAAATATAAATATAAAAAATAATAAAAACAAGCTGCAGACTATGTTTATTTGACGCTGTTATTGGGTTCTACTTAGAAGAACAAGGCTACCCACAACCTGGCACGACCCATAGCACTGGCCTTAATGGAGCTTTAACAAAATGAACAATTAAAAATTACTACTGTCCCATAAATGTTAATGTTTTATACACAATTTAGAAACATTTTCAGACAGAAATTGTAAAAAATCTATACCAAAACCTCCATTTCACAGATTTACTGGAGTCACAACGGAGTCCAACTGGAAGAAGATGAACTCCACACGGTTGATACCATCGAAGATGTGTCTGTGTTCACTAGCACGCTCACCGTGCAGAATGTCACGAGCCTGGAAGCCGGCACGTACAAATGCGTCGCAATCAACGAGGCTGGAGAGGAAACTGTCTCGGCTTCACTTATTGTGAAAGGTAGGTGGTGCTTTATATTGAATGTAGAAAAGATGAAGAATTTTCATTATGCAAATTATGTCAGTGATTGGACTGGGTAAAAGAAATGAAATTGATTTATCAGGATGAAGAATGCATCTGAATGAAATGTCTTTAATATATGTACATCTGATATGTATGTAACGTGAAGATAATCACATGGTATTTTATGAGTATCATGGTAATATGTAGGTCATTTATCATTTAGAGCAAATAATCTTAGAAATTTAGAAGTGGGTCCGAAAACTAGTTTTATGAGAAATTGTTACAAACACACACAATAATTAATACAAGAAGAAGTTTATTAAAATAGATTTCTACAATGTCAATATTTGTCACAAACAGAGGCAGCCATCCAGAAGGACCTGAGAAGCCAGTTGAAGAAAGAAGTGTGAGTAAAACGACAATTGCAAAAAGTTTATTTCATAAATAAATCATATATTGATAACGGCACGAGACAGTTTGTAACAACTATTTGTACCATGTACTTGTATTTAATACTAATTTGACTGCATGCTGTATAGATCTAGTCCACAGTATACAAACTACAAACTATTTTGCCTTGTTATATTAAGGCTTGTCGAGTTGTTTATTGTTATTTGTAAAATGTTATTTTATGAACACAGTATTAAACAAAATGAATGATCGAATGCTGTTATTTTGTTGTTGTTTAAACTATAGTTAAATTTTCTAGAACTAAATATGTGCAATGATTTAGTATGTTTGTTACGCATGTTAATGAATGTCAGAATGTCATTGTATGCCTCGATAACAAAACATTTAATTACTACTATAGCATCGCTTTTGATTATTTCGTTGCAACTGAACAAAATCAAAACTTGCGCTTTGTTAAATTACTTAAGCTTGTGATTTGTAATGCATGCCGTATGTTTTATCAACTATGTAGGAAAACTAAAGTAGGTGTGAAGATTGCTCCAGAGCAGAAAGATTTCAGAGAAAATCTCCAAACTAAAGTGTAAGTTGATAAACGATATCTCCCAACGCAATATAATTCAACCCCACCCACATTAAATTTATCAAACTTGGTATATGACGCCATTTGTCCAGCAAAATGTTATTCCACCTCACCCAGATTAAACTTTTCAAACTTCAGTATAAGGTCCACAGTACCACATCCACCTGCACGAAACTCTCCAAACTAAATTGAAAGTTCCTGTTAAATTCTTATCCTGAAAATATTTTCCCTCAATCTTAATAAACTGTGTGAAACCCTGTCCACCCATGACCAATTGTTTAAAAAAAGCTATCCAAATCCTTACCAGAACACTTCTTTTACCCATATTAACTGAATAGTTTTCAAACTTCAGACTGACCCAATTTTAGCCTATTTTTGACCTTTTATGTGTTACTTTATTTCTCTCCAAAGGCAAGCAATATAAAACACATGTTGACCCTGCTGACCTCTCTGAATATAGAATTACCATCTCAAGAAAATCAATTTTCCAACCAATGTTGCACAACCAAGTTTGACGAATTTTAACTGCATCCATGTATCAAATATGTAACCGCGATATATCCAGTCATAACATGCATATAACAGCCTGTATCCTGATGTGTTATAAGTCCTTAAAGATTTGTCAATTGCCTCATGTTAAAAAAATAGGCACAGAAAGATCTTTACTTTTCAATAACTTGTGGGACGTAAGAATGGTAGTTTTATTTCAATTTATTTCAACAGCTTACACTGACAGTAACTGTTAACACAAATCATACATATTAAAGTTTATTTCAAGATTTGATTTAAATATAAAACAGTTTCAAACACAAGTTTGTAGGTGTCCGTTTCATTGCAGCGTGGACGTCGAGATTTATTTCTCTTGTGTTTCTTAATGTTGTTTTTTGCTTTGCATGTATAGAAAAACAAAGGAAGGGGTAAGAGCCGATGCCGAGCAAGTAGATTTTAGAGAAGCCCTGAAAACTAAAGTGTAAGTGATAAATGCGTATCCTATATACATTATGCACAGAGAATGACCTTGTCTTGGCACTACAATGTAAAACTATTTACAAATATAACTCACTTATCCATAGGTTAATCTTTGTGAAAACATGTACCAAATCTTAATGTAACCAACAGCATTCCATTATATATCATACTTGTTCACTAAGTAGTATTTTTGTATCGGTTATTTAACCATGTATCCTAAGTATATGATTACTATATGATCACTAATAAACTATTGTCTTATTTATCAGACCACGTTCACAAAGTATTTATCATACCCTTCTTTTAAATATACATTCTCAAGTAAGTCGGAATAATCTATGTTATGCTTGTTCCTTTTGATAAATTGGACTGGCATAGCTTAATGGATTGCCCAGTGGACTTGTAATCCGGAGGGCCTGGGTTTGAACCATGTCGGCACCACTGAGTTTCGTTTGTGTGTTTCTGGGCAAGATATTTACCCTTAGCCTTGTCCGTCGGATGGAGCCATAAACCGGGCGGTCCTGTGTTTCGGAGACTATCCTCCAAGAATGTTTATGAACCATAGGAATCTTTTCGTTAGTAAGAGTAGAGTAGGTTCACGAAATCAGTGAACTTAATTTGTAAGTTAATTTCTTAACTTGAGTTGTCATGGTTTTTGTCGTGAAGGCAAACCAAGGTTGGGGATAATTATGAAGCTGAACAAATAGACTTCAGAGACTTGTCACTGCAGTGTAAGTCGATCTCTCTTCGTCTTATCTTCATATTTCTGTCGTATTATCTTCATATTACTTCTACATTCATATTATCTCTTATTTTTCCCATATTTTCTTCTATTTCTCCCATATTGTCACATGTATTTCATCTGTATTGATATTTGATGATAGAAAATATTGTAACTGGTCATTCTAACTCCTCATATTTGATTTACAGGCAAAGTTTAAAATCTATTCGTACTGAAGGGTAATTGAAAATTCCGAATTTCTCCCAAAATTTCTCCCAAAATTACGTAAAAATTGAATGTTGATTTGAAAATCTCCCAAATTTTCCTTAAATTGAATGCCATAAAATATGGACTCTTTACCTTCACCCTAAAAAGTATGTTAATCAAAATTGTGACTGACCTAAACACTATCATCTAAGATTTTCTCCTTCCATGAATTTGCTATACTTTTTCCATTGATTTCCAATATATTTGAAGTGTATTATGATTGAAAAACCACCATGACTTTGGAATTGCAGTTTGCTAAACAGAATTGAACCTAGACCTTGTATTACATACAAACTTAGCAGTGTTTTTGTTTCCTTGTTTACCTCCCCTTATGAATGATGTGCATCTTGTTCTGCATGGTTTTCTGTTTTAAATTTGCATGCTCAGTGAGACAAAGGTCGGGGAGAGATTTGCTGCGGAGCAGATGGATTATCGAGATAGTCTTAAAACCAAAGTTAACACAAAGGTGGGAGAATCGTTCGAGGCAGAGCAGGTAGATTATAGAAATGCTCTCGAAAGGAAAATACAAACAAAGGTTGGAGAATCATTCGAGGCAGAGCAGGTAGATTATAGAAATGCTCTCCAAAGGAAAATAGAAACAAAGGTCGGAGAATCATTCGAGGCAGAGCAGGTTGACTATAGAGATGCTCTAAAGGCGAACGTGTAAGTGGGATTTTAGTGGAAAACATAAATAACCTGCTGTTGCAGTATATAAAATGGCTGCTGTTCAAATTAATAAATATATATTAAAACAGCAACTTTTTCAATAATTAAACATTCATAATGGAAGGCAACTGAAAACAAAATTACAAACGTTTACACTGAAATTTTAGTTCACAAACTTTCCAGGGACTTTTTATTTTAAAGAAGGCTTTTGTTGCTGGGGTTATTACAGTATTGTTGCCAAAGTATGCTAAAATGTTACAGAATAATTTTTAATGGATTTACATCATTCAGTATTACGATTGAAATGCATAACATAATTGATCATCAGGAAAATGAGGGGAAAAAATGATGCCAGTAAATTTAGTAGAAAGGAATGTTATAATTGCATGTTGATGTTTTGTTTTGCATGTTCAGTACACCTAAGGTCGGTGTACACTACGACACAGAACAGGTGGACTACACTCATGCACTCAGATCAAAAGTGTAAGTACAAAACACGGGCAGGGGGCTAGTCTACAGTAGGATTTTCCTAAGCATCGTTAAAGCAAATGATATGCAATTTATGTCTTTAGTGTCATAATGATTGATATAAAATTCCGTAGACCTAAACATTAAATAAGGGAAAATTTCAGTATTTGAAACTGCAACTTTGCCAACTTTTATAATAATTTCCAACATTTTTATTTTTAGCAAGTAGTATGACTCGTTTTCTGACTAATATAGTATGTCAGCATTAAAAGTGCCAAGGCATATCATTAAATGTTGTTACAATGGGATTCTGTATATAAGTTTATCAGTTTCATCAAATATATTTGTAAGTTTATCCATTTCATCAAATATGTCAGTTTATAACCTATTTCCCATTGCATGAATAGTACCACAAAACAAGGTCAGCAGTTTGAGACTGAACAACTGGACTTTAGGCATCAACTCATTAAAAAAGTGTAAGTCAATACATCTGTTCTACTGCCTTACAAGTATATTCAGATATTTCAGTGTAATATTTTCAGTACATAACAGACCTGTGTTGTTATGTTTTCGGGTTTTTCCAAAATCTTTGTCTTGTGTGTAACCTTAAAAATACCTTAATCTCTTTGACTGTCAACAAAATTTCTATTTTTAGTAACAAAATGTCTATTTTAGTAACAACATTTCTGTTTGTAGTAACAAAATGTATAAACATTTTTAGTAACATATGTTCTATTCTTAGTAACAAAAGCTTTGTTTTTAATATCAGAAATGGTAATTTGGTCTTTGAATTCAGCTTTAATAATGTCATACAAAATAATCTATAAACTTTTTGTCTTTTCTTGGTGGTTTTTTCTTTATCAACTTGTACAACTTTGATCTGAGATGTGTATGTAACAGGACGTGGAATATGATGTTGTATAATATTAACAATAGTAATAATAATGATTGAATATGACACATACAATTAATACTGGACAAGTTGTGCATGTGATGCTGTGTAATTTACATGTTTTTGTCTTTCAAACTGACGTTTTCTTCATCAACTCTTGCATGCTCACTGTTTTGCACGATTTGCATGTGAATTACCTCCCTTCATTGCATCTTCAATCTAGGGAAACCAAAGTTGGTACCCAATATGCGTCTCCGCAGCTTGACTTTACACATGTTCTCAGGACGGATGCCGAGGATGGGTATGTATTGAACAGGAGAAAATAAAATTGTACGATGCTTGTATACAGTAATTAAATAGTTTTGTCAACATCATAATTATATGAAATTTGTTAGAATAACAGCATTTTTTATGTTCCTTATAAAAACATAATGGGACTATTTCACTATTCCATATTTTTTGGTACCATAAAACGGATAATTTCTCGGTATGTTTGGTGTGTTTATTGTTTATTTTGGTCAGTATTTTCAGTACTCTGATTGCTGATTTCAGGACATTCGCGGAGGAAGTGACGACCGTGGAGGAAGTTGAAGTAGAGCAACCACAGGAGATCTCCGAGGTTGAAACCACGGCAGTGATCCCACAGGAGGAGAAACCCGCGGCTCCAGAATTCGTCGTCAAGGTCGAAGATGTGAAAGTCAGTGAGGGCAAACCAGTTCAGTTTGTTGCCAAGGCAACAGGGGAGCCAACTCCAATCATCACATGGTACCATGACAACGAACCCATCGAGGACGGAGAGATTTACAAAATCAAGTAAGATCTGAAATTTGTACACACACAGATAACCCATTCCTGCCTTATTTTCATCAAATGTTTGATGCGATTATTGTCTTCTAACAAGCAAATTTAACAAATCCAAGTCAGAAGCTTTCCATTATTTTATTGGGTTCAGTAACTTCTGAGAATTATCTTACACTTTCCAAGTTTATTAAAAGCAGATTCTAGGTTTCAGTGCTTGATTCTACACTGTAATGTTACATGTGGCTTGAATACTTCCCTTCTTGTCCCCCAGTTAATTATTCACTTCTATGATAACCGCACTTCAGATACCCCACAGAAGGGGAGAGCACTCTGATACTATCAGAAGCCTTCCCAGAAGACACTGGTGTTTACACCGCAAAGGCCTCAAATGAAGTTGGTGAGGTGGAATGTAGCTCTACGCTGGAAGTCGCAGGTAAGTCCATAATAGATGAGTAACAAGTTTGTCCAATATATCCTAGGTTTTATAGAAGGTTAGAATTTAGTAATATACACATATTAAAAAAAACATGTCCTGACTCCTGTGAAAAAATAATGAATTTGCAAGATTGTGTGAACTATTGCCAACTTTGAAATACATTTATAATGTTTTTATATGTGTTAAAAAAACATGTTATCAGTTAACTTTAGACATGTACAAATACTGTTTGTAAGGAGTTGCTATAAATTATTTTATTAAGCTAGGAGTAGTATTTTAAAAAAACTGTGTTGATGTCAGTCTCGATATTATCACCGAAGAACTTGACACCGAAGAATTTGATAAACAATTTTGAAACATGTTGAAACATTTCAAGTAAATCATGTATAAACCCAAATTATAGCCCAACTAGAGTCAAGTCAGTTGGGTACCCATTGCAAATGTCTGCACTTCACAGTCATCTACATATCCTTGGCAACAACTTGTGTCAAATATGAACACATTCCTTCAAATGGCTTTGAAGGAAATGAGGATACTAGGAAACAACAAAAATGCAAAGAAATTACTTTAAAATTTTAAAAAGTGTGTTACTACTATCATACAATGCATGTTGGCTTGACATCTTCCAGAGTTGATCGATGAAGCGGAGCAGATCGATTTCCGTGACGCCCTCAAAAAGCCTGTGTAAGTGTTCGTTTATTGATCAGCTATCGATCTTTGACAGCCAATAATCAAATTGTGTATAATTTATTTTGTAGCTGAGAAACCAACACAAGTCGAAGCGTAAGATCTTGTTTCAATTCTATGAATGTTATTGCTAGATATGTCAGTTTTGTGTATATTGCTAGAAATTCATGTCATGAGTTTTCGAAGGAATGATTTAAATGCTCAACCCAAGATGACATAACACCATGGATATAAACAAGAGCATGAGTTATCTCAAATAGTTTGCTTGCTACAAGATTCCATTGTTTTATTCCAATCTCATTAATAAATAGAATTTCACCATTGTTGTATTACTAATCTGCTTCTACTTTCTCGTATATAAGGCATGCTGAAATGTAATATTGTTTTTAGATTTTTGTGAAATTCATCTTCAGCATGATTTATTCCATTTGTTACATACTCTTACATTGTATTGTTCCAATCTTGTATTTGTTTGCTAGTCATGTGTCATCTCCTGACTTTGTCATGAGAATTTAGCTAGTGTACAAGGGCTGTCCAAAGGTTCCAACAATGCAGTTTTTAAGGGTCTTTATCCGAATCCCTCATACCTTGTTTTTTTTCAATCACATGATGTAGGTACAAACATGGCTCCTATTTTTGGACCCAAGTGCTGCGTGCTCTATATCTGTAGTCACTGTTTGTTTGCCACAGGTATATCTTTTGTCTTTTCTGTCGTATTTTTTTTTAGTTAAATCAGTGGTTCACAACGTTTGTAGTTTTATGGTATAGAGCAGACGTGTTTATACATACATCACCAAATCAGAAAACACTCTGTATGAGAATACCAGATTTCCGGATGAAATCTATCGTAAATAAAAGATAACAATATAAAAGATAATGTGCAATTTATCATTAAGTGGTCCCGCCTTAATTCCAATAAGCGACGGGAAGTGTTGGATGGGGTATGAAAGTTAATACTCGGACCACGTAATGTGTTAGTGTTTTCAACCTTTAAATATTGATTATTTCTGTTTAAAATTTCTAGCCCATAAAATCAAAGTTCCAGCTTTCATTAGTTTTGAAAATTGAAAGATTTTTTTTCTAGTAACTTTTTGGTCAGCCCTTTTCTTGGAACTTTTTGATCAGCCCTATTTCTACTTTGCATGATTAACTCTCCTGTTTTTTATTCACCCCTCCTAACAGGCAAACTAAAGTTGATGTTAAATTCGACATGGAACAGTTAGACTTTAGGTCTTTTCTCAAACCATCTGCCCAAAAATCTAAGTAAGTAATAGAGACTTTTGATTGGTTAGTCATAAGTTGTTACAGAAAAGGTGATTGGCTGATCAAAATTGTGACCAATCACTGGATTCATTATCAAAGTATCTGCACACAATTTAAGTAAAAATCAAACACATCGATGGCAGTTTGTTTTTTCTTCTTCAAACATTCTGTCTTTTGTCTTTGATTCCTTCTTTACCACAAAGAGATCATTTAATTATAACAGTCGATATGATTGGCTGTGATTGGTCCAATCATCTGGCAAAGACGTTCGATAACTTTTGACGTTTGATAACTTTTTATATTCATGCATCTTTCTTTTGATATCCATAATTTTAGCATGTCCATTATATTTGATTTAAGTAAAAAAAAAAAAAAAAAAGTTTGTGCATGTGATTAAACTTTTGGTAACTTTTTTAGTTTAAAAGTGTGACAGATTATTTAACCTTAAGTAATATGGATGGAAGAAATTAAATAATTATTCAAATCATTAAGGAAATTTATTTTGTATTAAAATATAGTTAATAGATGTCTTTATTTAATTGTTTACTTGCTTCAGAACTATTTTCCAATATACCTATTCTTTTGACTCAAAAATTTATTTCGGAAAAAAATGTCAGAGAAATAGAAATAACATGGAATGATCGTTTACAGGAAATTTGAAACTGATGTTGAGGAATCTGTTACCATAACAACAGAGCAGCCACAAGCAGAGGAAGTAGAAGCCATGGTGGTCATAGCTGAGGTTGGTCTCAATTTTATGCTTGGCAAAATTATCACTTCTAGAGCGATTTGTAAATTATCTGTTAAAACAAATGTGTATATATGTATAAATGAAAGTATTAACTAGGACTTATGTTGCCCAACAATAATAGTGTCGCCTTTTCGAAGAAAAATGCAATACATAGGGTTCATAGCGTCCGTCCGTTAGTCAGTCCGTCATGAAAACTTAACGTTGGCTATAACTTTCTTATTTCTTGATATTTATCCATCAAACTTTCAATATATACTCATCATGACAACATCGACATGACATACTAAAATATAAAGGTCAAGGTCACAATGAAGGTCATTATATGGGTTAAATACTAATTTTTTTCTTCACGAAAACTTAGGCCAGTTTGTCAAGGTCATTTATCTGGGTCCAAAAAAACTTGCTATACTGACTAAGCGCCGACCGGCGACACGTGTTCCGCAAAACACCCGTCCGTTTATTTTGCTACAATCAATTATTCTTTACTTAGACTGAGAAGGCAGAGTTACATGCCCCTGAATTCCTAATCACCATTGCTGATGCAACAGTAAAGGAGGGAAAGGGCGCCACCTTGACATGCAAGGTCAAAGGTCAACCAGTACCCGAGGTCACATGGTATCATGCCGGAAAACCAATAAAATCTGACGATGTATACAAAGTCACCCCAGGAGAACAAGAAGGGGAGAGCACTCTGGAGATTCCAGAGATTTTCCCGGAGGATGGCGGCGTTTACACGGCCAGAGCGACTAATGAAGCTGGCTCCGCAGAGGCGACAGCTTTGATCACTGTTACTGGTGAGTTGTCGATTAAACTATAACAGTGATATTGGTTAGTCATATATAGTTTGTATTATCCTCCCGTTCACTATGTTCAGTAGTTATGTACCTCTTTAACTATGTTCTTTAGTTATGTACCTTTATAGAACTGTATAACCTTAACAGGATAGGATAATTTGTCCTTTGCATATTGATTATTCACCTTTAGATTATCTCCCTTTACTTAATCTCAAATAATTATCTCCCTTTATATAATCCCAAATAATTATCTCCCTTTACAGAGCTTGTAGAAGCAGAGGAGCAGAAACAACCTGAACAAGACGCGGAGCTTATCACCCAAGAAGTGGAACTATCCCTTGAGGCTCCAAAGGAGGACACGACAGATTTCACGTTTGGCGTCTCGGCCGATACTGAAGCGATGTTTGAGGTTCAACCAGAGGAGGATACTGCTGCTGACTTCCAGGTATGTGGCAGCACTCAAGCTTGTATATTGCATTGTGGGTTAAAAGATCATGACATTGTACTGTTTTCTAGACACTGTTTTTTTGTGTTTTTTTAGTGAAACATTTAGTTGTACATAAATCATATTAAATACCTCGTGAAAAACACTTTTGTCATAGAAATAAAATAAGAAAAAATAAAAAGTTTCCATAATATAACTTTGAAAAGAAGTTGAGATAATACAAGTAAATACAATTTGATAATACAACAAAAAACATCCTTGAAAATTTCTGATGTACATATGTATGCAGTACTGTAGGTAGAACGTTTGCCTTTTAAGATGCACGCATCTGATTGAAAAGATATAATCTTCGGAAATTAGTAAAGATGTAACCTAGACATTTTGTTTTCAACTTGGAAAGCTTCGGCTTAGGAGCTTCTACTGCTTAGAGAAATGGGATTTCATTACAAATGCACTTAAAACACGTTTTAGTACATTTCACTTATATAGAAATGCGACACGAGTTTATTTATTTATTTTTTACGTATTATTCAAAGACTTAAACTGTCAATGATTTTAATTTTGTATATACCTTAACTATTAATATTAAAGACCATTAATTAAAAACTAGTCACAGCATGAAATATTAAAATAAATTATTTTCTAGCAAAGTTTGGTTTTGTTTATATGAAATAAAGGAGACAAATGGAGTTAAACGATCAGCTTGAAATTAGAAGGAATTAAAGAAATAGCGTTGTTTTTCACTAAATATTCTAATACACCCGCACTATATAGCCTAGTTTAAAATATCTCATTATATTGAACGATATATCACTGTAATTTTTGCAACGTTAGGAGAATAAGCATTGCGCATTGCGCATTCCGCATTGTAACGTATGCAACGTTAGGAGAGCAAGCAAAGCAATGCGAAAGATTTCAGATGTGTGCGTTATTTTCACATTTTAGGGGTATAAGAATAGAAATAGAACATCGTTTACGGTGAATTATCTATAATATATCACGGTTTGTCGTTCAATGGTAAACGAGTGAAATTATTGTTTACCATTGAACTCCAAACTGTGGTATATTAAACGATAATTCACAGTAAACGATGTTCTATTTCTTAATTAAAGGGACACATGGCAATCTTGATTTTTGGAACTCCTCCTATTATTTTTTCTACGTAACTTGTATTTGTTCAATCATTAATAGTAATTATAAGAATAGTATAAAGAAAATTGTTTTTGCATATTTGTTACTGTTGATTATATTGCACCAATAATATATTTAAACCTACGGTAGAATAAGAAGGAAATTCAAAATTTAAGCATGTTTAAGTCAAAATGATACTGGATAAATAAATTGATATGCTAATTTCAGTGTTTGATAATCCTTTTTAAGATTGCTGTGTGATCGTTTAATAAAGGTTTAGGTTTAAGTGATAATCTTGAATGTGAAAAGCCAAACTTTGCTTACAAAGTAGAATGATATACTCTTGGTTGCACAACTGCCGTCCTTTATATTTATCAAATACACTCCAGCACTTCAGTGGGGATTGTAACAATTTGTGATTTTGCGCTATGTGGTTTTATACAATTTGTGACCCATCATTGACGTGTTATACATCGATAACATCGCAAAAAAAACGAAAATGGGATTTTACTTACTGGCACGTTGCTAAATATTTTTGGCATTTGCAAGTACTTTGTAAATGGAGTGATTTACTGCTTTTGACTGACTAGAAAAAGAAAGTGTTGATACTTACGGATGGCGGAGGTATACAATACTCTACCCAGGAAAAATGGGGTGGTCTGCCTCTAGCACAAAAAAAAATCGTCCATCATATATGGCCTAACTTGTTCTAAATTGAAGTAATTAACAAAGTATTTTATTAAGTTCTTACTGCAACTGAGCAAGTGCTTTTTGTCATTATTAACAGTAGGTACATTTTTAGTCATAGCAAATACCTGTTCAGCCATACGCGAAAATCACAAAATGCCATCTCCCCGTGATGATACTGCACTGGTACTGGTACACACCCAATTTACCTCCAAACTGAAGCCACATAATTATCTCTTGCTGTATTGGTGTTAGTCTTTCCTTGTGGGTTTGGTCAAGTTTATTGACTATGTTAGCACATTACGTGGTCTTACCTTATTTTCATTAAGCGATGAGAAAGCTTTTATTTACAGGATTTTATAATGAATATTTTGACAATAAAACATGTTTAAAAACTTTTTTTATCGAAAAAATGTGATGACCTGTTTAAAATTGCCTATTAAATGCTTTAATTTTACAATATGCAAAATATTTAAACCAAGATTAAGGTTTTATTTCGTACCCCAGCCAACCCCAATTTCGCTTCTCGGAGAAGGGGATGGATGGGGTATGAAAGTTAATACTTGGACCACGTAATGAAGCTTGCATATATCAAAAAACTATGGTAGTAGCCACAAGGTCATCTTGTGTGCAGATCAGAAAGAAATTAATCGATATGTTCAAGGAAGCTGATTACAAGTTTGGGGTGCATGTTTGTGCTAAGGATATTTTTGTGTACAAAGTAAGTGATAATTAACATGATTAAAGTTCATATCAGGGTGATTTTTACTGGTATATAAAAATACCTTTCTTTTGGATATCCGCTGAGAAATAAAAAATATAATTAAAGAACTTGCCATAAGCATGTCTGTATTGCTTGGGAATGGGAGTGGTAATTAATCTGTAACTATCCAAAATTTGGGTTGGGTTAAAAAAACATTTTTTTTTTTTTGCTTTTTGCTTTATTATTTCGAATTTTTCTTACTGGTAAGCAGCATTCTGCAACCAAATCTCCAAGGTTTATTAACACCTTGAACTTCCCTTTTCTCTCTTTACCTAGCGTTGAACATGCACCCCAAACCATAAGGCACACAGATTTAGACAAAAGAGTTCTGTTCTTGATGGGATATGGCAGTTTTGCAACACAAATTTACTAGTTACAAATTAACTTCTAGGACTAGAAGCCTATTTAATCGCATGATGCCGTCATTGTTTTGTTGTGTTTTGTTTTTAGTCTGAGCATGCACTGCAGCTTAAACGCAATGATAGCGACCGATTTTTCACCTGGAAAATGAAAAATCTTGACACAGAATCTGAGAAAGGTCCTGCTATATTTAAGGAGGAGATCATGATAGAGGAACACCCGCTCTTCCACACTGAAGAGCATACAGGAGAGGTCATTCCAACCTCCCAAACTAGAGAGCTTCAAAGGCAGGGAACTGGAAGCAGTGATGAGTACATTCCTGAGATCACAGATGTAGAGTATGATCAGTTCATGATCCAGAGAGGGTTAACCCCGGACAAACTGCATCCTCAGTTTGAATCTCATGTTGAAGTAGCCCATGTCATTGAGGTCAAAGAGACACCAGCACATACAATGTTTACACTTGATGTTGACATTGAGGTGGACGAAACCGATGGACTGCAGAAACCTTATGGAGAATTTGACATTGAAAAACCAACAAAGGATGAAATAGATCTAAACGAAGAGTATGAATTTAAGATTCCAAAAGAAGGGTTTCTGACAGACAGGCAGTTTGGTGTGGATATGTCGATCAGAACAGAGGACGAGGTATCGGAACTACCAGATTCTGAAATTGCGTCGATGATTTTAGACCGCAAAGGAGAATTGGAAAGAAGAGATTCAGATGTGTCTCTCTCTGATCGAGAATATTCAGACAAAGATGACGAAAATGTTATTATATCTGAAGATGAATCGGAATCAGAATCCCCTTACACAACAAAATCTGGAGAGAAGGACAAAAAAGATTATTCAAAACCAATATATGGTGCTGCAAAAGAATCTACAGATAAACCAGCATTTTCAGTTGGAGAAGCAGATTTTGATATAACGTTAGGTACCCCAACTGAGATTTCTACAGTTAATCTCGATACAGAAACATCAGCACAAAAACCTGAATCAGACAGATCTGTGACTGAATCATCAGAGGAAACATCTGAAAGCTCAACTGATAAATCATCTCCGAGAGACAAACCTGACAAAGATTTTAAGATTGTTGCACCACAGCCAGCAGAGGTTGATGACTCCCTTGACGAGTCAGAATCCCTTGGTGCCATACCGGCCAGAGTTTTTGGCACTAGCTACATGGAAGAGATTAGCAAACTTCGAGACAAACCATTCATGCAGGAGGTGAAATTCCAAGCAGATGTATCAGATCTAGCTCAACACGAGGAAGAAAAGCAAACAGAAATTGCAGCAATAGTTGGGAAAGTGCCGCACGTTAGTGTTAAACCAGAAAGAACTATTGTGTTTTCACCGGATGAAGAAAGTGAAAGTGAAGAATCTGATATTGATGATGATGATCAAGCAGACAAACCGAAAAAATCTAAACATTACATTCTTGATGATGAAGGAAGAAGGGTGATTAAGGACAAAGTAAGAGGTGTTCCTGAAGTGTATTTGACTGGAGAAGGTGATGATCAGCCACCATATGGTTCATACCCATATGGTGAAGGGTCTCCGAGGCCAAAATTGAAACCATACAAAAAACGCGAGGATTCTGATTCAGAGTCTGATGTACCAATAGGGACAGATGAGTCTAATTTTGATGTCACAACTGATCTGGAGACAACCGTTGACTTGGAAAATACCACAGGGGACATTGCTGATTACAATGTAAATATAGATGATCATGTTACACCAACTGCTGTAGCTACTGTGGAGGTATCAGATGTAGATATGGGAAGTAA